>CM062600.1:54259736-54789736 GCA_031468815.1 Morus bassanus | reverse complement strand
GCCTCAAATACTTAAAAGAAACTTTACAATACTGTACTTATGACATAGTTTAGGAAAATATTGGAAATTCTATTTAAATATATATATAAAACTATATATATATATAAAAAGAGGATACACTGAAGGCTATCTCAAAACAAACACTGTAGTTTAGGTTGGATTATGGCATTTACTGTTCTACAGCTATGTGATACATGTGTACTGTTTCTTTTAGGTGTTGCTATAACTGATAAGACAACATTTCTGTGGAGGTGTGCGTGTGCGCCACTATAGGGATCTGGTGACTACACTGACTGTTAGTAAAATGCATGCCATGCATTTTAAGAATAATAATAGTAATCATATAATAATAATAATAATAATAATCATAATAATAATCATATTCTGAATATGGAAATTAGTGGGGGGTGAAGTGCGCTTCAGAACTAAGCACTTACCAATAGATTCTGGAGATTTAAATACGGAGAGAAGAAAGACAGCATAAAAATATTATTATATTCCTTATAATTTGGTACAAAGTTTTCAGTTAAAGCTTTATATACTAAATCATCTACGTCACATGTGAAAAATTAATTCTTAATTTACATTAACAGAAGGTTAATTTACACAGTTCTGCTGACAACAAGCAAAAAGTCAGTTAACAAGACGATTTAACATCACAGGACAGGTCAAAAGCTGAGAATTCTGGGAAGACACGTGATTAAACAACTTAGATTCTACAACAATATCTACTACAATTGCCAAAGAAAAAAGGTCATTATATCCCAGTTATCTTATTTAGGGATAAGCTTTAAACTTTATAAATTTAGAATTTTTGTTGGTTTGGGTTTTTTTTTCTTTTTTTTAATCTAAAGAGAGCAAAAGAATAAACTAGGGCAGGAGGAGAGTGAAAGAACTGCTAGGGAGGTGCAAGGGGCAAAGAGAGAGAGAGCAGCAAAAGCTGGATTCTACACCAAAAGCAGACTTCTGTAGATCCAGAAAATGTAGGATTCATAAAGCTTTAGCGTGGGCGCACACTACTGTGGCTAAATGTGTTGGAAAAATCCTCAGCCAGCAAAAAAACTTTATTCCATAGATAACCCAAGGATTTCTTTTCCATTTTTTTTAAATTTTCTTTTTAAGGTATAATTGTGCATGGGAAAAAGTATTGTGTTTTATGTATTTGTGAGAGGAAAGAAGATGTGTCCAAACTGGCTAATCTTTGGTGGAGTCAAATGTGGAAAAGACAGCACAAAACACATTTTAAATTTTAATTGGTGTCTAATGCAGGTTTTGGTTTTGATGAATATAACCATTGGTACTCCTTGCAATTTCTGAATGAAGTCCAATGTTGAAATAAATTTGTTAAAAAAAAAATAAAAAGGAAAGAAGAAAGAAAGAGGAGAAAATGGATCCATCAAGTACTGCAAAAAGCAGTAAAGAAAAAAATTATCAAAAAGTACAGTCACAGCAGTGAGCAATGTGGAGTAAACAGAAGCTGCAAAACACATAGAGACAGACTCTAGAAAAGGCTATGACAACATCACAGACATGGACAACACACTCAGTAACACAGAAAAGAGAGGAGGAAGAGAAATTTTTACCTATAAGTAAAAATGAAAATAAAAAGGAAGAGAAAGAAAGAAAGAAAGAAAAGGTGAGAGAGAACAACTCTGGGCATTAGTGGAAACTGTAACAAGACCCTACCTGAGCGTAACTGCTTGATGCGGCCATTGTTGTTGCTTGTGTCAACAGGTAAGAAATCTTTGAACCAAGTTATTTCGGGATCAGGATTACCACTGGCTGCACATAGCATGGTAGCTGTACGAGTTCGTTCAACCACCTTCAGCTGTGGGCCCATATCAATGGTGGGGAAACCTCGGGGAATTTGATCCTCTGCAAAAGAAATGTATGATTTGAAGGATTTCATATTAGTTATGTAGCAACTCATGAAAGCCCAAATCACCATCCTGCTTAACATTCAACAATCCCCTAATTGTTTGTATGCAAGGAATTGATGCAAACCCCAGATACTCAGGCAGTATTTTTGGTGACTTAGAGTGATCAAAATGCTGATACAAAATAGAAAGTTCATAAAAAATGGCTACAAACTTTATATTTACATACAAAGTGCATTAAATTGGCATAGATACTGTATGTAGTGCATAATCATTAGACTCCCACTATGGTACTTTACAACACTGATGCTGCTCTGCTTGTGAGAGCCCTTATTATTTTATGTGAAATTTTGAATTACCATGCCTATCAACAACCCCCTTTCTTTACATGAGACAAGTACATAAGTAAGTGTGATCACGCAGTATAGGATTTGGCCAGGGACTTAGGAAATCCAAGTTATATTTCTTGCTTTTATCATTATTACCTATGTGCTGTTGGTCTTAACATTTACTGTCCCTGGGCTTCAGTTGCACATCAGTAAGATGGGTTTGACAGTGCTTTACTGCTACAGAGAAGTGCTGTGAGGCTGAATGCATTACAAGATTGCAGAGCACTGAGAAACTCTAAGCATTGGAGCTACGCAGATATCAAAGTTAAAGTGACAAGATATTCTTAATGATCTTGAATAGATACAACTGTGTCAACTAAAACACCCAGATATGGTCAAAAATCCTCACCCTAGTGCAGTCAATAGTAAAATATTAAGAAATACTGAACAAGAGCAATTCGCCTTCTTAAGATGATGCATGCCAGCAAGTAACACTAGAAGTACAGTGGGATCAGGCAATTTCTCAGAAATTGAGTTAGCATAGGTAAAATAATCTATTTGGATTACATAATCTTGCTCTTCATTTCCATTAAGACAGCAGAAGTATCTTTATTGCAAAAAAATTGCTATTATTTCAGTTCAAAAAGGACAAGCAAAAAAATCAAAGAAAGTATCAATACTAACTATAAAACACATATCTTACTGAATGTCTTGACTGGGGGTTACGGACATGCAATTGATTAAGGGGTAAAATTAACATAGAAAAAATTGTTTAATGTCAACTCTCTTTCACAAAAACTGTGTTCTATTTTCAAAAAATTTCAGGGAAGCCTTCAGACTTTTCTGAAAAATATACCAAGCAAGTCCATCCTATAAATCTTTGCAGTCCCTGGGGTCTGCTGTTGTCCACAAGCTACCTAATTGCTTGCAATACAAATGCCCATAGATAATACTCTGGTATAGTAAACACAATTCTCCAGTAAGTTTGCATAACTCTTCAGAGCCAGTATTTCTACCAATCAGCAGTTGTGTCAAATCTTTCACTAGTTATCAGCTCTTACCAAAGAAAGGTATGTTTCATGTCTGTTTATAAACATGAAGTGTTTACTTTGGGAGTAACTGACAAGATTTGACTTGTGACGCAGAACAGGATTTTTATGACCTCACCTTTCCTTTCCTGCTTGGCTCATACAGAAAACCCTGGAGTCCCTTCTGCAAACACATAAGTGCACAACAAAGATAATCTATCTTGAATACTAATAGGATGGAGTAGTAAAGAGCTTTCCTTTCTTATTTTTAATAAGGGTAATTAAATTCCATCCATCACCCTTATGCATAGAACCTCTTTGAATGAATGCTCTTAATGAAATTTTCATGAGAAACATCACAATGTAACAGATTCAAATAGCCAGAACTGGTATATTTTTGACAGTTGTGGCTTGTTTCCCATCTGGCTTTCAGGTATTTGGCAATGAAACCCAATATTCAACATAAAATGGACCAGGGAAATAATGAAATTTCTAATTGGAGTGCTTATCACAGTGGATTTGGTTTTTAAGATGTTAATTGCTTTTTTTCCTCTCTAAGTTTATTAGTCATTTGTACAAAACTGTCTTTACACTTTGATGATACCAAGTTTGACAGACTATCAAACACATTGTGCAAGACAGCTGAGCATCAAATCAGTGAATAACTGCCTCTCAGACACAGTAAGAGAAAAGTAACTATTAGAAAATTCTGATATATCAGTAGCTCTACAATTTTACATGAGTTAAAAAGAAAAAAAATTTTAGTGCTCATTAATATGCTCATTAGGGTCTAAACCATAGTACATACCACTGTTCCTTATTAATATTCAGTCATAGTGAATTAGCTTCCAATTCATCAACAATTTAAATCAGACTTGACCTTCTCAAAGCCATTTGGTACTGTCATTTTGAGAGGCCATTAAAGGGCAGATTTCTCTGTCCTTGTGCTTAGTGAGTCATACATGTAATACATATTTTGTTTAGGATCACAGATAGAAGAGATTTAGAAATAGAGCACATTCCTTGGATTTGTTAGGTGTCTTAAGAGCGCTGCATTCCATTACTGGCATTAAGAGAATGCCTTTAGCTCTGTGCTAGTGTCATTTCCAATTGCTGGAAGAGCTTTACAGAAGTTATTTTTCACCGAATGTATGATCTGAACAACACAGAGAGGCAATTACCAAGACTGGTTACCACATGAACCCTTAAGAGAGAATGATATGGAATGGCCTTGCCTTATTTCCCATCATGGTTGTTTTTAGTATTTGTTAACTGTCGCTCTCTGTATTCAGTCTCTTTGACATTGCTCATCAGTAAACAATGTCCTTGAGATTCCCACCTCTGCTTCCAGTTTTGTCAAAGTGGTAATTGCTTCCCTTCCGAACAACATGTATGGAAAAAGCACATTAGTATCTACATTCAGGTTTCATATAAGTATACCTACAGATATTGTCCAACACATAATTTCACATGTTGCTGCACCTGTCTTAGAGGTGAGTCTACCCTCACAAATGCAACAGCATTTAGAGTAGAGGCTCAAATTCAGCTTTTATGTATAAACAGTAATTCTGATGGACTGGTATCCTGAAAATACCAACAAGTTAAATTATGCTCTACCAAAAAGAAACCATACTTACCTTTAAGAGTATCCACAGAAAAAACTATGAACATAGTTGTGCCACAACTATGTATCATAAACTCTTGTTCTGCTTGTCCTTTAACTGTGTTTTCTCTCATCTTAAAAGGAATAAGTGTGCTGTTGCAATCTCTCTTTTTTAAATGACATAATTATTTCGTAAGATTTCAAGAACTTCCCAAGCTATATCTGAAGCTACAATGTCAAGCCTACATATATACAAAAGCTGAATCCACAGAAAGAAGAGGATTCAATCCAAACCCAGTACAATGGATTTGACTGTTCATGATAAACCTACCCAGGTGTACAACACAGCTAAACGAAGAGGAAAACAGTGATCTTCATCCAGCGTTTGTGCCACAACTTCTTAACATTTTCACTACTTTTCTTGTAAATAGCTACTTTCAGATCATGTCTAGGCCCTGCTGGCAGCAAGAAGAGTGGCAGCTTTTAGAAACAGATTGGGTCCTAAAGTCTTAAATTCTTCATAGCTACCTTGCTGAATCCCTTTGGCAATCAGCATTGTGTTTTACCAGGAAAGACAGAATAGTGTGAATAATTTTCTCAGTTACTGTACATTATGATAATATTACTATGATATGAAGTGCAAATGTGGAATACCCAAAGCAAATTGTGATGACTTTGGTTGTCGGTTATGGAGTATAAAGGCAAGGTAATAGCACCAGGGTCCAAGACTGGACACTTGACATGAAAACTGGGTAATATTTCTGTTAAGTATTTCCTTCCACATGAACTATTTGCACCATTGAAATACCCATGTTCCAGAATATCTATATTAATCTGAAGCAAAATCTGTGTAATCTGCCTAACTAAAATACATGCTCGAAGTGTTTCATTGTGCATTTTAAAAAATATTGTCCTATGTGAACCAATTATTCTCATTGTGGAAATGGAGGATGGTTTTCCATTCTATTCAGGAAGAAAAAAACCCCCTCTATTTCAAGATTCACTGATAGCTTTGCCACAGGCAAATTTTAGTCATTCTGTAGCTCACAGAACAAAAAGGCACACATGGAGTATTCCCAGAATACACTATAGATACTGAAGATAAACTGCCGCAATAAAGTTTATTATTTCAAAGAACAGTGTAAATAAAGCTTTTATTTTCACTATTCCAGATGGCAGCAGCATATAATTTGCACTGTTTTGACATCATGACCGTATTATTCAAAATCATTCTTCCTGCAACTGAAATGAATGCAGGATTGAGAACAGTAAAATCAAAGAGGGGGAGGGAGTAAAATCAACATTTTGCAGGAAAGTTTCTATTCTGAACTATTATTGAAGAACTATGCATATGAATAAATTGAAAAATAAAAACAAAGCTGTTTCTAATTATACAGAAAAGACTAATTTGGATTTAAAAGATATAAAGCTTCAGAAAAGTGCCGGTTAATAAACATTATTCCTATTGAAATATTTTACAAGGTAAATCTTGCCAAAAAGGTAATTACAAAAATGCAATAAATTCTTTTCCTAGGGTCCTTTATTCAGAGCTGCTATATTCAGATGGATACTTTTACATAGTGGTGCTGTAAGTCAGTAAAAGACAGTAACGGCTAGACTGTAAGAATAGATCTAGGTATCTGTTGAGATTTCTCCTAAGTTCCACACAATTATACCACACAAGGAAAGGGAATTAGACATTGATAAGGTGATCAGAGACTCCCTAACAGTTAGTAAATATTCAACATGAGAACAGCTGCCCACACCATCCTACTAAAAAACATTCATTTAAAAATATTCTTCATATATTGAAGACATGTGCAAAGCACTTTTGATGCAAAAGAAAACAAATGTGTTTAGCAGCTCTGTATGCAATTACCCTGCAAATTGCAAAGTAATGTCTATATAACAGAACATAGAGCCACTTAGGCTGAATTATCATTTGTATGAATGTTGAAGCAGCAATTTCACATTGCATTAAGTCAGTTAACATTCATTGTTATTAGCATTTAGCCTTAAATAAGTTCTCTGTTTTAACAAATGAACGCATTGAGCCTTTGAAATTAGATATCTTCATAAGGACATGAAAATGGAAAAAGGAATTTGCACCTTTTGGCAGTTCTCAAAATCTGCTAAATTAAAGGCTGTGTATCGCAAGCTCTTTCCAAAGTGACCTCTCACTCATGGGAACAATGAAATACCTCTCACTCTCCTTTAACAATGATGTTCCAAATGAAAAGAATTAACATTTGGACAGTCATCACTCACATGAAAACACAAGCCTCAAAATAACGATTTATTCTCACAGTTGCACTCAGGCACCGTCATAGTTTATAGTACAGCATATCATCTGAACATCATACAGACAAATTTGGTTATGACTGAACCTTTGGATGTCTGTTCTGCTTACTGGAAATAGAAAGAGAAATACAAAAGACTGTGTCCTAAAAAAAAAAGTAGGGAATCCAAGAATCCCTGCCAGATGTCTGTTCTCTAACATAAGGAGAGGACTCAGCCAGAGTTATGGTAGTGAAACAAAGGCAGAGAACGTGAAGTGGTGTTCTAAGTGCAGGGTATCACATATTTAGGAAAATAAACACTAAACTTCTGAAGCGGAGAGCGTACAGCGTCCCACGTATTTCCATATGCAAATGTTCACAAGAAAAACTATGTATTTTGCACTGGTGAATAAAAGACGAGGACGGCAAAGGGTAGCGATATGAATTTCCATGATTACCATTTCTAATTTGAGGCTTAGTTTCCAGACAGGGTTAGGATTTAGATTACACTAAATCAGGGATAAATTGGGGCTTGCCAAGAATGAGGATTAGGAAAATGAGTGATTGCTCTATCTATTCAATATTTTTAACATATTCATATTTGTGTTTTTACATCCTCCTTACTTTCATTTGAAAAATAAAGGGGGAAGAATAATAGAAGTGCAGTGATGGCAGTCTTTATTTTAAGCTTTAATTTTTCACATCACACACAGTTTTAGGGTGAGTAAATAAGAGATCAGCAGCAGGTTCATATGGACACCAGAGCTCAGTTCTCATGTTAGTACTCTGAATATACAGATTGGTCCAGAACACAAAAAGGCATTATTTTCTTTTTCTTCCCCTCCTTTCTGTTCATTAATAGTCTGTGTTAAAATACTGATATTAGTAAATATATAGATATGACACTTTTTATAAGCAATTACTTCATATTCATTCTTAAGTATAAAGCAATAAATCATCACGATAAAGTTGTAACATACTATTTTGAACTGAGAAGGGGGCAGAAGTGTCTTGGTTTTGCTTCACCAAAGAGGACAAGAAAGAAAATGTCAGCAGTCCGGCAAAGGAGTTGTCGGACCATGTAGTCCCCTTCTCCCTCCTTCCTCCCCATTTGCACTACATGTTTAAACCTGTGCCTAAACCTAAAGGAGTGATAATACTGCCTAAGACAGTCAAACGAACTCAGCTTGTGATCACAGCCATTTCTGTTACTGATGTTACACAGATTTGAATGAGTTGTTTCCTCAATGCCATAATCTTATTGAGTACCTTTTAATGCATCCTACATACCCTGCAGTCCAGACTGACAACTATAAACTATACTAACTGCATTAATGTCACAGCTGCAAAATTTAAGGACCTGACAAAAGAACTGTAGTGGCAAAACCATCAACTTTGTTTAAGTGTTGTTTTCAAAGGAGAATAATACTATTTTTTGCATTTCTCATTTAGCATCAAACTTGTGCATTTTAGAAAGAAAAGGGCAGGATTTTCACTTCGATAAGTGGGTAGAAAGGTGCCCCAGAAGGCCTACAGTTTGGTCCGTTAGAAGAAGGAAATCAGGAATAAGAGTGATGAAACTGTATCCCTGAAGTTTTGACAAAAGATGCTTGGGTCAGGACATTGGAAGCATTTTTGGTGCAGTGAATTAAACAGTAAGTTATTCAAGGTAGAGGCTGTGCATTCCAACTGCTTTTTATGGCGCCTGGCACAACAATACACCCATACAGATGTAGCAATTTGGATGTTATTGCAATATTTCAAAAAATAGCTAACATGATGAATAACAAACAATAAAAGTGCTATTATTGCTGAAGAGAATGAGAAAAAAGAGATATGTTGTCAGAACAGACAATGAACTCTGGAAAACACAGTTGAAGAGGATATCCCTTGAAACTCAGTATTATTGAGCGCTACACTAATGTTACTGGTACAAAATATGCACAGTTTTTCTACATCTAATGCAGCATTCATCTTCACTGGTCCGAAGAGCATGCTTAAAATATTCATAACACTTACATGGCTACAGATAGGTGACTGTAAAAAAAACAGTAGATACCATAGCTTGCCACTTTTATGGCTTCTTTGCTCCTTTTTTTTTTTTTTTTTTTAAGTCTTTCCACCACTATGAATGCATGTCTATCAATTAAGAAAATGCTGGATGAGGCAAGGAAGATGTAAGACGCAAAGCGATGCCTTAAATCATGTACTCCTAATGTTTATGAGCAAAAAACAGAATCCAAACTGCTGGAAAATGTTAAAACACATGGAATCTTTAAACCTATAGGAATCATTAACAGAAGCAAGAAAGTTATTTCCTTTATGAGTGAATGGTGAAGTTCTTCCCTGGTGGCCTGGCTATAGAGGGAATGGGTGTGTTCTAGACCTCACTCTTCCTGTTCCTGAATATGAGGGAGGTATCCTTCTTACTTCATGCCCACCTATGGCAACATTCCCTCTCTCTCACACAACTGAGAAGATGCCTAGGGATCTGTTAGCAGGGAAGGGCAGGTGTAGGAGAAGAGAAGAGAGTAGATATGAATTTCTTTTTTGCTTGGGGTCAGTTTCACCACTTAAGTTGGAATAGCTTTGAGGAAGCGGCCAGATAAGAAAGTTAGAGGGTGTTTTCTTCTGGGGGAAACACAGCCATTCACATCTGTTCTGGAAGAATACAGAAGAGCTTTCTCTGTAGCAGAGGACACAAACTGCTTAAAACCCAGCTTTCTCACAGTTCTGTGCCCAAGTTCAATAACTACTGCTGTCTGATAAATACTCTTTAATGAATATGGAGTTACACAGCAGAGCCTCGTATTAACACCTAATAGTATACATGTGGATGAAGACATATATGTACTAACACAAAAATGTTACTATTTCTAAAGCCTAAGGCAGACAACACCTCAAGGCTTTCATCTCAGAAAGACTCACAGGTTCATGAGGTTACAAACATAGTTTTGCTATGGATTATTTTGCCCCCCAAAACCAATGTGAGAACTGGCTGTGGCCTGAGACTTTGACTTATACCTGAAATTTTGCTGCTGACCTAAACTGAAGTAAATGGGACTAGTCTGGGATTTAATATGTTTCATGTTATAGTAGGAACCGCTGTTTTCGTAGATGACAGATAACATCTGTACTCTGAGTTATGGCATGGAAGAAAATACTCAATGTCCCATCATGCTTTTGGATGCCTCCAAAGGAGGCACAGAGGGTCTGGTGATGCAAGGCGGTGTTTATTCTGATCCGCTGAGAGCTAGCACCTGCGTTCTTCCAAAGCATTTTTCACATTAATAATCATATGGCCTTGAAAGAGCTATTGTGAACTGTTGTGAACTGAACTGAGCAAACTAAAGCAGGCTTTCTCGAAGACTGAAAGAGAGAGATGTACTTTAAACATGACACTTTCACATTTGTTGAGCAACAGCAGCTAATATTTCTCATGGAACTGTAAATGAAGAATGGCATGGGGATTCATTCATAAGATGTTGAACATAGAACACAAACGGATTTACTCAGCTTTGCTATAACTCTTACTGCCATTTACTCAACTAATTGCACCACAAATTATAACGTCAGTAATTTGAAATAGGACCTTGGCTTGGCATAGGAGCACAGGATGTTAAAAAGTGCTTTTTTAAAACTGTTCTACATGCTGAGCTCAACGTTCACACCTGTAAGCCCATCATAATTATTTTAACTAATTATGAAATTCAGTGATACCTCTAAAAAATATAACAGAATCAAAATCCGTGATGGGCATTGTAAAATGATTTTTATTACAGTCTACAGTCTGAGTGAATATCTCCAAATTATAAATAAAAATGTCATCAACAATATCTGTGAGCATTTGCTTACTAAATATTAAACTGATTTTATGTAGAGTATAGGTAAGCTATTTGTTTTCAGTTTCCTTTTAAGATAATTTTCTCACCAACTTTTGTCTAGCTGATCAAAGATGATCCTAACAATGCAAGACTTACTTTCCAGAAAAAAGTGGAGGGGAGGGTTGGGTTTTTTGTTTTTGCTTTGCTTTGTTTTTTATAAAAGAAATTTCTGCAAATGAAAATGGTAATTTGTTAACACAGATACAGCGATGTTTCGGTTCCAGTGGACTGTACTGGCATGGACATAAGGAAGTAGCTGTTCTGTGTGGCTGGAAGTCATGGGCCTGAATGAGTGCTGCGATAATGTTCAAACAGCCCAGCGTGATTGCCAGAAGGTCGAGGGACTCATGGTGTCAGGCAGGGCAGGGGTGGGTAGGTGTTTTGGGGAAGTACATCTGAGAAGGAATAGAAAGAAGGTTCCGTGTTATGACTGTTATTTGCAAATTCATCACAAACTGTTCGTGAAAAACAGTTAATGAAGGCAAACAGCTGTGGAGAACCAGTTCCTGCCTTTAAACAGGCATAGTATGACAGACGAAGCTTAGCATAGACTGTATGTGTCAAGTAAATCAAAAACCAGTGTAAGCACAAAAAAACCTCCATGTCAACTCTACGGACAGACTTAACACATAAGTTAACATAATAAGTTGCATGAAGAAGGTACAAATGAAGAAAACAAAATGCTTGAAAACAGAAGATGTGAATCTGTCCAGTGGTGGATTACCACTCAGTGAGAGGCCCTATGCCACAGAAGCAACACAAACAATTCACTGAAAGCGCCAGGGTTGTGTCTGATTTCAACAATGGAACTGTTTCTCCTTGGATTTAGTAGTAATAACAGCTGACAAACATTTTATAACTGAACACAGAACTCATTTTTTTTAGAGAGAAGAGATCGAACTATTTTTCCTGTAGGCTGGAAAGGTAGGTAGGGATGAAGATTATTAAATGCACTCTTTAGAAGCAACTGGGAGCAGGTCAGATGTTATAGTAATTGAGAAATAATTTCTGGTGCTAAATGAATATATAGCAATAAATCTTAGACTACACAACAGTGTTTCAGTATTTTTTTGTACCTGAAGAAGACTTAAATATCAATCTGTGCATGCCAAACGTTCCACTTGTATTTTGTTAAGGAACAGTACTTTGAATAAGTGCTGCAATATAATCTGTTCTCATTATTATCTGAAAGGGTAAGACAGGGTTTATAAAAAGAAGGGTTGGTTGTTTTTGACTTTTTGGTAACTTCCAGCGCCTTTGGCACATGAGGAAAAACATCTTGCTAATATATAGCTAGTCTTTTTTTTTGGTGTTCTTGCTCTAGATAGTGTGCTTCTGGAAAAGATTTGTCTAAACTGTTTATCCTGATGTATTAAAGCCTTTCTGAAGAAGATGATTTTTAAGCTTTAATATGACACATCTAAGCCTTCGTATTATTACAGGACCTGGTGCAGGTATATGTGTCCATAAACACTGTTATCTCCGAAGTCCCACCTTAACAGCTTATTTTTCTTTAAAAACCCACCAACAAACCACTCTGAAAGAGCACCATCAAGAGCTTTGAGAAAACTGTTCTCTGGAATTTTGGCCTTAAAAATCTCTATGCTTTTACAAAGCAAGAGAAAAATCTTCCTCTATTTATCAGGTTTTCTAACCACTAGGCCAAAATTTTCCAAGGTAAATATTCAAGTTCACTTTATTACATGACTTCTTGATATTTATTAGGTGGGTTTGCACAAAAGTCAGTATCATGGAGATTACAGCTGCACAAACACTTCCACAAAGTTCTTGCCTGAACAGACTGGAAATCTCCCTCTGCACCAAAATGTCTGAAAGCTCTTACAAACTATCAGCAAGTACCTGGCAAATTTCTACATCTCTGTCGCCATGCCTGTAATCATCTTTACCAGCTCACATAGCAAGTAGAATGACATGAACTATTGATGCTAACTTAAGTCTTCAAAAGAAAAACGAAGTAATGGCTTTGCCAGATGATCTCCTGCTGAAGTTTTGAACAACTGACAGCAAGCATAATTACATGTTCCTATCAGTTTTAAATGAGCTTACAGAAACCATCTTTCTTCTCACAACAAAACTAAAAAAAAAAAAAAAAATCCTCATTACTACAGGTAGTAGTCTTAATTTATTTTGTGCATAAATTTAGGCCAAAGTCTTTCGTTCCAGAAAAGGAGATGAAAATTCCATAGAGAATATCTATGTCTCTGTGAAAAGCAAAAATAAATCCAACTAACAACAGCTGTAAGTTATTGCTTCCTGTTTCAAACTTAATGCAGAACATCAGAAACTATCAATGGTTTAAAAGTCAGGATGCGTCAGCTGCAAACTGGGGGACTATTTTTCTAATGATTCTAAATCAGGAAGAAGTCTATATCCATATGTAGCAGCAAAATATGTAGTAATGCTAAAGAAACCTATGCACAACATATGCAAGGCCAACAAGTAACTTAGTGTAAATGACGTGATTTCTTCTGAGTATGCAGTATAGCTATCGAAGTTTTCAGAGATCTCATTCTGTCCTATCTTTTTAACTCCTGGGAAAAAGTTCTTTCCAATGAAGGTTAAAAAAATAATTGTAATAGCTATTATTTATGTAACGTGATTTTGCAAAGCACTTCACAAAGCAAACATCCATTAGAGTAAAAAATGTGTACAGTTACATCCCTATAGCTCCATGTAATTAGAGTAGATTTTTCAAATTTCATAATGAATTCCTTATTTTTTTAGTATTTAGTTTTATCATATGAAAGACAGTGAGAGCATTCACAGTATTTAAGCCTAAAAAGCACCTGCTCCAAAAGATTTTTGATGATAAAACAGCTACACTTTAAAAAAAGATCATTCAAAATCAGTTTTGCATCATTCTTTAACATCACATAATTTTAAAAATTATGAAAAAACAATATTGCTCCATATTTCTTAAACCTAGGCAGTCTGTTCCAAATAATCACATGCAGAAAATTATTTCTTGATTGGCTGGCAATGGTTTTAAAACTTTTTCATTACATAATTTGTCGAACTTAAAGCAAATGAGTAGTCTCATTGAGAAAACTGACTGTAATAGAACTATTTATATACTTAAGTATGTTGCTGAACCGTCACATTTTCTAAATTCATTGCCATTTTATTTCATAGGCTATTTCATATTATGCTTTCTCTCTACTCCAAAATCAAATCAGATCATTTACAAATTTCCCCCACACATGACAAATATTACATTCTCTTTCTCTATAAAGTGAAATCAACTTGTGTGCATATCATTTATCTGCCTGAAGGAAGGTTCATAAAGCATGGTTTACATTTTAAGGTGAGTACCATAAAAATTTAGACATGCATCATCAAGAACACTTCATTTCACCATGGTATTTGGGCTACCTCTTATGCTAAGTAGAAACAGCAGTGCAGAGAAATAAATGATTATTTTGTAATATCATGGGAAGAACAAGGAAGCCATTTAATGTATGTTCATATCACTAACCACCAAGCTTCTTAGGGCCTGAACAGGTAGCCATTTCATGCAAGCATTACTGAAAATGAGTCACTATAAAACCAAGGTAAAAGGGAAGAAGGTGATTTTCAAGTTGATGTTTGGCAGTGCAGGTGGACTAACATGCATATGTGCAAACCCTGATTTTATCCAGTGCAAACTGGATTTTATCACCATTCATGGTTAATAACTGGTTTTTTTTAGATCACAATACTATGCTAATACAAACAGCACTGCACGTATAGCACTAAACCAAAGTATCTGCTGAGTATTAGCTAAATGGTAAGATTAGCATTTACTACCACCGCTTGCTGTAGCAGCTACATGTTAGTTGGACTACCTTTGTTATTCAGAAGTTATAAGATTGAAAGTTCACAGCTGGAGGTTGTAGGGAAGCAGGCAAACAACTACATTCTCAGTCAGTACTAGATGTTAGTTTAATAATGATTACAGTAAAACACATATGGTTTCTATTCTTCTCTTGATGTGCACACAATACTAATTAACTTTAATAGGAGTTACAGAAGTGCATCAAAAGAATAGATACTATAAAACCTAAAACTCATTTGTAACACATGAAAACAGTACCTGTTTGTATGCAATTGCACCTGTTTATATGAAACCCTCACACAAAATGCACTATAAATTGAATAGCATCTGTATTAATATTATTAACAGTGTTAAAACTGAGACATTAATTTTATATTGATTTGATTTTACTATGCCCTTAGTGTTTTAAGTGATTTCTGTGGTTCCATCTCTGCATAAATTTATTTTTTTACAGTAAGGTTCTGTTTTATCTTTCCATATTTTTCTCTACAGTGGCATAATGAGTTATCTTTATTTCTGTTAGAGTATGGAGATGAATGTTTAGAAGATGCTTATTGAGTTTCATGCTTTGGTCTTATTGGTATTTTTACTCTGGAGATAAGTACCTTTTAGAACCTTTTTTCCCTTTTTTTTTCCTTCCCAATTTTCTTTCAGCAGAGGAGTCTTTCAGTCAGTGTTTAGTCTTCTGTTCAAAACTGCCTCCCCAGAGAGTTGTAACTACTTGTCAATCTCCCAAAAGCAAAGATGAGAATTTAAAGTACTCCCTTTGTTTTAGCTGCAAAGTTAACTCCTTGTTCACCTTCTGTTGGTATACAAAAATCTCACTTGAACTTGCTGGTGCTCTCAACTTTGGTTATTTGCCTACAGCCGTGGTGGCTCTAATGCTTTTTAGTTGCAGAGGGTGTCTGCTGAGGGCTACTGCACCAGTGCAGTACACCTCCCATTCAAGCGTATAGCATTGGCATATACTTCCTGCCAGTGTGTTGTGGTGAAGCGTTTGCTGTTAGCATGTGCACTGCCTCTGGTTAGCACCAATAGAAATTAATACTTAGGAAGACTTTACTCAGGGTTACAAAATTCTGGTAAGAATGGATCACTTCATCCCCAAGATGACAGCTCTCCCAGTTTTGGTATTGCTTTAACATGTCAGACAAACTGTCTACTTGCAGCATTGAACAGTAGAAGGCCACTGAACAAGATCTGGTGGCATCACCACTATTCCTGAGTCACTATTTCCATTTTTTAGCCTACCATTTATGATGAAGCTCCCATCTCTGAAGCTGTTTAAGAGATATTTGTGTGTGTACTGCCTTGTAAGAAGTAGGTGCAGAAAACAATTACGATGACTCACACGCTTTCTGCCTTTTCAGGTTCTTCATGTGCTAAGGGACAGATAAGTCCACTCACAATTTGGTGGGAAAAAAATAATGATACTACAATATAGAGGGTAAAAAGACTGTGGGTAAAACTCTCAGAAGAATTATAAGCATGCAATTCTGAAAGATGAACTGATAAAGATGCAGCATCTGCAATATGACTATGCATGTGAGATACTTTCGCTCAAACTCAAACCAGCCTAATGGTCACATCTGCATGCAAACTCCAAAATTTAAATGTGATGAAGACATGTGGTACTTAAAAACTGTAAAACAAGCCTCAGTTTGTTTCTAAGCAGTAAATATAATAACAGCATAATTACTCCACAGATATTAACAGTAATTTAATGTTTTCCAAATTGAGTAATACCATATTTTCTTGTGGGTTTTTTTCACTTTTTTAAAAAAAAAATTCTAGCTAGTAATAGAACATTAAGAGCAAGTTAGTTTCTATTTCTTTTTGTATACCAATGTAACTACGAAATGCCAAGCAGTCACACTTCATTTCAGTGATTCTTAATGAACAACTTTGTAAATGATCATCAGATAGAGTCACAGAAATTATTTTTTTTCTGAAATCCTATTCCACTATTTCTAGAACTATTTCTTAATTTACTTCATGTTCACTCTAAATTAGCATCACTTATTGGGGAAACTGCAAAATATGACAAAAAAAGTAGAAAAGAAGGGTTTGGATATATCCAGGCACAGACTGCTGCTTGTGAACTCGAAGCTCACAAATTACAAGAATAAAGAAGTAGATATATAATCCTATGGAGTCCTGTGGAGGACTAGCCCTAGTAAGCACTTTTAATCAGAATGTTAGCCATTCATTTTGTCTAATGGCTAATTCATTTTATTTTTTTTCTTTTACATGGAGCAAAAAGTCCTTCTAAAAGCAGTATTAGATATTTTTAAAAAACACAGAAAATAAAAGCTTATCCTAGGAACACCTAACAACATTTCAGGCTGACTTCAGCGAGTCAATATGTCTCTTCTACATTTTAATGAAGAAAACCAGAAAGACTGATGATGGTTATACAGTTTGTAGCAGACCTACGTATTAGAAAGAACAGGCTTCCTTATGAGGCACACAGCCAGTATACTCAAACTTAAAAACAGATCAGCTTCATGTAGCCTGCTATTGTGTTTCAAGTAAGGAGCAAGCCACTGGATGATGCCAGTTTTGGGAACCAATATTCAGATTAGATAAAATAATTTGAGCTTCTCAACAGCATGGAAAGTTTGAGACAAGGATGTCTGCTTCTGTATTTCCTACTCCTACTAAGTAGCAATTGCAAGGAGTTCTGTAGAATTCTGCAGGACTGTTTTAAAGTCCAACATCTATGAAGAAATATTATTTTAACAAGCAAATGACCAATAATGAATCAAACCCTCACATAAGTTTAAAGACAGTGGGTACCGTCCTGCAAAACAAAATCAGAATTCACAGCAAAAGACAGTTTGTGCACTATGAAATGCTCTCAGAATCTAGGAAACAGCTCTGCAGTTCATCTTCACAGCCGGTTGGTCTATCATGAAAAATGATTCCATGTTCTTTGTGTAATTATTACTCATACATGTGAAATAAATGTGTTCTATCCAGGGTTTTCACTCAAATCACCACTCAGTACCTCTCAACAATATTCTCTTTCAAACATCAACGTAATCAGGGCTGAGGCATCTCAGTTTGTCCCAAGATATAGAAACTGACCTATAAAGGCACTGCAATTGAAAAGTAAGAACCCTTGAATTTCTCAGTGCTCCCTGTGAGATATAAGAGTTCAAGTAGCTCATCTACTTTAAAACCCTCTACTGTACTCACCAATTAACTAAATTTGACACCACACTAAAAATCTGGAAATAAGTAACCTGTTCTCAGAGATTTTAGAAAACATGTTCCAGTAACTCATATTGCCAAATTTACTATAAACTTTGTGGCATAGAGATTTTAGAGGAAGCCCTACTCCACATGGTCACAGGTAACAGAATTTCACTTCATTGATCCCTATAGCTTGTGGCTTAAAATGAACATATCTGCCTTGTGGTCTGTCTACAGTAACCACTATTTTGTTTCCTGCTAGGTGGAGGAAAGACATTTCTAGTGGGAAAGGAGGTAGAGTGTCCAAGACTGACTTTGAAAATTCCTTAAACAGCTCCAATTTTTTGGTTAAGTATAATACATGTCTATATTCTCCACTAATATCTCATCCTTGCTCTGGAAGGTCCTTAAGAAAAAAAAAAAAAAAAATCTGAACTCAGTTCTAAGGTTTTTAAAGGTCAGATCCTCAGTTTTTATACTGAAGATTGTGTTGCGATGGCAATTTGTGTATTTTTTTTTTCTCTCTACACAAATGAGTATAATAAAACATCTTCCAACCAAACACCTCTACGGAACACAGTATGGTGCTTCTCCTCTCTCTGAAAACAAAGAAAAAGAACCTAAATAATCTGAAGTTTTTATTAACTTAGAGCAGAATCTGTTATTGAGCACTGTAATTTTGAGCATAAGAAGCAGGAAACCAGCATATTCAACAGAATAAAAAACCAGACTGGTGTTACATTTTTTTCTCCCCTTTATATATTATGCCATGCACAGTAAAACTGAATGGGAAATATGCTACTAGTTTTATAATACCACAATATTTCAAAGATGCAGAAATCCGTTACAACTTCTGTGCAGTGTCTAGATCAGCACATTTAACCTCTTTGATCATATCTTTACTGGGAACTTCTTTTCATCTCTAATATTATTCTTCTTCCTCTGCAGATTTTTTAGCCGGCTTTGTGAATTTAATCAGAATCACTGCATTCCCATGTATGATTAAATTTAAACACGTTCTGATTTCATCCTTACTATGTTTCAAGCTGGTATCACCACTCACAATAGCTGATCCTGATTTTTAAGCTTGAAAATGCTATGAAATCTAACTGTATGCCACGTTTTACAATCAGCTCTTTTGAGAGATCACGAGACATACAAATTCACATCCTCAGGTTCACTGGTTACACTGATAGGCAAAATACAGACAGAAGAGATGCTACAAATGAAAGACTCCTATAAAATTCGAATGTCTTGTCAGTGACAATGAAAATGAAATATTTTGTTATTCACAGTCAAAATACTTAAAGGCACTTCACCTCTCTCCACAGCTGATCATATACTTTTTTACATATTTGCATAAGAGCTTTTACAAATTGATTTTCACATGTGAGATTTTAAATGACTTGTCTGCATTTTTTATTGAGTAGGTGAAAGAGATTTTCTGTCTGCAGGTTCTGAAAAGGAGATAATAAAATGGCAGCTGTTCTGAAAATATGCAGAAGGAATACAGCAGGGTTCCTCCATAACCATGGGTGACCTGAAAAAAATCTGTCAAGACTGATTTGTTTTTCCATTTTCTCTACAAGAGGCTACATTACAAAAAAACACACAAAGATCTTCACATGGATCATCATCTTCCAATATTCAGTTACTATAATGGTGAGAAAGTCAGATAAAAGTTTAGAGCAGACTTTCTTAACAACAGAAAAGGCCTAATGGATTTTTCAGCTAAACAGAAAATCATCGGGTCACAGAGCATATTTTTTTTTCTGTATTGCTCAGGGAATACCAAAGCCAATCTCATTTATACTGCAACATACTGACAAGGTAAACAGAGTTCAGGAAATAGCAACAAAACTTATGAAGCATATGAATGAAGTAATTCATTGTGCGAGCTTAGGAGACTAATTTTACAGGTCTCTCAGCAAGTAATTAAAATAAATAGCAGTTCAGGAGGCAGAGGATGAGCACAAGAGGAGGACAGGTATGGTATAAGAATGTCTTTCAATCAGTCACAAGCAGCATCAGAAAGTAGCTTAAGAGAGGAAGCACTGGTTTCTTACCAAGTCTAATTTAATTAGGGGAATAGTGTATGTTTAAAAAAAAAAAGGTAAAAACAGCAACAACAAAACTAGTATTTACTCAGTCGTACTGTATGTGGGAAAGATTGAAATATGGGCAATAAATGATAAATACATTGCCGAACTCAAGAATCCTGGCTAAATTTGTAAATTTATTGTCTACCCTTGGAGTTGATGAATGTAACTGATCTGCATAAACAGGCCCTGAATTTTCCATTGAAGTTTCAGGATATTCTGTGATTTTGAGTCAGAATATGCACATTCCTAATATCCCTATAACTAACACCCACTGCCCCCCCAAATATTCTCTTAAATCACACCTCAAAAGTGTATTATGAATTTAGTTTTATTAGTTTGGGGATTTACTTTCATTTAGATATTATTTTTGCATTCTGTCATCATTACCTGTAATAGCACGTTACGACATGAGCAACTCAGTGCTAGGGGCAAGTGTATTTCAATTCTGATGTCATATAATGCTTTCTGGGCTGTGAAACTGGATGTTTATATGCAGTGAGTATTTTATATCAGTAGATTAATAACTGCATTTTCTCTAGTAGCTCATATCTATTCCATTGTAAAGGTTTTGTGGCAAGAACAGTGTCACCATACAGGCTCATAGAGTGTCCAGCAGAATGGTGCTTCAGTTTTGATTGGAAACATAGAAAGTTATTGTAATACAAATACAATATTTGTTGATTGAAATATTAGATAACTATATGACAGCTGATGAGACCATATTATTCTCTACAGAGATTTTGAATCCACTGTTCTTTTCTTTTTGTAAAACCTGAGTGCTGTTTGTGACAATGGAACATTTTCATTCATTCCACAGTGGAGCAAATGCAAAATAATGTCTTAATATATGATAAGAGTATGGCTAGTGAGAATAACTCTATTTGGGTAAATAAATTACTTTGAGCTATCACATGCCCTGAAGTAAATGGACAGCTGCAACAGTTTTCAGTAAGCTATTAGTGTGCAAAGATAAAATGATGTAATTTTGCATAGACAAAAGCTTGGTACAATGGCCAAAACAGCTGATTCGTTAGATTCAAGACCTCCTGCAGACTGCTAGGAAAACTGTTTAACTCTACCTTTCAAACAGAGAGATGAAAATCTGACACAATTTAAAAGGCTATTTCTGGGCTGTCAATCAGAGCAGGCCAAGAGATGAACACTGTATTTGCAAGTTATTGGGAACTTGCTAAATGTAGACACAGAAATTAGACTGCTACATTACTCTATGAAATTTGGATTACAGAAATATAAGAAAAATGAACGAAAAGCAATTGGGAAAATAAGGACATCATTCATCAAACATCAGGTCATAACACAAAAATGGTAACTGTGGTATCTTTTTTCCACTTATTTGCACTAATGAATGATTAAATAAACCACAATTATCTACTGAACAATAGCCTTTGAAGCGAGAAAAGAAAAATCATCAACATTTGCCTTTGAAAATCTAATAGGGACCTCATGTCTTGACTTGGAAAAATTAACATAACAATGTTGGTAGTGCTGTTCAGCCAAGAAGTATTGCTTTTCAGCAGGGTGAGATGCAGACTAATTTTTGTTAAAAAAAAAAATTATATCACAATAATATCTTGTCTATTTGTTTTGAGAAGTGTCCTTGCAGATCAGAAGATTGAATTTCAATTAGATTACCCTTTTTGATGCTCTGTAAACATTATCAGATGTAGCAGATTTTTAGTGGGGTAGAAGAAAAATATTCTTTCATGTACAGATTTGAAGATGCTCATGATCTTACATAATGAAAAAGACTGGAGATGGAAAACACCAACTAGGTCAATAATCTGCTTAATTCAGGATTCCTCCCAGTGATCCATTTTAAACTTGTTTTTTCTTGTCACATTTTCACTACTCTTTGCCTATGACCTCACATATATTCTGTTCTCCTTTATACTTCCCCATGCTGAAGCTTAGTGATACATATCCCCGATGTTTTCTATTATGATTGTTATCGGATTTTTCAAATTAATGAACACTGAGTGTATAAGCATCAGTAGCAACAAAGTCGATTCTATTTTGGCTGACATGCTTTGTTGCAACTTCACAGCCCTTACAACAGGGGAATTGTAAAAGGAAAGGTTAGACAAGGAATGTTGCTGAATTTTCATAGTCTAATAATTCTATCAAGCAATCTATTGAGTCTTTTCCTTCTATTTCATCTGCTTTAGAGTAATTAAATACCGATATGTCTTTTTAGAATAACATCATGGAGGGACCAGTTAACCAAGGACTAATTCTAAAATAGAAGGAACATATTATGATGGAAGGATGAACCACAAAATACATGTAAAACTGAACTCTCATTAATGTGAGTTTTTAAAAATAAAAATTATCCAGAAGGAATTAAAGCAAAAAATAATTTAATATTTTGAAGTCAGCATATAAAAACAACTCATCTGCCACAATAGAAATAGATTTGTCTGTTATCACCAGCCTGTTTAATTCTTCAATATTAAGTTCCTACACAACTTTCACCCTTCCTTTTCCTTCCTTGAAAAACTAACACAGCATAAGAACTTCATCACTTTGTTTACTCTTTGTGTGTGTGGCATATCCTGTTTTCTGTCTCAGCTAATCAGATAAAAAGCTATTTCCTCTCCATGAACTAGCCTTCCAAAATTCATGTGTTTAACATGAAATTCAGAAGAGTTAAAATGGATAGTAGTGAATTTGGGAAAACTTTGGGCTTACTTTTAATTCTTTTAGTTACAAGCCTTTGTACATATAGTCCAGTCTGATCTGTGAGCTTGCCTTTGTTACCAACAAGGCTAACCCCATATTTTCCATCTCTCTCCTCCTCTCACCCTATCACTCCCTGTCTTCCCTTCCTCCCTTCCTTCCTCCCTTCCTTCTTTTGTCACTGTCTTCATATAATATCACGTAAGCATTACATGAAATTTTAGGGAGCTAAGAGTTTCAGAAAATCTTCAATTATATTTGGTGCAGTTATAGCTGAAGAACTGACAACACAGTAGATTTGAAGTCTAGTGAGGTCTCCAGTAACACAGAATTTGGATGACTATTAAAACAGAAAATTCTAATTGTTAATAATAACAGAAGTGTATCTATCATAATGCTGTTTTTATTAGTAGTAATGATTCTTTGTTAAAAGACACAGATCTAGCTGGTGATCTATCAAGTTATAAAATGCAACCAAAAAGCTCTCTCCTCTTCTGATGGGGGACAATACAGTACTTTTTATCTTGAAGACAAAATCCACAGTACGGCTTTCTTTTTTTTGAAGTGGACTGCAACATCAGCACTGAATATCGCTCAGAAACCTGTTATGGGACTTGAACTTACAACTGAATGATCTGTTGGGAAACATGGTAACACCCAAGACAACAAAGGCAGTACAGGATAGGTTTCAAAACCACAACTATTGCATTTCAAAAGGTTTCTTAATTTATCACAGAAAATATCACATCCTAACATCCTAACACTGAAACTTCTAACTAGCAAATTCTCTCACAGGATTCTTTAAAAAGGTTGGGTTTTTTTGCTAATCATATGTTTCAAATGTAAATTTGTAGCTATACATACAGACACTGTCTGCAAAGAGGGATTAACGTTAATTTGGAGAATGGTCTCTACAGCCTTCCACAAAGAAACAGCATAATATATTGATTTATTTTCTGTTGTTCCATGTCAATATCAAGGGACCCATATGGAAAGCAGATGCAAGGACAGAGCAACATTCTCACTTCTCAGCAGTTTTTCTTAGCCACAAAGAAGTAACATTTTTACTTGTATTCAAGTAAACTATGAATAGTCTAGGATCACACAGAACTTAATAAGATTTTAAATTTACTAGCTAGCTTTAATCTACTAGTAGCTAGTAGACATTACGTAACTGTGCAAAATACATTTTGTAAATCTCTTTGTGCTATCTCTGTTTTGTAGAAAATTAAATGTTGATACAGTGTAGTTTTATGATTCCTCAATAATTACATAGTGGGTTAGTAGCATGACTGACAATAAAATGCCAAAGCCCTAACTTTGCAAGAGCTATGCTCTCATCACTGGAAAAAATCTTTTTCATATATTCAAGGTCCTACATGTACCCTTCTGAAAGTAAATAATTACTATCACCTTTGTTATTCAACAGTATATAATCTGTTGCCCTTACTATGTCTGTCATCCTTTTCAAAAAAACCAAGCCTTTCAGATAAAAAATAACCATTACTGAAAACAGAACACATGCAAGACTGAAAAGGACTTGTATCGGAACTGTCAGTTGTGAATATCGGGTAGGATAGAATAAAATTTGTTTTGTCTCTGAAAGGAAAATACTTGGTTGGCAGAAGGCTTACACTTTCAGCATCTTACTGCATTGCTCAATCCTTCCCTCTGAACTGCACCATGAACTTGAAAACCTGTTAAACTGCAACACCATGAGGTGTGGCTGCAATAGGTAATTGCAACCCTGTGGGTGACAGTCAACTGACAGCAGTCTGTGTCTGCTATCACCCCACGGTGATGATTAACACAGGGGAACCCAACCAAAGGCCCCTCAAAATGTCTTTAGCCATACACAAACAAAATCACATTAAATTATTCAGAAGACCTGGGGCTCTAGAAACTTCTATGAAACAAATTATGAAATAATTGTCTTGATTTTATGCATAGCATGGAGTGACTTTCGCTAAACAACATTCACTCTTTCAAGTCTTTCAGTTCTAAGCCTGCAAAGCAGTGGCTGTTCTCTTTACTGGTGGTGTCTCAAGAACAGCAGTCTCCGCCAGTTAATCCAGCCTTTTCCCTAGTAAATAGCTGGTGACTACAATGGACTAAATTCCCCTGAATTTAATTGACCTGTTTCAGTAGTTTACTATATTTACTAATATATATTACTATATATACTATATAGCTATATTTAATCACTCCTATGTAACTGTAACTGTATTTCATTTTTGTAGCCAGGATAAACTCTTTATTAAAAGGTATGTTTAGAATCAGATTGTGGTATTTCTATGACATAGAAAAGTAACCTCATTTTGTCACATCTTTTGAGAATGACACCTTTCTGGATGCAGGTAAGACAACAAAGGAATAAACCTGTAATCAGGAATAAGTGGGCAGATTTGCCTAAGAGTTAACAAATTCTCCATTATTTGTAATTTCAAAATTATAAGACATAAAGGTAGGATATTAGCAATCTGGTTTGTGAAACATTAATATGCCTTAACGGAATGGTGAGAACAAGCTGCTTGTTTAATCTTGCTTCTATTTTCAGCCTTGCCACTAACTCGTTCAACAAACGAAGGACAAACTCTTACCATCTTCATTTTTCAGTTTTTGAAAGAGACAATACTCTTCACCTCAACATAGGATCTGAAAGGCTGAATTGTTACTGTAAAGGCCATTTAGGTCATCAAAGATGCCTTCAGTATCAAAGTAATGCCATTAATGTAATTTCTGATTCTACACAGCAGTGCTCTCTCTACTGAGAGCTTTGTTACATTGCCCTGTCAATGGGTCTTCAATGCTGACCTGGAGGAACCAGCAGATGAGATGGCTGTTTAGACCCTACGTATATTTGATCGCTGGTCTCTTCAGAGAGAGAGCTAACAAGAACTGGATTTGACATAGTGCTATCATGATATTCTTCTGGCTTCTGTTAAATGAACACCTGTCCATTAGAAATTGGAACATGATTGCAAAATCAAGTACACATAAACTGCCTGCCATTCAGTTCAATAGTTACAGCCTCCCCCAAACTGAGAGTAATAAGAACAAGCAAATGGCTTTTGAAACTGAGCTGTTGCCCACTGCCGTTTTTAAAGTTTTTTTTCCATATCTTATGAGGAATTTGTTTCAATTTAAGGTCAATGAAGTTAGTGTTTCGGGGTTTTAAGGCTGCATTAGAACTTTGGGATGGCACCTTAGTCGTATATTACCTGGTCTTGTATGTAACTTTGAAAATACCATCAATCAGTGAAAAGTGATGAACATACCTCCAACAGAAAAAGCCCCAGAGATGTCTGATGCATCCACCCAGACAGAACTGGTGAGGAAGGAGGTTTCAGTACAGGCGGTAGGTTACAGTGAGTGCCCAGACCTTTCTCCTGGTGTAAAGGTAAGTACCTGCACAAGGTGTGCATGGGTTGATGATCTGTTGCATCAGGTGGTCGAGTTGCAGGAAACAGTTAAAAGGCTGTACAGTATTAGTGGAGCCAAAGCGGAGATAGATAGGTGGTTTCGAAAGCACATTGCTGTACCGGACACCACTGAGAACGAGGCACCTCGGACCCTGGTGACCCACAAAAGCAGGGCTCTGCTTAAGTCTCCACCCTCCAGCATCACTACCAACAACACATATGGAACTTTAACAGCTGTAGACACTCATGAGCAAGGTCTCCAAGGTGCAAGTGTACAAGCAGCACAGTGCATATTGTAAAAAGAAGTGACAAGTGCTTGTAGTGGGTGACTCTGTTAAAAGGCACTGAGGTGCCCATCTGACAACCTGACAGGGAGTCATGAGAGGTTTGCTCCCTTCTGGCAGCTAAGATGCAAGACATTGTGGAGAGGATGCCACAATTTGTCATTACCATCCGCTGTTACTCTTCCATGTGGGCACAAATGATGCTATAAGCCAGAGCCTGGGCAGAACCAAGGAAGACTGTATAGCCCGGGGGAGCAAATGAAAACTATAGGTGCCCAAGTCATCTTCTCCTCCATTTTACCAGTTGGAGAAAAATGAGCAGCCAGTAATAGATGAATAATGCATATCAACTCTTGCCTACATGGTTGGTGCCATCGCGAGGGTTTTGGCTTTTATAAAAATGGGACTTTCCTCAGCAACCATAGCCTGTTAGGGAGGGGTGGAATCCACCTGTCTAGAAGGGACAACAGATTCTTTGGCGGCAGGATAGCCAACTTGGTGAGGCAGGCTTTAAACTGAAGGACTCAGGGGACAGGGTCCAAAGTGGCAATGCTAATGCCATCACATCCAATGGGAGAATAAGCCAGGCCAACCAGAGCAGTGACAAAGGTGTCTTAGCTGCCTCATGAGATGACAATCAGAACACCAACCATCTCAAAGGTGTATATGGCTGTAGTGGATCCCTGAGCACCCCTCCACAGAAACCTGCATGCTCAATTACCTCTTGAAATGCCTGTACACCAATGCACGCAGCATGGGGAATAAACAGGAGGAACTAGAGATCCATGTGCAGTCACAGGGCCATGATCTGACTGCAATTACAGAGACATGGTGGGATAGCTTGCATGACTGGAATGCTGTCATGGATGGCTACATACTCTTTAGGAAAGACAGGCCAGCAAGGCGAGGTGCGGGAATTACTCTTTATGAGAGGGAGCAACTGGAATGTATCAAGCTCTGCCTAGGGGTGGACGAAGAACAAGTCAAAAGCTTATGGGTAGAAATTAAGGGACAGGCAAATATGGGTGACACTGTTGTGGGTGTTTGCTACAGGCCACCTGCTCAGGAAGAGGAAGTCAACAAGGCCTTCTACAGACAGCTGGAAGTAGCCTCACAATCGCAGGCCCTGGTTCTCATGGGGGACACCAACCACCCTGATATCTGCTGGAAAAACAACACGGTGAGGCACATACAATCCAGGAGGTTCCTGCAGAGCATCAAGGATAACTTTATGACACAGGTGGTGGAGGAGCGAACAAGGCGAGATGTGCTGCTGGACCTTATATCAACAAACAAAGAAGGGCTAGTTGAGGACATGAGGGTTTGGGGTAGCCTTGGCTGCAGTGACCATGAGACGGTGGAGTTCAGGATCCTGCATGGTAGAAGCAGGGCAACAAGTAGCATTACAACCCTGAACTTCAGGAGAGCCAACTTTGGCCTCTTCAAAGACCTGCTTGGAGGAATCCCATGGGTTAGGGCTCTAGAAGGTAGGGGGTCCAAGACAGCTGGTCGATATTCAAGTACCACTTCCTCCAAGCTCAATATTGGTGCATCCATGTGAGGAAGAAGTCAAGCAAAGGAGCCAGGACACCTGCGTGGATGAGCAAAGAGCTTCTAGAAAAACTCACACGGAAGAAGGAGGTTTACAGTATGTGGCAAAAGGGACTGGCCTCTTGGGAGGAATACAGGAACATTGTCAGGGTATACAGAGATGTAATGAGGAAGGCCAAGGCCCGCTTGGAACTAAATCTGGCAAGGGATGACAAGGATAACAAGAAGGGCTTCTTCAAATACATCAGTAGTAAAAGAAAAACTGAGGAAAATGTGGGCCTGCTCCTGAATGAGGTGGGTGCCGTGGGGACACAGGATGCAGAGAAGGCAGAGTTACTGAATGCCTTCTATGCTTCAGTCTTCACTGCTAAGGCTGGCCCTCAGGCGTCCCAGCCCCCAGAGGAGAAAGATATAAAATCTGGAGAAAGGAGGACTTCCCCTTCGTTGAGGAGGATTGGGTTAGAGATCATTTAGGCAAACTGGATCCTCACAATTCCATGGGCCCCAATGGGATGTACCCACGAGTGCTGAGGGAGCTGGCGGATGCTCTCGCTAAGCCACTCTCCATCATCTTTGAAAGGTCATGGAGGACAGGAGAGGTGCCCCAGGACCGGAGGGTAGCCAATGTCACTCCAGTCTTCAAAAAGGGCAAGAAGAAGACCCGGGAAACTATAGACCAGTCAGCCTCACCTCCATCCCCAGAAAGGTGATGGAACAGTTCATTCTGGAGGTCATCTCCAGGCACGTAGAGGAAAAGAAGGTTATCAGAAGTAGTCAACATGGATTCACCAAGGGAAGATCATGCTTGACCAACCTGATAGCCTTCTATGATGGTGTGACTGGCTGGGTAGATGAGGGCAGAGCAGTGGGTGTTGTTTACCTTGACATCAGAAAGGGTTTTGACACTGTCTCCCATAACACCCTCATAGGTAAGCTTAGGAAGAGTGGGTTAGATGAGAGGACAGTGAGGCGGATTGAGAACTGGCTCAACAGCAGAGCTCAGAGGGTCATGATCAATGGTGCAGAGTCCTCCTGGTTGGAGGCCTGTAACTAACGGTGTTCCCCAGGGGTCTGTGCTGGGTCCAGTCCTGTTCAACATATTCATCAATGACCCAGACAAAGGGACAGAGTATAGCCTCAGCAAGTCTGCTGATGACACAAAACTGGGAGGAGTGGCTGACACACCAGAAGGCTGTGCTGCCATTCAGCGAGACCTGGGCAGGCTGCAGAGCTGGGCCAAGGGGAACCTCATGAAATTCAACAAAAGCAAGTGTAAGGCCCTGCACCTGGGGAGGAACAATCCCATGCACCAGTATAGGCTGACCTGCTAGAAAGCAGCTCTGCTGAGAAGGATCTGGGAGTGCTGGTGGACAGCAAGTTGACCATGAGCCAGCAATGTGCCCTTGTAGCCAAGAAGGCCAATGGTATCCTGGGGTGCATTAAAAGGAATGTGGCCAGCAGGTCAAGGGAGGTTATCCTCCTGCTCTACTCTGCCCTAGTGAGGCCACATCTGGAGTACTGTGTCCAGTTCTGGGCTACCCAGTTCAAGAAAGACAGGGAACTACTGGAGAGAGTCCAGCAGAGAGCTACAAAGATGATCAAGGCACTGGAGCATCCCTCTTATGAGGTCTTATGAGAGACCTGGGTTTGTTCAGCCTGGAGAAGAGAAGACTGAGGGGGAATCTTATCAATGCTTATAAATATCTAAAGGGTGGGTGCCAAGAGCATGGGGCCAGATTCTTTTCAGTGGTGCCCAATGACAGGACAAGGGGCAATGGGCACAAACTGGAAAACAGGAAGTTCCACCTGAATATGAGGAAAGACTTCTTCACTTTGAGGGTGACAGAGCACTGGAACAGGCTACCCAGAGAGGTTGCGGAGTGTCCTTCTCTGGAAATATTCAAAACCCGCCTGGATGCAGTCCTGTGTACCCTGCCCAAGGTGTACTTGATGAAGCAAGGTGGGGGTTGGATGAGATGATCTCCAAAGGTCCCTTCCAACCCCTACCATTCTGTGATTCTGTGATATCAAAAAAGGTTGAGTCAGGGTGACTGGATTTTATTTTGTATGGATTTTGAGTGTTCTTAGGAGCACTGGAAGTGCAATCCTTCGCAAGGCAGCAATAGAAATTATACAATAGGAAAGACAATATGCTCTAAGGTATGTCCAAGCCTGCCTCATTTCCTCCCATTATTTCTTCCTTCCCACGGGCAAAAAAAGTCTTCATGTGACAGGAAACATAATCTTTACAGATTTCAGTACATCAAATGAAGGAAGAATTAGATGCATTAAATGTAGAGGAATAGTGTAGTATTTGTAGTTGCAATCTCCTGGAAGCCTTTCCTTATTGCATTTATTTATAAATAGATCAGCTTTGCTTATTTAACATGAGATTCCCACAAAGCAACATAAAAAAGAGACTTTATTTGGCCATGAACATAGTTCATAAAGAAAGTTATTAAATAATGTGGTGAAGAATGTTATTACTTCGTGAAGAAAGCAAGAGGATTCATTATGTTAGCCCCTAATATCTCTCAGACAGACTACATGCCTTCACACTAGGTAAGCAGTAAGTATATCTGTACTGTCTTCACATTTGCAGACCAAGTTTTTGTGAATGTTAGGGAACACTTGAGTTTTTGCACTTAGTTGTGTACATAGCTAACTAAATGCAAGGATAAAGCACACTTTAACATCTGCTTGCCAGTGGAGGTACCCAAATCATTACTTAGACTTCATACAAGAGGTACAAAGAATGTTCATGCATTGTGTGCATTTATGGCAATACACAGATAAACGCTGGCTGGCTCCAATAATTTCTGTATTCACTTCTTCCTTATGAATCCACATTAATCATCTTTTCTTAAAATAAAGGTGATCCATGTGAACTGTATGTTTCTACATATAGCAAATACTGCAAAACTTCCCTTCAGTAACAGGTTAGAAAAAACATTTTGAATACTAGACCCTAAGGATTTAACGAGCCTAAAGTTTTCTATATAGCAGGTGCAATGCTTTGTGCATTAAGCTGTGGGAAACAGATTAAAAAGCATTCATTTACATTTGAACTTAAGAGACAAGTTTCCGATTTTGGACACTTTTTTTCTCTTTTATTTTTTTCTATTACAAACATAAATACATCCAAAATGTGACAGGCAGAATTCCAGATATTTTACAATATATGTCTGAAAAAAAACCTGACTATGATTAGAATGCCCTGTACAATTCAAATCCTTTTTGGATGTGGATGCCAGGAAACAATTTTAAAGGTGGGTGAAGGCAGGGGGAAGTAATTTTTTTCTCTGCTTCCAGACTGTCAGTGACTAAAAAGTGGAAGATGAAACCATGTCTTTCAAAGTTTGTTTTATATAATAGTCTTATGCGTATTTCTCTTTTACATTAAATGGCAGCACATCCATGACCAGTCATCACTCGGAAGCATGCTCTCCTGATCCCCTTCACCGTGAAGGTGCTAACTACAGTAGAAAGATTCAGGTGCATTTGAAAAAAGTGTGCATGAACCTGTGAAGGGTGCCTTTGTATCTTGTTGGTCTGTACTCTTTCAGAAGGTTGACTTGAATTCCCAGACCCAGATCTCTGGGGGAAGAAAAGAATTGATAGCACAAGTGGCACATAAAAGTTGATAATGGGTTAGCAGCTAAACTGTGCTCCAGAAGAGAAGGTGACTGAAGATATAAAAGAGCTGAAACAGTTACTGAGCTATCTAGGGAAGTGTATTTTTCTCTCACCCAGCAAGGTCAGACAGATTCCATCAATACTTCTATGATCCAGTACTGGCTTTGAAATTTGCCCCAAAGTATCTATGAGAGAGGTGGACATGTACCCCTGTGGAAGCACAGTTTCTGCTGAAGTCTGCACAGGTTCTGGCTGAAAGCAAATACATGATCAAGTCTTAGCTGAGAAGTCTTGACAGCCCCGTAGAACAGTACCAGGCATTTAAGCCAGGAAATCCTAAACTCAGCTGATGCTTTTCCTCAACAGCTTTAAATAATGAAGTAGGAACTAATTCAGGGTAATCCTATGACCTATATTATACAGGAGGCCACACTAAACAGTCTTACCAGTCCCTTATGGCTTTAAAACCCATGGACTCAGGAGGAGCAAGTCTCTGAATCTGCAACTGATTCACTGTACAACTGTACATTGTCTTTTCTTTTCTGTTTCTCCATCTGAAAATGTGTATTACTTCCTGATTCTATCTTACAAAGATACAGTAAAGAATAAGTAATCAATGACTATCTATTGCTCTAAACATGTGGAAGATTTTAAGTTCTTAGTAACAGTAGCGGATTATCAAAAGAGAGCTCAAAAATATAACTTATATATGGTAAGATTTTGTTCTCATTCACAGCTGCTTAATGAAAGTAACCAAGTTTAGTAGTATGGAATGGAATAAAGAGAAAACAAATGAGATGAAGACAACCTGCCAGATTTATCCCTGAATTTCCTGGAGCTTATCCATATAATTAATACCAAAACATTTACATAAAAATTCTTATTTTCTTCAAAATATGATCTCATAGACTTTCTATAAAAAAAGATTGTTAAGTATAATGGTCCTTTCAGAGTTATTCCAGTAATCCTGGAACACAGTACTTTTCAAAAACTGCTTTGGATGTCATAAAATAGTCTAACGAGAAAAAAGTCCAAAGAAAAAAAACACACCATGTTTGACTGTAGTAAATGGTGTTATCTTCAAGTTATTAAATATCCTAGTGTTTGTTTGTTTTTAAACACAAATTGACTGGAAGAACTAGTCACTGACCTGGTCACTGAACTAGCACAATGTTATAAATATTAATTCAGGTTTCACCATCAATTTTAAGCATTCCATAGGCAGTAATGATTGAAGGCCCATATGTGAGTATTTGTAAAGAAACTGAGGATGTAGAGAAACACAGGTAATTTTTTTCTACCACCAATAATGTGACAGTAACCTACTGGAAAATAAATGAAATCTAAGCTTAAACCTTCCACTTTTTTACCAACTGTAATTGTATCTTTTCCTGCAGTAAGAAATGTGGTAGTAAGGAAACTCATTGGGACAGGCTTTCAACCAGTATACAAGTTAGCACTGAAACAGACATGACTATGCTAATTTTTACCAGCTAGAGTTTCACCAACAGATGAGTGCAATTGCTGCATATGTGTAAGCTCTCTAGACAGTGGAAGTGCAGGCAAGATCGCCTCCAGCACCAGGAACATTTCAGAACAAGGAGTCCCTGTGACCAGCTGATCCACAGCTGAGAAGAAAGAAGCTTTTTCATATTCCCTAGTCCTCCCAGGAGCCACTGTGTTAATAGATCCTTTCTGCCTGTGTACCTCCGTAATCAGGAATAGAAAGTGCCAAGTCAGAAACTGCAAAAAACACCATAAAAATCGTGGGACAAATTCTGAGTTGAGAATGGCAATGTCAAAGGACCATTCATATCATTCTGAACTCTCAGCATTTTACATGGGAAAACTTCTTGGAAAATTGAACAGCTACTACTTGGACCTCTGGCAAAAGAAGGCTGTGATGGAACATCTCTCCTGGATTACCAGTTTCAGGTTGTTACTACAGTAAATAAACGGGCCATAAAGGCCTTATCACAAATTGTTCAAACTCCACATTCAAACAGGTTATGATTTTAGCCTTTGCTCCTAAAAAAACCTGTTTCAGAATATTTTTCCACTTATGGTCCTAAATTCCTAAGTTTTCTTGTTCCCAAACAGGAAGTCTCATAGAGTGTGTAAAACAATTGTTCGCACCAACAATATTCTTTAAGTCAATATTCTCTCAGTGGAAATTCTCCTACAAATGTCACTACAGAGGACAGACTATGATTCCATAATAAAGTTTACTTCAGGAAAAGACAAAGGGAAGAAAAAGGGATTAAAAAAGGGGAAGGAAGATATACTTTGTCTACATGGAAATTATCATACAAGCACATACTGTATTCAGGTAAGCTTATTAAAACTTCTACCATTAGTACCAGTGTCATGCATCCTAACAAGACATACAATTTTGCTGTACTGAAAGACAGCATTCTGCAAGTGGATTGGAGTTACAAACAAATAAAAAGTGCTTACGGCTAAAAGTATGGTTTAAATCTTTCAGCACTAGATCTAAATATAGATTAAAGGACCTAATCAGTGTAAGATTCTTTTAACAAAAAAGCTTGAACAGTAAAAAATGCAGCAGTAAACCACACAGACCTTATTGCTGTAGTATGCTGCAGAATCTAAGGTATGACAATAAATACATTAAGGAGCGGGAGATTTTATTAATAATAGCAACAAATTTCACTTTTTACCGATAATAACCCCAAAGCAAAGCTCTTAAGTTTACTTCATAGCTGTTGTTATATTTCGAATCTCTTTTCATCATTTATAGTCTGATTTTTTTTCCCTTTTAACTCAGTGTTGTGATGGAATCAATACAAATCTGCTCTTAACATATCAGTCTCTGACCTGTGTTTGTTTTAAGCTGTATCATTCATAATGGTGATCGATGGGTAATGCTATTCCTCTTTCTCCGCAAAAAGCACAGAGCATAAAAAGTGCATATATTTTACGCCCAAGGTCACGAGAAAATTAATGGATAAGAGCTAGATAAAATGGAGTTCAAGCTGAATGGGCTGAGTGCTCTCTACAGGGTACAGCCAAGGCAGGCAGTACAAAGCCCATTATACTCAAATGCTCTTGAAGCATTTCAGAAGTGAAATTGTTTCCACAGGCTAATGCATAAAAGTACGAAGCTTTAACTTTTCTGTTCAACAGATAGCCTACAGATACTGGGCAAGTGTTCCTATTCAGGATTTTATTTAGCATATTCCATTTATCAATCTTTACCTTAAGCCATAAACCCATTTAGTGTTTATGACTAAAGTTGTACAAGCTATGTTTATTTGTCATTAGTGAACTTTACTCCACAGACTTTCCTGTTCATTCTCTCACAAGTTGCCTGTCAAGATTACAGCTGAACAGTATAGCCTTTAAAAAACAACCACACACACACAGAAGGATGAAATCTAAAAAATTAAAGTATGGAATGATTATGTAAACATGTAACTTCTCACTAACTATAAAATATAGTTTAACAATTAAGAAATAATAACATAAACATTTTTTTTTTCCACAAATATAAAGTAAAACTCAATTTCATTTCAACCGGAACACTATAGGAGTGGTAGAAGGAATGACAAAAATAAAACTTTGTTATAGTATGAGGCACTTAGCATCCTAACATTTTCCTTCTTTACCCTGGCGAATCTTTCTAACACAGCCCTCCCCTATGTCAAGAAACTTGTCCCAGTATGTGAAGAGCAAACTGCAGAGTTTGCAATTCACTTTAATGAAGACGTGGGAAGCTGCTGAGTAGAGATGCATGATACAGGTTCTGCAAAATATAATTTAGTTTTTGAAGAAATAAAGTAGTCGTGTCACATGAGTTTATTAGAAATACTGTCCTGGGCTTGTATCTGAACATGTTTCAGTGTTCATGCCCTTCTTATAATCTATGGTTAGGAGAAAATAAAACCAAGAGCAACTAAGCATAGAGTACAGTCAAAATATCACTACTGACCACATCATCCTTTTTATCTCTTAATAAATTTCCTGGACAAAGAACAAGGTAAAAACCCAGCACTGAGCACAAGATTACATAACAGATAAATCTGGAAAGATGCTGAATTAGAACACAGCACTATTTTCCCATAGCCTGTATCAGCAGTCCTGTTGCTGCTGGTACTCTGCTGAAAGCAACTTAGGTTCTGGTGCAAAGATAGGAAGAGGAGGTTCTGAATTAAATATGTATCTGTACGCCTTGTTATTCACTTTCAAAAAAACACACACCATATTGCTGAAATAAAACTAGGGGAAAAAAAAAAAAACCCAGACGAACACTGAAAAACCAGGTTAAGGTAGTCATCCATATTAAAGAAGGGGGGGGGGGGGGGAGGAATATCCAAACTCTAAAATCTGAGATAAACGAAGCACAAGCAAATTCAACCAAAGTACTCAAAGTGTCAAAATTATAACCAAAAGCAAAAAAAACCCAAGCAAACAAACAGGCAAATTCTGAAGTCTGGAGTGATCACACTGGGAGACATGCATGACAAATCCTCAGTATTACGGCACTTCATCCAAATATTTTAGCAGGAAATTACTCCAAAACATTCACATGACTTCATAAATGCTTCACAATGCCTTCTTCACTATTATATCCCACTGCCCACCTCCAACGTGCAAATAACACATTTTATCTACTTGGTGGTGTGCTGCTTGACATCCAAACAAATCTCTGTATCTAGTCAAAGATGGTTTTGTTCTGCTGAAGTGCGGGCTTGAGTTTACAAGACTTAGACATATATTCATGAACACTTTTTTATTTTTATGACAAAATACAATTATACGCCAATTTTTTAATCAGTTTTTGGTCTGTGCTTTGGCTACTTGCTAAGGCAAACTGAAGCACAAAAAGAAAAATGCTAATGATTTACCTGAACCTTAGTCTTGGAATTCTGATTTATTTCTAATTCCCTAAGAATAAGAAATCTGAAGGTCAAAACACGATGATACACTCATGTTTCTCTCTGATGTAAATTGGTCTCACAGTACATCTAAGAAATCTGTGTTACTGTTTTTTAAATAAAACATTTCCAGAAAGCCTCTAAATAATGTAAACTAATTGGATTGGGATTAAATTCTAGACTAGAATTAGCTGTGTCTTCTTTATGTTACAAGGCTATTATTTTGCTACATTCTATTTACGCCAAGCATGTAAGGGTAATTGTTTATTACTGTGATTAGATCCCAAAAAGGAAAAAAAAAATATTGTATTAGTTGACTTTAGTACTTACATTACTCAAAATAATTTTAATAATTGTAATTCTTTAATCTCTAAGGATGAAATTTTTCTAATAAATACTGTAATAACAGTGTTGAGGTGTTCTTCACAATATTATAGTATCATGCTGTGCTCTTCATTGCATAATGATGACCTTCTTAAACAAAAACACGAGCCTTGAGGGAACATGTTAGGACAAATTTCACTTTCCCAGAATAGGAAGCTTTCTCCAAATCCTATGGATTTCCCTCACTGAGAGTAAACTCCAGTAAATCTATTCCAGGCTCAGTTTTTCATGTGTGTTACGGTTTTAGCTGAGATAGTTAATTTTCTTCACTGTAGCTAGTATAGTGCTGTGTTTTAGACTTAGTATGTAAATAATGTTGATAACACACTGGTGTTTTAGTTGTTGCTGGGTAGTGTTCACACTAGTCAAGGACTTTCTAGCTTCCCATGCTCTGCCAGGTGCACAAGAAGCCGGGAGGGGAGGGGATACAACCAGGAGAGCTGATTCGAATTGGCCAAAGGGTATTCCATATCATGTGACGTCATGCCCAGTATATTAACTGGGGGAAATTGGCCGGGGGAGGCAGCTATCGCGGCTCGGGGACCGGCAGCGTCGGTCAGCGGGTGGTGAGCGGTTGCGGCACTTGTTGTTTAGTTTTGGTTTTTTTTGTTTTTTTTTTTTTTTCCCTCTTCTTCCAGTGTTTCATCTCTCTCTTGCTCATTATTTTCCTTTTCATTATATTATTATTATTGCTGTTTTATTCTAATTATTAAACTGTTCTTATCTCAACCCACGAGTTTTCTTACTTTGGCCCTTCTGATTCTCACCCCCATCCCACAGGGATGGGGGAGTGAGCGAGCGGCTGTGTGGTGCTTAGTTGCTGACCGGGGCTAAACCACAACAATGTGTCAATTCACTTTCACCGGAGAGGCATATGCAACTTCTGTGGCCAGGGTATAAAACAGTCATAAGGCAACCATTTCTAGGATATACTAAGAGACTGAAGAGCTCAAAGAAGAAATTAGAAATATGAACTCCATGCTTTGGTGCAGGCAATAAAGGCAGGCAGCTCTGGAGGACTCTGACTACAACCTTCAGTGCTACTCTTTCTGCAGTCAACTCATGATGAAATGTGTTCAAAATGCTTTCTGAAAACTATAATTTAGGATGACAGAATTTAAATGCATCCAAAGCAAGTCAATACATTCTGATTTCACAAGAGAATGTCATTAACAAGAACTGTATAATTCTTGACACTTTCTTTTTAATTATTTTTTAGATAATGAGTATTATATTCTATTATCTTGTTGTTGGTTTATTTCCCAATAAGAAAAGGTATTGATTGTCCTTGGCAGGGAACTTTGTAATTAAATTATTACTGTAAGGGTTCATGGCAATATTTTCATTAGGTTCTTCTCTCTTCCCTTTTTTTCTTTTATCAAAACCAGTTATCTTTTCCACTCCAGGCTTTGACTGACTGTGCCCCCTCAACAGCTGTTAAAGCCATTTAATTCCACAGATCTTCTTGCACCAATTTAACTTGGGCAGTTCTCTGCCATACTAGATGTAAATGAGGGAGGCAAGCTGGATACAGTGTTTCAGATGCAAGAAGCATCCTTTTCAAATAAATAAATTTGTACACATTTCAGCAATCTGCCCAATCATGGCTTAAGTTTTGTCTGAACTGACCAATCATGATTAAAGTAACAGTAAGAGGACAAATGAGCTCACAATATTTCTAAACTCTTTTCTATTATTCATGAACCATTTTAACCACTTTTGCTGCGGGTGGAGAACAACACAGAAAGATCTCTAACCTTGACTCAAACAAGATGACATTTCAGTACTATATGTTTATATTAGGCACTTTTCATGTAAGCTAGAGAGAAGACATATTTCCCCTTGAGCTACAGTACACTGATGACCTATGGTTTGTTCATCAAAAGGCTATTATAATTGACTCTTAATATGTCGAACTTTTTCATGCAGGCAGACCCACTTTTATGCAGATTGATTTCTACTTTCAGAACACATACACTCTAATTTTTAAATACCCAAGAATATCTTTTCCCCAAGTAGAGAAGACAGAGTGATAGAAATAACAGCACAAAAGTAGAAACATCCTGACTAGCATCACTTTGACAAAATTTCCTCCAGAGATGTTACAGGAGGTGTCTGTAGTGGGTGTGTAACAAATTGAAGGAAATAACTTTGTTGGTATGGCAAACAGAGCAACTGCATAGTTACTGAGGAGTTGCTTGTGTCAGCCACCCTGCTAGAGGTTAACTCCTCATAATAAACAACAGTGATAATAAACATTATCAACTCCCTACTCCAAAACAGCCATCTTTCTTCTCTGCACTACAATGCCAGAATAAGGTGAAGACCCTAACTGCTTATCACCTTCTACTCCTTTCTTAGTGTTTTTATTTCTGTAGATTTCTTCTTACCATTGCATCTGACCTGAGCTGTTGAAACTCAGTCTTGTCCACAGAGCAAGGAGCTACAAATGATTCACCAATAATCCTGAAACTGGTTTGCTAAAGTAAATAGGAATAAGTAGTGAACCATGGCCTTACCACAGAAAAAAAACCATGACTTCAGGTGGCTTTAAAGAAATACGAAATAATTGCCATTGTATGAATCCTATCGATAAAATATCAATTAAAAAAAGCCTTTTTCAGCTTTTCATTCTTGTCTAACACTAAAGTGAGTGCAGTAATACTGGCATATGCTACTCCCAAATTTACATCCCATAAATTTATTTCTGACCTCTGTTTCATAAAATAATCCTGTTTTCTTGATGTAGGAAATGATAATAAAATGCAGCAAAACAACATAGAAGACAAACCCTGAAACCTAACACATATGAAATCACTAAAGGAGAAGGTGGGAAGAGATTCAGTTAGGTAAAAGAGACATTATTTCTTTAATGGTGAATACAACTGCCAAAGTCTAAGAGCACTATAAGAAATCTAATTCCCATTGTACGGTGGTAACACTTCCAGGAGACAAGCCTCCCCTTCCACAGGTGCGAAAGCTGTCAGAATTCAGTGAATACATGTGAAATTTACATTTACATTTAAACACAGGCCCAAGCTTCAGGAATTCCCTGAATCCATGTAAAATTCAATTTTCACGTAAGAAAAATCATTTTCTAGCTTTTGAAGATACAAAGAAAAATTCACAGATGTAATATAGTTCTATAAAGTAACAAAAACATAAAACCCACCCATTAAAGTGTGTTTGGTTTTTTTTTTGTAGTTTTTTTTTTGTTTTTTGTTGTTTTTTTTTTTTTTTTTTAATTCTTTATTTTCAAGAAAAGCTCAACTTTTTTGGAGACTCTTGGATTGAATCAGATTGTCAGTATTGACTGTGTTGTAGGAAAAATCAAGGTGTAAAAAGATTCAAACTCCAAAGAACCTGACATTTTAATTAATAAAGACAAGGGTCATAAACAGATAGAAAGATAGACAGACACACAGACTGAAAGAGGTCTGAAGTGGACACAAAGTTGCCTCACTGTGGAAACCTAATACTATGCTGAAAAACAGGAGATGAATTTCACGAAAGTCAGCAAGGCTAGTCCCAGCCATTTAATCTTAATTTACTCTCTGGTAACCTACTATCTTTCATTTATCTGGAGAGTTGCATGAGCCATTTTTAAGCATCTACTGCTGAATGTCAACTGCTAATAAAGTAGTTTCTTTATTCAACTATGAACAACTGAGAAAATCTCCTGAAGTGATTCTATTTCTCTGTGTGTTAACATCTCTTATTAATATCTTTGATGAAAAAAATCATTTAAATCTGAAATAGCAGCTTGGGAAGAAGACACAGACAAGACAAGTCCAAGACAGATGGTATAGTAAAGGAGACAGCAGACAAATCTTTGTTCTATGCTATAGCAGTTCAGTGCTTATAGCAATTTATACAGAGGACTCTGTTAATAGCTTTCATATACACTACAGCAAGGTATATACAGTGCCAATATCTGCCTATAGTTAAAAGTCTGCAAAAATTGTACTACTTTTGAAAAAGTCAGTCCAAAATTATAGCCTGCTAAACAAGAATCCTTTCCCTGCTTGATTATGCTATTTGTTTCCTTCTTACACAATATCTATAAGAAAAATAACCACACACTTGGAAATGGCTTCTGGTCTCAGTATTTGTTTTAACTGGTATACTTCTGTTAACTTGAAGAACTTACTCCCAATTTACCATCCAAACTCTGACGCAAACAAGGTTTATATTATCAAGGATAATTTATAAGACATGCAGTGACTCGTGTAATTCATTCCTGTTGTGGCAGGTTAGCCTTGGTAAACAGCCAAAATCCCACCCAGCCGCTTGCTCCCTCATGCCCCTTCCTCAGCACTGGGGCACCAGGAGAAAACAGGTTGAAAGAGCTGGGTCAAAGTAAAGGCAGGGAGATTGTTTGCCAATTACTTTAGTGGACAAAACAGACTCAGGAAAAAAAAAAAAAAAAAAGTAATTTATTGCTATTTAAAATAGATCTGCATAGTAAGAAACAAACACAAAAATTAAAGCACCACCTTTCCTCCTGTCCACACAGGCACCAGTGTGGGTGTCCGCTCTGCCATGGAGCGCTTCCTCCCCCTCTACCCTTGCTGTTTCCCATGTTGTTTTTCACTCTGTTTTTGTTCTCTCCTCCTCTGCCTGTCTGGTATTTTTGTCCTTTCTTAAATATGTTTTCACAAGAGGCACCACCAGCTTCACTGACGGGCTCAGCTGTGTCCTGCCGCAGGTCTGTTGCAGAGCTGGCTGGAACCAGCTGTATCTGGCACTGGTCCCTTCTTGCGGAAGCCAGGCTTGCAGCTGCCCCACTGCCAAAACCTTACCAGCTACACTCAAAACACTTCTATGTTTATACTGAAATTTAACTTTCAACTCAACAAGACTAACCTGAATTATGAGATCTAAAATTTAGCAAATTTTGTCACAGAGGCAAAAAATGGTGAAAAGGGGTTTTATCTTATCAGCATTTGTGCCATAGCTTGTGGCATGGTTTTCAGTTTGTTGCACGTGGTCATGAGAAGTCTCAGCATTCGGGCAATCTTTCAAATAACACGAATTTAGAAGCACACGGCTGCTAGTCACACCCTGATACTGTAGATTTTCACCCAGTTTAAACAAGAGCTATATTTTGCAGCTTCGTAATTTGAACTATGTGAAAGAAATATTCTGGTATGCAAGCCATCACATCTATGCACTACATCTCAAATTTGTATTTTTATAAAATATGAGTTGTGCACACACCAACACTGTATTTTCCCATTATCCCATTAATAAATAGTATTTCACTTAATATCTCAAAAATGTTTGTAACAAACATGGATTATGTTTATTTTAAGGCTCTTTCAGTTAATCCAAGGGCTACATATATTGGGAGACAAAAAAATAAAAAAATCCTGAAAAAGAAATGTTGCAAATATATGATGGGTTTTTGTTTTTATTGATGCGCATTAGCAAAGGCAACAAAAGTAAAGCCATTATATGGTATATTTTAAATTATTTAGAAAACTAGTAATATTTTTAATGAAAAACACTGGCTGGATTACCACCATTTAAAAAATAAGCAAGTAAGCTAGCATTGCAGTATGTAACATTCAGTTATGCCTCATCAATTTGATTAACAGTGATGTTAAAATGAAAACTATGAAATCTCAAGGCTGGTATAAAAGCTCATTTCTATAAAGTTTCTGGAGATAAAACACATGTCAAAGGCACTTGCTTTAAAATCTCATATGAAAGAGATGCAGTAATAAGAATTGAACATTTTTGGCTTAACATCTGAATCTACGAAATACGTACATGTGGTTTTTCCCATCCCTGTTAAGCTCAGCTACATATGTCCATGCTCAGCTGAATGGGCAATGGATCAAACATGCGAGGCATTTTATTGAAAACGGCTCTACTTATAAGAATTATAGCATTAAGTGTGACGAGAAAAATGAGAGCAAATTAAACTTCTCTCCATGTAACCTCTAAAACAGAGTTTTCGCAAAGCACTTGAAAGGAGATAGCTAACTACCACAAACCACACGTAGCTCCAAACAAGCCTGGTGAGCTAGGCACAGGGCACACCTGGTCTATCCTTTCTTCAGCTGACAGCCTCTGTATATGCAGCAGCAGTGGCAGGGCACTGTCCTGTCCTGTCCAAATGGCCTGACTCGCTTGTCCTGTCTGAGGCTGGGATCAAGGAGTGCTCACACAGGCATTTGCTTCACTATCTGTACGGTGTGTTTTCTTCTGTAATGCATTCACTTTCCACCCTTGTTTGATGATGATAAACAACCATCATATTACCCTTCGCAGGAATGGCTTTAGTGAGGGAAGAGACGAGACTGTAAGTCTGCCTGGAGCAGTCGTACATTTTTGTAGTCCACCATTCCTTGTTTAGTTTGCCACAATGGGACACATATCTGACAAAGGGACTTTGTCTTCCTGATGGTCCCTGGGTACATCACACACAGTCTCTTCTATGCAGAGAGGAATCAGCAAGATCTAACATGATTTTGTGACTGGTCATTTTAGCTATAGATATTTAATAAAAGTGACACCTATAAGTAAAGGCATTTTAGTCCTTATGCTGAAATTCATACAATGCATACAAAACAAATACATTCATTTAGAGGCACAATAAAATGGAAAGGAGTGTAATGCTGTAGCCCAGTGATGTTGATATGGTACTGCTAGTAACAGGCTTCAGATTGGGATTGCAAGTCCTCGGCACTGAGGCTTGTCAGGCTTCCTCTGCCTGAACATGCCTGCAGCTTCATTTTTACTTGGTTTAGTTGTGACAGCGATTTTTCTTCTGGCAGGTGGTTATCACTAATTTCGTTTACTTTTGCTTACCTTTGAATGTTACAGCTGTAGTTTTTATACAAAGTCATAACAAGAGGTTACTTTGTGCAGAATGAGGTATTTTTTACTCTAATGTAATGGTATACATAGAGAAATGCAGGCTTGGTACGACAGTAGAGGCTTTGAGAAGTCGAGACGTGGTGTAGACAAGCACACTCATGGGACTGTCAAAAAAGGGACTGAGCCTGGCACTGAAACCCCACAATGCTCTGGTGCTCAGCTGAACAACTGCAGGCCTGCAGCTGGGTAACAAAGCAAAATGGGAAATAGCATCTGACATACATGAAAGGCATGGTATATAATAAAATCAGATGTAACATGAACTTGCAGACTGGTGAAAAAACAGAAAGGTGTAAAAGTGTGCTAGCAAATATATAAAAATGACCCCAGATGGATCATGGAGGGATGAAGAAGGATCAACATCAACATCACATTTCTCAGACTTGTGATGATGAGAACTTGCTGTACAGCCTGTACTGCCAGACTGAAGCCATCAATCTCAAGACAGATCCAAGAGGAGCACTGGAAATATGAGCACAACACCAGAAAATGGGGGAAAAAACAGGAAGTGTTTGTGTAACAAATTTTACTGTATGATTATTTTTTAAATGTCTTTTGTGTACTAGTATTCATGTATTTATTCTTTTTTTCATTCTGTTCTGTAATAGCTAATTTTGGTCTAATAATATTTGTTTGATTATACTGTCATGATTTAAATCATACTAACAGTAAATTCTTGTCTTTACATATAATATCCTTCTCACACATAAGACCCTGACCCTTCTCCTGAAAGGACAAAAGTCTGTTGATAAAGTAGGAAATTAATGAAACATTAATTGAATCCATTTGAACCTAAAATAATCATATTTGACTATTATTTGTAACCCTTTATGTGAGAAAAAGCAAGTTCATCAACATATGTAGTGGCACAAACATGCATTCTGGATTGCCTGAGAGCCAAAGGTCATGGTAAGACTTACATTAATAAATGTTCGTTAACTTTAGCACTTCTTTTTCTATTAAAAATGCAGAAACACTATTAATAATACAAAAACCTGAGAGACTCACTAATGCATTTTTCCATGCCTTTCATGTTCTTCACTCTATGTTATTTTTGACTTGTAAGTAAAGTTAATAACATCTATAAATATAATGCTCCTTTACTGAAGCCTCTGAATGAAATCTCGTTATGATGTACTCCCTAGAGAAAAAAAACTTGGATCTTAACAGAAGTTACTCACATCTCTTTACTTGGGAAAAAAAAGATTCAAAGTACAGTTCAGAAATACAACAAAATCCCTGTAATTTACAAATCAAGTTGCAAACCAAATAAAAACAAATTAGGAGAAATCTATGTCATAATACAGTAATTCAACAGCAACTCAAATCAAGAAAAGAGCTCCTCACATGTTACAGCTGCTTCTGCAATCTATAAAAACACACTTTATAGTGAGCAAACCTGCTGTTTCTAAATATGCTATACCACCATCATAGCCCAAACATAACTTGACACCTGTGATGCAACCGATGCATACTACAGAACATCAAAGAATGCACTGTGCAAAGTTATCATCATCTTAAAACATTCATTTTACTACCATATTCAGATTTCTTCCCTAATAGGACAAGATTTCATTTTGAAAAAAATGAAAGTATACCAAATAGCCACCTCACCTCTCACCAGCAGAGCTGCTCCCAGGATACTATACATGATGGAGAAAACCAGATCTCCAAGACAGGAAAAAGGTGACAGCAAGAAATTATTTTTATATGCTTACAGTAAGCAGTTATTTAGGCGAAGCTTTTTGTATTAGCGTGGGTGGTATCTATATGAAAATGCATACAGGCAAGAAGCAGCTATTCAATATGCTGCTTCCCATCTGCAAAAGTCCTCAGGTGGCTTTTAAATTTAGAGTTTATTCCTGTTTCATACGATGACCCATATGGCCACACATCTCTCAGCAATATATTTGGTGTTACTATGTGTAGAACTCTTGTCTAAGCCAACACCACCCCCCTCATTCCCTTCAGGATTACAAACTATTTGATTATTCTGGCCCTTTTTCACAGGTAAGTAATACCATAGAAATGTCCTCTCATCTCCTCTGTTCCTCCTGCACCTATACAGTAGCTTTTTTCCTCAACATTTCTAGGTAAATTTAAAGAAATGCTGTAATTTCTCTGTGACACTTGAAAATTTTGTTTTAACAGTAATTCCATAATATAAAAGAACCAGACTGCCGAAGAGTACTCGGAATAACGCATGTCAATATAAGACTGTGTCTACAGAGTTACACCTATCATGGAAAAGTTATTAGCCCTGTGTGCAACAGTGCTAGACAACAAAGGTTTTACTGCCATCAGTACAATTTCTTAGTTGCTATGAGGTACAGCAGAGGTCATCACTTTTAACTAGCCTGACTTTGCGCAGTGTTGAGACAGTTGTTGTGGACAAGATCAAATATAAAGCTTTTTTGAATATTTGAGGCTTTTTCTTTGCACCTTTTTTGTCCTTTCTGGAATAAGAATGAAAAGTTTAGCTGTAAAATAGAGATACGCCTAGTCATATTCTACTGTCTGCTTACAACTAAAAATGGAGGATTACACTCTCTAGCACTTCCATAAAAGCCTTTCACTCCTAAGTCTAGCAATACATAAGACTTAGGCTTCCTGCACAGTTCAAATTTTTTTTCGGATATATTAAATGAGATATTTTAAAGCACAAAACTCTCCACACTTTTAGTTCTGCTCAACTGAATCCTCATGTCAAGATTAGTATTAAACTAGGAAAAAACAGATCATATATAGTACTGACTGACATCAGTCTGTTGATGACCGCATCACTGACTTCAGTAGTTACTGATTAAGACTTTCTAGTTCTGTGACAGAAAACCTTCAAAATGACAGTATCCAACACTTTCATTAACAATACTGTTGCTCTCTCATGACTCTTGTGATTACATTCACAAAGCTGCAGAACCTCCTTCTTTGTTGCATATATGTGTGTATTTTTAATGAAACAACAGTATGGAACATGAAGTGAAGATATAACCAACAAGTTATGCGTGAGACTAGTTTGGATTATACAGACCAAGAATCACGGACAGATTTTGCTGGATTGTAACAACAAGGATTTTCCTGAATTTTAGCTAGCACTAAAATTATAAACCTAACTTGGAAAATGAAACAAGGTCTTTAAACTCAAAATTCTATTAAACAAGGGTGTTTTTCAGTACTCTCGCTGAATCTGGCATAATTTACAATCCTCCTGGTCACATTCTTACCTGGATAAGTTAATTTCCTAAGTATTTTATATTTCTCATACCTTTAGTGAAGCCTTCCTTATCTGGATTGCTACAAATAGTTGCTTCTAATGGAAAGAGCACAGTGCAGAAAGAAAAATCAATAAAGTACATATCTGGACTACCACATTTCAAAGAACAAAAATAAACATAAGAAGCTTAGAAATACCTTCATCCAATAATTACTGGTTTTTTTACAGAACTCTGTTTTCCTTAGCATTTCTGCTTCTAAAATGCATTCTGATAAGCCTGAAGATGTTGTGTTCAGCTTATTCAGCTGAATTTATGTTTCAAACTTTATTACATACATTCCATTCACAAGTCAACAGTATTATAGCTATGCCATTTATGATCTCAGCCCTGTGAGCCTACCTGCCAACCTCTGAAACCTTTACTTTAGAAAACACACTGACATCAGGAAGAGAACACATGAAGTCAGAGCCATTCTGGATTATTTTCCTGTCAAGCCTTACATTTAAATGGCAAACTTTACTATCAGAATAACTTTAAAATGTGATTATTGTACTTAAGCAATTAGATGGCTACCACTGTGAAGGTAGTTTGTATTTTTTCCTTTAAACTGGTTAGATTAAAGGCACCACATATTTTAGATAACAATATTGCATTTGGGAGCCGAGGATATGCAAGTATGGTTGTTTGTGCCCTACACTGATGAGTAGTACAGTTTATGACGTGCAGAAGACATAGCACTAAGAAAATGGCTGTTAATAGACACAAACTTATTTAAGAGAAAAGACTCATGGTGACTTTATTCATCTGTCATGGTTTTAGCTGGGGTAGTTGATTTTCTTCACTGTAGCTAGCATAGTGCTGTGTTTTAAACTTGGTATGTAAATAATGTTGATAACACACTGGTGTTTTAGTTCTTGCTAGGTAGTGTTTACACTAGTCAAGGACTTTCTAGCTTCCCATGCTCTGCCAGGTGCACAAGAAGCCGGGAGGGGAGGGGATACAACCAGGAGAGCTGATTCGAATTGGCCAAAGGGTATTCCATATCATGTGAGGTCATGCCCAGTATATTAACTGGGGGAAATTGGCCGGGGGAGGCAGCGATTGCGGCTCGGGGACCGGCAGCGTCGGTCAGCGGGTGGTGAGCGGTTGCGGCACTTGTTGTTTAGTTTTGGTTTTTTTTGGTTTTTTTTCCCTCTTCTTCCAGTGTTTCATCTCTCTCTCGCTCATTATTTTCCTTTTCATTATATTAGTATTATTGCTGTTTTATTCTAATTATTAAACTGTTCTTATCTCAACCCACGAGTTTTCTTACTTTGGCCCTTCCGATTCTCTCCCCCATCCCACAAGGGTGGGGGAGTGAGCGAGCGGCTGTGTGGTGCTTAGTTGCTGACCGGGGCTAAACCACAACATCATCCTACTTCTCATCTAGGTCCCTCTGGCTTTCTCATACAGTCCCCAGACAACTCATTAAGTTCAGAATTAAAATGAAGGTTGAGCAGGGTTGCTTTCTCAACAGAGTAGTCAAAAACTTATCAGGGCAAAGGCTGAAATGAAATGCCATGCATCATCAGCCGCATCTTCAGTGCATACGCCATCCACTGGTTTCCTCAATTGTCTAGTCATGCTCTAAACACATGAGGAGCACTCCACATTGTTCTTATTGCCCCACATGACAGCTGTTATCCATACAATGAAAAAGAAGCAGACATTATTAGTAGTTTTGGTATCTGAAACATTTACTGACACATTTCCAGGCTTCTAGAAACTCCACAACTTTATTTTTTTGTGTGTAAGATGGAGGCTTTCATGGTATTGTATCTTAAAATGCATCAAAAAGCCAGTAAAGTAGCCTTTGATTTGTTGCTGTTCTAGTCTATCATCCGCACCTCAAAGCTTCATGTTAGGAAATTAATGAATAATATGAAAGGGGTTGTTGGTAAAGCAGTTGTGAAACATTTAATTTGTAAACTGCTGATGGTTTCTGGAACTGCTGCTGTGAAACAGCTGTTACTGAGGAAAAAAAAAGTAAATCCTGTAAGGGCAAAAAGCTCCACTAATTACACCCTATCTTAAAACTGAACTATATTTCTAATATCAAAAGTAAAAATATCAAGTAAATATTTCTCCTTTGTTGCTGTTTTTTTTTTTTGTTTGTTTGTTTTGTTGGTTTTTTTTGTTTTGTTTTGTTTGGTTTGGTTTGGTTTGGTTGAGTTTTTTTAAGGCAACAGTTCTTTGGAGGTGCTTCACTTGCTTTCCTGGATACTGACATCTCTCTGGCAGGAAGAAATACAGATGCTTGCACTTATGCATAGTACTTATGCATATGAAATAGCTAGAATAAGTTTATCTGACCTCGCAAAAGAGCTCTACGGTTCAGAAGACAATGCAGTAATGATTTAACTGCTGATTGTTATGAAGACTGAGATGCTTGTTTTTTTCTTTCTGTGAATGATAGGAGTAACTGTACATTTAAAAAAACCAATGGAACATCACCAATTCACCTGATATTAGAAGTCTCAAAAGGCTGAGAGGAAGTCTGACAATTCACATTTATTAGGATGACAAATCATCCAGATCTTACTCCTATAGCATGTATTTGATATATGTATGATATACATACACTTGATGGCTGTAATTTACTGACATCAAGCAGAGAATACCCGTCCTATAGTTTCATGGCACTATGCAGCTCCCTATCAGCAGTTACACCCCTCATCACATATAAGGATGATGTACTAAGAGTCACTGTACAATTTTAGATCATGTCAGACCTATAAATATCAGGCTAGTTAAATTTTCTGTTTCAGCAATACTTTGTACCTCCTTAGAAGATTTCTAGAAATAAGCCCACGTCATTATACTTTTACAATAAATAGCTATTTAAAATTTTATAAATATATATATATATATAAAGTATGTATATATGCATGTATGTGTTTGGTAATCAACCACATACACATTCCAGAAAACTCATGATACTAGATAAACTGATCAAAGATATGTTCTATGCCAAATGCAATTAGACTTAAAGTTGTATAAAGTCTCTACAGCTACTATGTTGTTTTCACCTTCTTTTCTCTTAAGATGAAAATCTGCCTTCTGTCCTCACATGTTTTTCATCTTGCTTCTTTCTTCATCTCCTTTCAATTTAGACTAATTCATTCTTCCTCTTTGGGGTATTACTGTCTCCCAGAACACTGACTTTGCCCAAGAGTTCTTCATAAAGAGGTTAACGATCTACAGCACTGGCTACGGCAACACCCAAACTGACAGATTTGTAACCTGAGCAAACATTCAAAACTGTAGTACACTTAATGGATTTCTCCTCCTGCTTGTGCTTAAATAAAGCAGAAAGTCAGAAAACATATAATGGAAGAGACGCATTTCATGTACTAGTTTGAAACAAATTACCTTCTCCATGTAAACAAAACCATTTTTGTTCTTTACATTACTAAATGGAGTGGCCATTTCTTCTTATTGTAAATGAAAGCACAATTTAATTAACATTTTATAAACTCTGCATTCCATGCTCAGAAATATAGGTTATCTGAAAACACTACTTGTATCAATACTTCAACATTGGTAGGAACTACCCTTAGAAATTCATATTTCTTTCATTTTTAATCCAATCTGCAATAATTACCAATTCTTAACTGCTATCTGTATGTTTGCTTAGGTTTCTCATTAAAAAAAAAAAAAAACCCAAAAAACCAAAAAAACCAAAAACAACAACAACAAAAACCCAAAACGACCAAAAAGAAAATCCACCATCCCTTAGCTGCTAACAAGAAACATGTAAAACTTTCACTGATAACTCTCATGGCTAGCTGCCTCCCATGATGTCCTATGTGGCTGTACTTCAGTCTCATCATTACCTCTAAATCTTTTAATCATATTCTGCTGTTTGCCTATATACTTTTTTTTTCTTTCTCCATCTGCTTCAGAGCAAGTTTCCTGTCCGTAATGAAAGACAAGAACAGAGTTATTTCAGAAGTCCCTACAGATCCATAAAACATTTCAAAATAGTTACACGGAACAGGTGTATTAAAATATACAGACAGTAGAATAAATTCTTATTTTATGTTAGCTTTAAATGGTCAGCTAAGATGAGACAAATATAAAATTAAACAGTGGTAATATGTACCAAAATATTAGCATAATTTTAGGACTCGGAGGCCTAACACCTTAATTTAGCGTATTTCACTGAACCAGTGCCAGAAACTGATGCTGCATAATAAAGATATTAAAGGAAGCTTTAAAGATCAGCATCACTGAAACCACTAAGGTTACACTTGTTCTTATCCCACATCTTCTTGACCCAGAGGGTACCATGTAGTTTAATTTTGGACTACCAGGTCATCATTTTAACTACAAATTTAGCTCATTTTTTTTCTCACTTTCAATCAATACAAATGTTTAGTGGAACCACAATAAACAGAAAGACAGGGCTTAGGTCATGCAGATCAGCTTGGTATCTCTGCTTTAAAATGTCACAAAATTACGCTTTCTGTCCATAGCAGTTCTAATAACATTCTAATAACAAGATCCGAATAACAAGATTCCCTCACCTTGTAGACTTAGAAACTTTATGAAAAAATAATGCAAGTTCTTAAAAGAACAGTTGTTCTCTCTGAACAGACCTGAGCAAAGTGATGGGAAAATGAACAAACAGGAAAAAATACCCAGCTCACAAGTTCTCTGTATTTTCCTAATGTATTTGTTTCTGAAATCAAAGTAGAGGCAACAGCCAGCGCAAGTAAAATTGGACAAAATACAGTAGGCAGGCAGGGGCCTGCTACTTGCTAGAAAATACAAAGCTAGTATGTTTTATTTTTCTTGTTACATGACAGCAGTGATTGTGTAAGAGAAGACAGGGAACAGGAGAAAAGGGGCAAAAAAACTAGCAAAATAAACTTTTTGCTAATACTCTGAAAGTATCCAATGCATCTTTAGAAAAAGGGGATTCAGTGTCACAAGAATGTTGTCATCACAATGGAACAGCAACCAATTTGTCAGAAAAAACAGTTATTTTCCAGAAAAAATCAAGCCTGGATGACTTCCAAGAGCCTTGAAGACCTTGGCATCTAAGTCTTTGGCATCTAAGGGCTTGGCAAGGGTTAATCAGCCCTTGAAGATATGGCATACTGCCATTTTTCAGTTCTTGGACAAGATGAACAATTTGGATTGTGTTGTGAGAACACCAAGACCATAAAATTGACTTAGGCAGGAAGGATGTTTTTTGGACTGATGGACACTTTTTTAAGTGCTTATTTAATTTCAGAATAGTTATTACAGGGTCCAGGTTTAGTAATAAAAAAACCAAAACCTATAATGCAATCTTTAAAATGGCAGTAAAAGTGGAATTGGACAGATGGAACAAAGTCAAAGCTGGCAGAAATCTGGGCAGACTTCTTTGTGATTATTTTAAATAATACTGAGAACACACACCAAGAATAGACTGGGCAAGGACACAAAGAAAGAGATAAAGACTGGCAGAGGCTCATAGTAATACTGTTAAATAATAAATGCATGCTGTTAGTGACAGAATGTCATCTTTATTAATAAATCAGAAGACGAGACGGTCCAAAGGATTTCTGGGTGCCTATCATTGCTGTATCTAAGAACTATGTCCATATTTTTCTTCATACTGAAGTACATAAAGATTTCTTGGAAGCAAAGAATTTTAATTCTATTGTGTAAGACAAGGAAAATGTAGAGTTTGAGTGGTCTGTATATTGTCCAGTGATATCCCATTCATTTTTCTTACTAGACTACACTGGAGGATGATGACAGCCTGTAACTGTAGGTAGATATAAATCTATCAACTAGCTCTACTTTTTTTTTTTTTTTTTTTTTTTTTTACATTAAGTAGTATTGAGACCAGAGCAGAGTTCTCCTTCTTGCAATATTGCAAAAGAGTCAGTCCTGTCCAAATCCAGGGACTTACCTTCTGCAAATGTCTACTGATTGTATGAAAACTCACAGAAGAATATTAAGACCATCAGGTTGATGGAGTACATTTCAGAGTTAACTAATCTCCACAGTAAACAGATACTTCCTATATATAATGCTACCACCTTCTATGCAGCTGCCTATAAACCATACTGGCTTTATGCTATGCTTATAACATCTAAAGATAAATCTTGATTGCAATTGAAAGTATAACTGAAATTTTTTGAGCGTGGGGAAGATGACAAAATCTAGGCAGAAATGTTGATCAGCAAAGTTTAAAAGAGCTTAGGACATATAAAGCATTCTGCACAGAAAAAGAAGATGGAATTTAGACTATCAGGTTATTGTCACATGACCAGATTTAACTCTATGGGGTATCAAAAGACTCTCTTGTATGAAGCACAAAGTTAGGAGTTCATCCAATACAAGAAGTGAAAGTAATTTCCCCTAAAAATTTAAAGTTAGTAAGGATTTTAAAACTCTCCTTTTAATACACTGGGGAAAAACATTCATTGGTATGTTGATCCACTAAATAATTCTAGAAACTTTTATCTATGCACCTACCAAAATGTTTGTCCCAAATCTCAAGTTCTTGGAAGGCTGTGCTGTTAACCAGAATAGCCTGCCAAGATTTCTGGTTTCTAGTCAGTACTCTGAAAATATGGCAGACCTACTCAAAGAAAGTAAGGGACACCATGGTATATGTTTTAGTTAAAAATTGTCAGTTTGAAGATGATTTTCACTGTAGTTATTTTCTACATGGCTGTTGATATCAATCTGCTATTCTGCTTTTCACACAGGAATTGAATAAATGAGGAGAATATTTACAATAATATAAAAACAGCTGAAAGAAGTGCAAAATGTTTTCTCTCTAGTCTTCTGCATGTTTAACATGTTAGGTAAACTCAGGCAGACATACAGTATATTGTGGGTTTGGAAATCCTTACCAAATATACTGATGTTAGAACTTTACAAAATACTGAACTTCAATCAGCAACAACTTTGTCTTGCTTGATATGCTAGTCCCTTCTTATGAATTAGCCTGTACTTGCAGAATAACTGTTATAAAATGTAGAACTGTGCTTGTATTACTGGGCAGTGATATATACTGCTTACCATAAAATTAAAAAAAAAATATGTTAAATGTTCAAATGTACAGACATATGTACTTTCATATGAAACACTGGTTAGAGACCAGGAATGCTCAGCTAAGAAGAGGAAAGTCTAGACACTGTTATCTTTTTGCTGTTACATAATGCTTCAAAATTAAATAAAAGCACTCCCACCACTGAAGATGCATCTTTACTCTCTGATTACAGAGACAAAACCTGGACCAGCTGTTTAGTGATTCTTCAGTTATTCAAATCCTCATTTTTTTCTTTCTTCTGTGAAGTGGGATTAGAATTTACCTGAGCTTCCTTCTTTCTTCCTTCTTTTCCCCCACAGCATTTAAATATATAAACAGGAGTTTAATTTAAAAAAATTACGTAGTCACAAACTATCAAGCTAATAATTACACATTTAAAAAACAGTAATCTCTTCCAGGAACAACTATTATTGTCAGGTCTGTAAAGCACATCTCACATAAAAGTTTATACAAAACTAAGTACTAGGATCTGTGAAAATATCTTGTGCAGTGTAACTGTGTGAGCTATTCTTTTAAGCAGCTGGCACTTTTGCACTCTTTTGAAGCCTCTTTCCACAAAGGAAATGCAGGGTAAAAGATCTATAAAATAAGGTAAAAGATCTATAAAGTATGGATACTGTGTGTGTCTCACTCTCTCCCATTTTGGTAACTTATTGTATTGAATTGCGTATAGTTTCCTCACAATGACTTAAAAAAAGTGATACTCCAATTGATAAGGTTCTCTGGATGAAAACAATTAAATAAATGTATGACTATAAATGTAAATCTGCATATAAAAGTGCAAATACCAGCATTCAGAAACACTGTATATTCGGACTTAATTCGGGAATATCATTACATAGAAGAAGAAATTGTTGGCACATTCTTGTTTCTGTAGCTTTCTCTATAAGCCTTTTGTCTCTCAAATACTGTGGTACAGTTTTACAAGATGAATAAAACATTTTAGTAGGTCTAAATCTTGTTTGTCAGAGAACAAACAACTTCAACTTAAGCTTCAATGCAGTACACTGAACGTACCGCAAACAACGAACTCTACAGCTAGTGCTGGACTCATCTACTAGAACAATCATGTGTGCTTATGTTGAACCGATCAACCCTAGCTTCCCCCAAAAAAGATGTGCATAGCAAATACTGTGGTGAAAGTAAAGTCATCTGCTGACTTCTTCTGCCTTCAGTGAAGAGCCCGGCTGCATCTCCTCCATCCCTCCCATCAGTGCTGGGGATGCTGCTGGGTGCCCCTGAAGCCATCCCTTCTCCTGGCTGAACCAGCGCCAGTCCCACAGCCTCTTCTTGCAGCAGAAGGGCTCGAGCCCCACTGCCTCAGTGGCCTCTTCTAAACTCCTGTCTTTTTATCTATATTTTTATTGTATTGGGGTGATCAAAACTGTAATCAGTAACCAGATGTGGTCTAATGGGCCCTGAGCACAGAGGGAATAATTCCTGCCTGGCTCCGTCCCCATTAACACAGCTCAGGGCACTCTTGCCTGCCTTTGCTGAAATCCTAGCCTTCGTTTGGTTATATGACTCACAAGCTGGTTTCCTTAAACAGCCATATATACCTAAGTGTCTTATGAGTTAGTTACTAAAATATTAGCACAAATATCCTGTTCCCTAAACATACAAGGAATAAAAAAATTTGTTTACTTAGGAACACTGTGTTCTAACGTCAAATTTACATTCAGCAAGTTCACTGTGACTTCCAACACAATATCGTTAAAAATAATACTGTTAAGAAGATGTGTTTTCTTTTGGCAATATATCTGGAAATAACTTGTGAATTTGTCAAATTCTTTTTCCTCGGCACCACTGAAGAAATCTATTCTGTCAACCACTTATTCAAGAAACGACTTTATTAGAAATAATGTGCCTCGACAGAAATTAAAACAATGACAGTGGGACATTAACGTATGTCTATTAAGCATGTTTTATTACCTGACAGGTTAATATTTATGTAGGCTACAAGTGCCATAAATAATTGGACTAAACTAGTGGTCTTCATTTTAATGGGATTCTGTTTTGTATTTCTTTGGGGGCTTTTTTTTTTTTTTCTCAGAGCCATTTATTTAACCCTTTTTTTTTTTTTTTTTTAATTACAAAGAGAGGCAGAAATGTCAGACACTTGCTATCAAAACTATTTTACCATCACATCATACAGTTTATGAAGCTGTCTTTCCACAGATAAATGTTAAGAACATATATCAGTCACTGTATGTGAACCCAAAAGACATTTCGTTTAGTACACATCTTCTGTCAATGGCCAAGATCAGATGCAGAGATAAGAGTATAACAGGACAAATATATCATGAACCTTCCTTAATGTATTATCCCAAGCTCAGGGACCTGTTATATTTCTGTACTCTTAAAAAATGCTCTCTGGTGTACTCCTAGATCAGAAAGGTGGAGCTGTTCCATGCTCTGTTTTTCATTCTGTTTTCTATTAGAGCTTCTACATCTGCAAATTTCATACATGTCTGGAATTGCTAAAAGTAGGAGGAAGCTCAGGTACTAATGACCTGGAATACACTTTGCAAATGAAATCCAGTCAGCCCCCACAGGTGTCTGACACACATCACTTCTACCTAATCTCACATTTACTAACTCATAGGAGGTATTAAAACCCTTTTAAAAAGAACTGGTTACTGATCCACTCAGTTGAAGACATGCTTGCCTTGACAGAAATAAATGTATACGGAATGAGAATGGGCAGAATTAAAAAAAAAAATAGTGCCAAAATAAGTGGCAATAAAATAAATGAAAAAAGAAATCATGTGTTTGTGATGCCATTTCCAATGGATGGTTTTCCAGTTCCCATTTTGCTTTATAAATGCATGCTTATATTGCCAAATTTCATGGAAATGAGCAGAACAGCCATTTAAAAGACATCAAATAAACATCCTTTTTATTACAGCGAAATGCAAATATCAAGTCTTAACAAGTAAATCTAGGGTCTGTAATTTTAAAACAGCAATAACAATAACCTCAGGCTATGTTTTCATTTTGTGGTTGACTTTATGAGAAGCAACTGTTATTTCTATGTGGCACTTCAATGAGTCAGAGGCATGCTCTTTCAAGTTAAAACAGTGGTACTCTGGCAGTACTTGTGATGGAAAGTCAATGATTATTGGTAAATCAAATCACACTGCCCATCACACTGCCCCTGACAAGGCTTTTAACCTATTTCAAATTTAAATGTCAATGTTTGCATAAACATTTCTCAGGAAGATTAAGCCTAAGCAGGAGTATCAGTGAACCTTGCAATAAAATTCTGTAAGTAGAAAAGCTCTAACAGATTCCTTCAAAACCCAGGTAATTGTACTGGAAGTTTCTTAATAGACAGCTAGAAGACAGCAATGAATGGTTTGCCTATCTGTGGCTGCCCTTTCACAGACACACAGAAACGCACCTTTATTTCAGATTATAGGAATTTTACAGATAGAGCTGGCCTCTATACCAATTTTAAACAGCTGAAGTATACATAAACCCAACAAGATTCTGTCCCTGAGAGAGATAAGACATTTTTGTCTTTGTAGATATAAAATATTTACTGATTTTATTTCCTCATATACAAGAAATCCATATAAGGAACAAATAGTTATATGCATACCTGATTGTGATTTCCAGATGGAACTAAACTGATACAGTAACTTAAAATAATTCTGATAAAAAGACTGCATGCTGTCAGAATTTCAGGATAACTGAATACCTGAAAACAGCAATAATAACTGTAAAAAAGTTTACATTTGGGACTCATGGTGGAGAACAATATGCAAATTTGTTTAGCATATTCTATAGAATAGGTAGTATACAGACGAGATGATTTGAATTAGTACCGAAGAAAGAGTAAAACATTTAAAATTGTGTTTAATATTGCATAGACTTCAAACACCTTGTTTCTATTTCAATATTGGCATGGCAAATTCTGACAAGTCATATGATCCTCCTGCTAGACTCAGAAAGTCCAGGATGAAGAATCTACTGCTGTTACTTTAGTTAGAGACAATTTTATTGACTTTCTTCATAGTCAATTTTTATTTTCAGTCAATTTGAAGGGTCTCAGAGAAACTACAGTGTATGGTTCTTTTGGAGCCTATTCACCAAAGGAACTTTTTATTCTTTAGCCCTGAACACCAAGTCTTCAAGCCCACTTATGTCTATGGGATTCCTCATAGTCATCAAAGGAAATGTTGAGTTTGACAGCCAGGCTCCATGACTAAAGCACACACCTTCCTAAAATGTGATTAATTTTACAAGACAATAAACATCATGGTGACAATAAACAGACACTGTGAGTATCTTTGTATTTCTCATACATGGTCAAATTAAACCAGAATCGGTTTGGTGATCATACGCCTCTAAGGAGCTGGCAAAATAGATTGGGATAGAAACTTTATGTTCAAAACTTCATAAAATGCATAAAATCCTGTTTTTATCTCTACCAAAAGCCCAACTTACAGGGAAGAGGTTACAATACCTAATAATGTCAAATATTTATTTACTGAAAATCAGGTATGTGGTAGTTTTGCCATTATATAACAGAAGTTATTCAACACATCTTGAGAAAGTCCTGGATAAGACTCTTCCATTCAGTACTCACATATGACATACGAGCTTTTCTCCAGCTATCAGAAATTCTCTTGTCCTAGTTTAAAGCGAAAGCTGCTCTTCCAAAATCTGGAACTACAATGCAACCTGTATGATCGTTGGAATTGGTGACAGGCCTACCACATCTTTACCAGAAAGATTTTTCCCCACTAGTTAACAACCCTTTTCCAAACATCCACCTAGTGTCATTTGAGGCATGCCAAAACTGCAAAACTCTCAAAGAATGGGGGAAAAGAACATCTAACTATGTCTTGGGAAATGTTAAGGCAATGTTAAGAGCAGGCAATTTAATGCAAATCAATTGCATCAGCAACCAAACTGGGAAAACAAGAGCAAGGCTCAAGCACTTAAGCTTGTTATCCATTCCTATATTACCATGTTATGTTATAAACCAATGTGGGCAAGCATAGAAAGCATATCCCCTAACCAGCTACCAACACTAACCAGTTCTGCCACTGACTAGTTCTGCTTATACTGGCCTCTTTGATAACAGAAGGATTTAAGTGCAGCAGTTGCCCAGAAAACAATGTCATGCTATTGGGTGTCTATCGTGCTTCAAATATGGTTCTGTTGATATGGTTCTGCCACATGCTGAAAGTATGTGCTAACAGCAATTTATGTAGAAAAACTGAGCATAAAAACAGAATGGTAAGAGGCACCCCACCCTACATTCATAGCTTGACCATATGAAATAAAACAGAGAAAGAAAAAAACTATTTTTGCCCAGAGTTCACTATCTTCATTTGCCTTAGTATTGCTATGTTATTTAATGTGTAGGAACTGCAATTTGCTTTATCTGGAGAAATATGGTTTTGAAGTTTTTATATTTATTTCTTGAGTAACAAAAATAAATTGTCTAGCATCATTTTCTTAAGATGAAATAAATTTATTGTACACTATTTTGGATTTGGATGAACTTAAATTCCATTCACTGACATCCACTCCTAGATTCCACCCTCAGGATTCTTCATGTCTCTTATAGCAGCTGCCATGCCACAAAATTGTGGCAGTCTCTAAAAGCTAAAATGAAAGAGCACTAGGGATCTCTACTGTAGGTCTTAAATGATTTAATAAATGGTCTTTTCATCAGAAAAATCCTTTTAATTACTCTAATATCAAGACACTCTACATCCTAAATGAAAAATAATTAGTTAGCATTTATTCATTAAAACTCACACAAAAATTAATAAAATTATGTGCAATAGCCAGAAGTCTCATGCACTGCTCATTTTGATCATTCTGTCAAAGTCAATAAAATATTCCTAAAAGTTAAAAAGAAGCAATATGCTGCTCACATTACTTACTGGCTTTGAGCTAGCAGAGACTAAGTTGCCAGGATACAATATGCAGCTTAAGATATCACCACTGATTTTGTAGGATAACAAAATCCCTACTGATCTGGTGTGCAACAATGAAAACATTGGAGAAGTTTCCTGTTACTCTGAGTCTTATCTAAATGCAGTACTCTACTTTGCTCTTAAATACAGTAGGAAATGTCGTAATGCAGCACAAACCTTGAATTATTTAAGCCTTCCTTTGGGCACTTAGGCTATATCTCCAGTAAAGATAAGTGTATGATGGAACAAGGGGTTTAAGCAGCTTGTCCCAATTCCTATGACTAGTAAAAAAGAAGTCAGTAATTCAAATTCATTCATTAAATACTCATTTAACAAAGCAGATTGGGGAAAGAAGGGGAAAAAGCAGAATTCCTTCTTTGAAACATTTTTCCCTGTTCAAGATAAAAAGCACCGGACAAAAATAAGTATTTTGTTTCTAATAATAAAAGTTTCTGTACTTTTAGATTGCATCATTTACATATTTTGGCTAACCACAGATTTATTTTTTTTATTTTTTGCTTTCCTCTTTTTGCTTACCCGTAGGTTCACACTTTATATTTACAGTTAATTCAGTTTTATTCACTCCAGGCCTTCTCTAAGATAGGGTATACACTGCAGATTTTGGCCATAATACTTCTGTTTGCCTGTGGTATGATGACACTGATGCAAATGTGCCAGGAAAAAATAAATAAAATTAAGTCTTTTCTATTCATATTGGTAAGACTTCCTCTGGTTGGAACAAGCAATTTTGGTGAAATGGGGCTGGAATAAATTATGCCTCTGAAGACTTTTAGGTATACAGTAGCAGATCATTCTCAACTTATCCCTTTTGTCAGAACTCGTTTTTCTGAGGAGCAAGAAACCTCATAATCTCCAAATCACATCCATTAATATCCCAGCTGATGGCAGGACTGCTCTTCCCGTCATTCCTTCTGTAAGTCATAGTCAGTTTGTTACCTTTAGTTTACCAAAACTTCGGCGTTTGAGAGGTTGTTCTTATTTTTCTCAATCTTATTGCACTGCTTTGATAGAATATTGTATTGTATTATACTGTGCTATATAAGTAAGACACAACAATAGTCTTCAACTTTTTATGTATTTTACTATTACTCTCATCCAATTTTAAACATAAATAGAAAACAAAAACAGCTCAAGTGCAATAGGAAACACATGAAAGAGATCTGACTTTTTTCGATAGAAAACAAAAAGCTTATTAAAAATACAGAATCCCCTTTGGCCCTTCATTTTCATTACTTCATTCTCCCTTCACCAGTAACCTCTGCTGAAAAACAACTCTTTTAACATTCTCCTTTATTCAGAAGGTTAATTTCACAGGGCACAACAAATACCAAAGCCACCCACCTTAAGCACACACAAAACCGGTATATGTAAAATTGGGTGATCTCTATCCAAATGTGACTACTACCTACCTACTTACTTAGCCACTTAATCATTTGAGAAGTTATTTTAAAATTTAAACTTTTAAAACATACAAACATGAAGTCCCTCTAAAATGATGGTATAATGGTTCCTCGAAGTAGGCACTATTATATGAGAGGACTACAAAACCAAAAAGTTCTTCCACAATATGCAAAGAAAAAATAAATCTTAGTACAATATTGAATATTCATGCTTTCTAAAGAGAACTGGAATAAAATTGCTTATAATTCTCACTGGAAGGCTCTTACGTATCAAGACTGATGCAATTTGCAAGTGTAGGCAGCTTTTTGGAATCCAAAGGAATCTAATGGAGCAAGAAGGAAGAGGACCACTTGGGAACCAAAGTGTTGGTAAGTCTAGGGGTAAAAAAATAAGGTGTCACCCAATGTGAGGAATGTTGCTGTTCTGTTGGGAGTTCTGCCTTCACACATGGTTAGGATCCAAAGAAGCAACATCAGAATCCCAGTTCTTCCTGTTCTCTTGAGAACCAGTAAGTCATTGACCACTGACCTAACCATTTCTCTTGTCTCCAGGAAAAAAAGCTAAGTTGCAACTTTTCCAGCATTAACTCTTAAGAACAAATCCCAAATGGCAGGGCTAGAGATGCCTTGAGAATTCTAGGGGAGGTAACTGAAGAAATGCGTTGCCAGGGCAACTTTCTTCTGTTAACTTCCTGTCTAGTGAAAGGCATGTGAATTATCTTGCTAGCAATCCTGTCAATAGAAAGGATTCTCAACCAGGTGGTGACGATGAAAATAAAGAATTGCAGGTTTTGATTTGATCCTTTGTTTAAGAGTGAGCCAGCAGACATGCTACCATAAATGGTCTTTGCAGACATGACGAACTGAGGAAGAAGTCACAGCATCCCCTTGTAAAATCAATCTTATTTTTCTTGCCAGTCTATCAGGAAAAAAAAACCTGAGAAAAAAAGTGTGGCTTTCTCCCCTTGCTTTAATAAATGTTGGCTTTGGAAAGGAATGTAATGAACTTCTCACCACTGAACAGATGGATGAAAGAGTGGACAGAAGAGCTGGGACTCAGTCACTCTCTCATAGGAGGACGATGGTGCTTGCTGCACTATCTTAATAGTCTGTGCGCAAAGAGTGCTTCCATGGTCTAAGACAAGAGAACTAGACAATCCTAAAGAAAAAAAAAAGGTATTGTCTGGGAGAAAGAAAGCAAAACATATAGAGGTAAGAACAGTTGGAAAGAACTATCTGCCTGTGAAATGATAACCATGTACCTTACCATTTTCAGTAACCTCATCTTTTCCTCTCTGTATTAAATATTTAGAAATGTTGAAGTTATCAAAATTTTAAATTAATTTTTGTTTTTCACCTAACTAAAATGTCCTTACACTACAGAGTTGTCTCATGGCAAGGAGCCTTGAACTACAACTGCAATTGTCATAGTGTAATCTGCAGATTCATTTGAACAAAGTAAGTGTCAAAAGCCATCAAGCCAAAACTGAGATGAGCTAAACTTCTACCAGTTTTTGGTTAGAGCAAACAATGAAATGAACTGTCCCTTTAGCAGAGAACCCTCAGCTCCTTGTTCCATACATCAGATTTTTCCTAGCAATAACTTTGGTATAGACAGAAAAAAATGAAATCAATTATCAACTTTCTTGAACACAAAATTAAGAATTGATCACTCAAAATGGTACCAAGAACTTTGCACCATTTTAGTTGGCTCTGAGTTTCACCACTACTGCCATCTAATGTTCAAAAGCTAGATTTAATGACTGTATCCAAAAGTTCATGTACACCAGGTTCAACAAGGTTCCTAATAGATTCAGTATTCCCCTTTAATGAAACTTGATCATTTCACTGTTTATTTTCAGCAGACGGTAAGTCATGAAAGTAATCAACAAGACTATGATATTAAGAAAATGGGAAAAAAAATCCTAATAATGTCTACTGAAAAAGTAAAACTAATTCTACCATAACTCAAATGACTAATCTATAAATTTAAATACAGTTCTGGGAGTATTTCAAAATATGAAACTTCCATTTCACTATGGGAATGTTATCAGTACTCAAGATTTGACTATCATTCTTTTGAAACTTTCTAATTCTTGTTAATGAAGAGAAAAAAATAGAAAACTGAAGTCTTGCAAGATCAAAACCCATAAATTCCCAATTTTAATAATTAAAACAGGCCAATTATTTTTAAACTTAGCTCATGATTTCAGACACACATTTACATTTTCTGAGCACCTGGAAACAACTATGCTACTGGGAGAGTGGGTTTTTTCCTTACTTATTATAGATCTAATGAAAAAAAAGAATTTATTTATGGCCTTTTGTCTGAAGTTTTCTCCCTGCCCCGAGTTCACCTAAAAAAAACCCCAGAGCAATCATCATGACTTATCTGCAAAACAAAATTAGACATATGTTTCAGGCATCAGAGCTTAAAACAATCTCTATTAACAGTTGAAGATGAAAGCTAAACTGTCCTCAGTTATGTTCAGCCTCTACCTTTCCTTCTGTTCTTCTCTCTAATATGAAATCTGCAATAAATCTGTCCATGAGATTTTCAGCTCTTTCTTTTATTTTTAATCTAAAAATCCAATCTTAAAACAACTGTACCAACTGATGTACTATCGCACCCTTCTCCTTTTTTCATGCAATAAAATCAATTTCTGTAAATGAAGAAATGACACTAGTAACAAATAGCTGAAACATCACCTTATTTATTTGACTAACTCATTAGAAAGAAACTCTCTAAGATACAAAATACATGCATAGCTTCCTGTCTTTAAGAATGGCAGAAGTTTCAAAGGTGCATAAAATTTATTTTAACTATTAATCTGTTTTATAAAATTCTCTCTTGTGAGTTATCAGCCAGCGTTAAAGCTAAAACCACATAGATTCTTGAACTCCAAAGGGCTGAGTTTTGCTGCACCCAAATGCCACATTCAGAATACATGAAAATCAGGCCACCATTTAAGAGTATCTACTTACACTGCCACTTGAGTTCAGGCTACTCACTGAACACCACCACCACCCCTCCCCCAAAGTATCTCATATTAAGACCTATCCTCTTCTGTTTCAGGACTTAAGCAAAAAAACCCAGAATTTTGAAGTATCTAAGTATCTTTAGAAACATAAAGTGTTCACAAACCATCAGAGGAACTACCAACAAGCCTGAATTTAGGTTTCCAGGATCAAAAAATGTGAATGGTACAGCCCAAGACTTTTTTCTGCTTGTTTTTTGTGGTTTTGACATTTCGCAACTAAAGACCAAACTCAAGATTTGACTGATCTGAAGTCCAGCTAAGAAGACTGTTTTCTCACTGACATCAACATACTCTCAATTCCATCCTCTGTCTGCTGTACAAAACACACCACAACAACAAAAGATTGCTTTTGGGCTTACTAATGGCTTTTCTGCACTTGGCTTCATCTTCTTGCCATAAATCAAGTTCCAAGTGACAGTAGCTTTTTCCAAAAAAATCCCTGGCAGCTTTTCAGCCTCTCAGTTTGCTTTTCTTGAAAGCCATTTTGCTGCAGGTATAATGAAGAAGATTCCCCAGATAGTCCTCTTCCTTATCTATACAGCCAAAGCCCAAATAAATCTCTGTGTGAACATTAAGATAGAGGTTGTCTATACAGATTTGTTTATCTTAGGAGCTGGGCTGATAATGCCATTTAAGACAAGATGTTATATTTTATTAAAATAAATTACAGGCCTAGTGAAAACATGGCAGTGCAACAGCTGAAACAATGGAATATGTGGGAGCTAAGATGAGCTTTTGAGCTTGGTACTAAGCTAGAAGGACTGAATTTCAAATGATTAAATAGAAAAAATACTTTATAACTGCCACTCATAGCAGTGATCATAAAAAATGGATTTCTTTACAAGGATATTCACAGTAATGAAGAACAGTTCTTAGCCAAGTTAGATGGGCTACAAAAATAAGGCTGTACTGTTCCAGGACAAATTTCTTTTTGAAAGGCAGAGAATATGAATGAGCACAGAAAGAACAAGACTATTTCATGTTCAGATAAAAAAAAACTTACATTGATTGAAAGTTAAGGGAATTGTGAAGCTAACATGTTTAGCATTCTCCTTTAAGTGATCTTTTTCAATTACTGTTAAATATAGAACAGAACAGAACAGAACAGAACTGAACAGAATAGGCCCACTTGGAGGGAACCTACAACAATCCAACTGCCTCAGCACTTCAGGGCTGACCGAAACTTAAAGCACATTATTAAGGGCATTGTCCAAATGCCTCTTAAGAACTGAGAGGCTTAGGCTTGGGGCATCGACCACCTCTCTGGGAAGGGTATTCCAGGGCTTGACCACCCTCTCGGTAAAGAAATGCTAATACCCAGTCTGAACCTCCCCTGGTGCAGCTTTGAACTATTTCCATGAATCCTATCACTGGATACCAGGGAGAAGAGATCAGCACCTCCCTCTCCACTTCCCCTTGTTAGGAAGCCATAGAGAGCAACGAGGAGGTCACCCCTCGGCCTCCTTTTCTCCAAACTAGACAAGCCCAAAGTCCTTAGCCACTCCTCACAGGACATGCCTTCCAGCCCTTTCACCAGCTTTGTTGCCCTCCTCTGGATATATTCAAGGGTCTTCACAACCTTCTTAAATTGAGGGGCCCAGAACTGCGCACAGTACTCCAGGTGAGGCTGTACCAACGCTAAATACAGCAGGGTAATCACCTTTTTTGACTGGCTGGTTATGCTGTGTTTAATGCACCCCAGGATGCAGTTTGCCCTCTTGGCTGCCAGAGCACACTGCTGACTCATATTGAGCCTGCTGTCAGCCAGCACCCCAAGATCCCTTCCTGCAGGGCTGCTCTCCAGCCACCCCACTCCCAATTTAGACTTGCGCCTGGCATTACTCTGTTCCAGGTGCCGAATCTGTCATTTGGACTTGTTAGATTTCATGCCATTAATCATTGCCCAATGTTCCAATCTACCTAGATCCCTCTGAAAGGCCTCTTGTCCCTCAAGAGAGTCAATAGGACCTCCCAGTTTGGTATCATCAGCAAAACTGTTCATGGTTCATTTAAGTCCTGCATCCAGATAACTGCTAAATATATTGAACAGGACTGGCCCCAGAATTGAGCCCTGAGGAACGCTGGTGGTGACTGGCCGGCTGCCAAATGTAGCCCTATTCACTACAACCCTTTGCACTCTGCCCTTCAGTCAGTTCTTCACCCAGCACACTGTGAAATTGGTTATCCCACAGCTGGACAACTTGTCCAGAAGGATACTGTGAGGGACAGTATCCAAAGCCTTACTAAAATCCAGAAAAACTACATCCACTGCCTTCCCTTCATCCATTAGGTGGGTGATCTTATCATAGAAGGATATCAAATTAGTTAAACAGGACTTTCCCTTTGTGAACCCACGCTGACTATTCCTGATGATTGCATTGTTCTTTAAATGCTTTTCAGTAGTACACAGTATGATCTTCTCCATAATTTTTCCAGGAACTGAGGTTAGACTAACAGGTCTGTAGTTTTCTGGGTCTTCCCTCATGCTCTTCTTGTAAATTGGAATAACATTGGCTAGCTTCCCATCAGCAGGGACCTCCCCAGACTCCCAAGACCTTTGGTAGATGATTGAGAGGGGTCTTGCTGTAACAATAATAACAATAATTCAGATAATAACAATAATTCAGATAGGCACTGTTAAGGCAATATCTCCTGAAATGTGTCAATACTATGAAAGATCACAGCATCATAAGCCAAGATTTAGGTGCATTGACGGTCTTCATGAAACACCTGGCTCTAATCAGTACTTTTTGACTGTATTTGACTGAAAAGCTTATTGAATTCTTTCCACTTGAAAAATTACCTCATTATCCTGTTTTATTGTTATCATTTTAAGCATGCACTGACACTGTACGTCACAGGATGCATTCAGTATAAACAAACATGCTAAAATGCTACTATTACTATCTAACTTTTTACATCACAGTAGATTCTTTGTAGCAGTTTTACAGTAAATCATTTTAATGGAATAATTCAAATCACAGTGGACTTAACTCACAATTTTGCACATGATTTATCCATTTGTAAGTGAAGACAAAGAAATTCCATTTGCTACTGAACTAGTGAGCGGTAACTTTATTAATGCAGCTTTGTTACAAAGATAAATGGAACAGCAGTAAGTCAGCTGCAGAACTTCACGTCAGTTTACAGCAAGCATTGAAATACCTGAAGTGATTTATATCATAATAGGATTTTATATCCTGCCTAAGTTGTATAGTATTCATAAAAGTTTCTCCCTCCCCATAGTGCTACTTAAATCACAGTTCTTTCAACCTCCTAGCACACTAATGCAATAAAATCTCCTTTGTTTTGTTGCATCAATTAAGTCATTGCTTCAGAATTGTTTTATTACTAGTCCTAATAATCAAAATATTTTTGCCTTGACAAGATCCATGGAATTTTAGCTTCCTTTTAATGTTTATGTTAGCCAAAAGTATTTTAAATACTTTTGTATGTATTCTTTTTTTTAGTTTTTGCTTCCTATGTCAAATTTTTGAAAACTTAACAATCACAGTAATAAATACTATTTTATGACCTATTGCCAGGCTAAGCAAGCTGAAGTATTATATAAGCTTTCTTTAATTTCTAAATTATATTTTCAGATATATGCGAAAAAGCATTCTTACTATGCTTTTTCAGTATTTGAAGATTAGCACTTATTACATTAAAATGGATTTAATATTACTGTCACTTCAGTACACTAGTGTCAAACATGTCCTACATTTCAGCAAACACTTCTGTCATCCTAATGGTGCACTTGATAAGACAGGAGCGTTCGCAGAAACCACTGGCCTGGAAAGCTGAAGACAGACCTACTACATGAATGTCTTTTTCCAGTAATTGCCTTGGTTTTATTATGCTGTATTAGGCATCTCATACGAATATTTGCTGTGATAACAATTAAATTGAAACTATCAAGCTGCTAATACCACTGGGTTCCTTACAGATATGCTGACATTGTCAGGGGTTGAGCAACTAATCATCATATCATCTCCTCAAACAGATAATCTCTAGAATTACATTGCTTTTTTTTAATCAATATGAAATATTGACATGAAAAAATTCCCTAGAATTCTGCTGTCAATTTGACATTCATGTTGTGCAGTAATGACAACTATGTTGCTAATTAATATCATAAGAGTTTGTTAAGTGAGTGGACGTACAGATAGATAAATTGCATGCAGAATTGAGGCCACCGATTACAACAACAGGAAACAGGGCATTTGATTAATTGCGTTGGCTTTCATTAAGGCGCTAGCTTCAATTGAGACAGGGGTTTTAGGCTATTGAACAATGAAAGCTTGCATGATTTTAAACTGCAATATTAAACCAATAGGACTATACACAAGGCCAAGGGCCTTAAATGCATGCATAACAACTAATTCCAGGAAAAGTGATTGCATTCTAAAAATTCTTGGTGTAAGAAAAACTATTTTGTAGTTATTTTTTGTATCAATTAAAAGAGATAAATTGTCCATCATTTTACAAATGGGTAAAAAAATAACACAATGAAAATTTGAATGACAGTTTCTTTTAAATTGAATTACCTTACATCCAGGCAGGAACTGGAAAAAGGCAGATCATTTATATATGCACCTGGGCACATAGTGCTGCAAAATATCAAAATTACAGCACAGAAGCCTAAAAAAAACCATCCTTATTCAGAACAGCTAGCAGATGTACACATAGTTAATGTTCTGCCTTTTCTTGTAAAGATCATTTGTAATATCATATGTGTGTGCTGCTCATATCTGGGTTGGTCTTTGAGAAATCAGATCAAAATGCTAACAACGGTCATGGCTCTTCAGAGTTAGGAAATTTCATTTAATTCTCTGCTTACATCACCTGATACTGGTTCTGCAAGGACAGACTGGCAGAAGAAATATCCCTCCTCCCCCTACTAATTCTTTTTTCATTGTTCACATTGTCACTTGTTTCTGACAGATTTCTGATGATTTTGGCATGATGGTCTGGGAAAAGGGACTGAATTATCATATGTACCAATGAGTGGGAAAAAAGTGTAAAATGATATAAAACATGTGTTTTAAAATTTATCTGCTCAGGATGGCATAGTCTAAATTTTCCAAGTGGCTAACATATACTCACTCTTGTTATCAAAAATGCCTATAACACTATATGCAGTTATTAGATACCAGAATGGGAATACCCAAATGGGGGTCACGCTAAAATTAGTCATTGAGCTGTTGTCTGAAAGTATTTAACAGGTGTACATTCTTAGCCAAAACTGTCCAGTGAAGAATTCCTTCAAGCTAAACAGAACTGTTCTGCTTTTGTCTGGTATTATTTCAATTCCTCTTCTTAGATCACAACTGTCAGACATCTATCTATGAATTAGCACCCACAAGTTTCTTTTCTTTCATAGATATATAATAAGAACAAATGTGATATAGCCTAGCCAGCTTACTGATTTCAAGCCAATGTTTATCTCTTAGGACCATGCATACTGCCCTAAAAATGTCAGGCATAAATAATCTGCTACTACTGCTAATATTTCAAAAACTAAAATTGATCCTATTCGCATTTACAAATAGGTGAAACTGAACTGGACAATTTTATAGCTTTGTATGTAAAACAGAAACTTGGCTGGATGAAATTCAGTGACATGAAATTCAGTGAGGAATAGAAGGAAGAAAAATAAACCTTTACAAAGACATAATGGTAGCTGGTATTACTAATTGGCAGCAGGAAAACTTTCTCCATGTATGTTCATTGAGCAAATACAACTGAACAATCAATCATGTTAAAAGAATACATAGGACAACAAGGAGTTGAAAGAACCTTCATAAGTAAAAAAAAAATGTTTGTAGGGAATACAGTTAGGACAGATTTCTCAAAAAAATCTGAGGACTATGGATGCCTTCTTAAGACATCTTAAAAGTTGAGCAGCCTACTTTTGATTTTCCAAAGTAACCAATCTCTGAAAATCTGGACTACAGGAACTTATATTGACAATCAAGAAATTTGGGATTGCTGTTTCATTAATTTTTTTAAAGTGACTGCTCTACTTTTTGGAAAAAGCTTTCTAATGTATAGCTTTAAATTTATAATGCCTGTAGCAGATTCTTTAAAATAAAACAGTGTGCAAGGAAAGGGAAAATTTGTAAATTTAAAACTACAAAAAAAAAGTGTAACCAAAATATTCACTGATTGAAGGGAAAAATATAGCTAATAAATTTTGCATCTAGGGGCATGTGTGGAAATATTAAAAAGTATTATCTGTAAAAAACATGAGGTAAGGCACTTGCCAGACACGTCTTACAATGTTTATAGCAGTTATTCAATAATTTTCATACATTTTAAATACTATAAACACAGCTCTTTAAAGAACTACCAAAAAGTCAACAACAGATAACTGAAATCAGTAAGATCAAGTGATATATCTAGCAGTTGCACTCAATACCCTGCATCATATATTTACAGTAAGAGACCATTATATGTTTACTGATTGTTACAGAATTTATAAAGTGCAGTATTTTCTAAACCACTAACACTAGTTACCACTTATATTCCTGCACTATAAAGGAACTTAAAACACAGAGTAACTTAGAAGTCAGCCATGGGAAATAGCCCATGTATTTCACAAAATTATTCTTTTGTATCCTGTTCTGGCTAGTGGTTAAATCTCACCACCCCCTCTTTATAAAGATTAATAATTAATTAATTATTTCAAATTATACTGCATGGAAGGCAAATGTTTTATTTGCCCAACATACATTTGCATACCCAAAGAAAATATTTCAAAATAGTTTCTACCATTACAGCTAAGTATTTGTAATGCTGTACTACTTTTTAAGCCATTTCAAGAAACCTGCATGCCATTCTACAACTGCCTGTAAGGGGTTTTTTTGAGCTTAAGTTGTATTGGCTACCTCTCCTTTTGTTTCACTACTTCACAAAATCCTTTTGTGTGACTGTCAAGCAGCTGTGTTTTGTTCCTTAGTCTTCGTTGCACAGCTCCCCAGGAGAGACTTTACAACATAAACTGCAAAGTACCATTTTCACAGCAGGAACAACAGTGTTCCTCTTCAAAAAGAGGCATAATAAAAATAGTACTGTAATGAACATGCTAATTCTGGTCACAAGGTGCTACATATAGCATGATCACTGAAAGTTCAGGAAGTTTGGGGGAAAGATACTTTTCTGGCTCTTCAAAAGTCTTCTCATGCAATATATGTTGAGATAAATGTCTTTCCAGTGTATGAAGTTCTCACACAGGTATTTTCTTGCTTTTCTTGTTTCTATTCATTCCACTTTCAGAAGTCTGCCCTACTAGCAGCCCCCCGACAATAATCACTGTGACTATACAGCAAACTGTTAAGTCAGATAAACACTGGTATACCTCGTTTATACAGCTCCAGCTGGAACACGGGAAATTTCTCCTACCATGCAGCTAATACTCAGAATATGTACAGTCCTTCCTCCCATTCGTCGAGAAACAAGAGACATCCCACAGCACATTTTCCAACATTATAGCCGTGTCACTCCATTTGTCTAATTTCCATGCCGTCCAAGATAGCTGTCCCAGATGACAGATTACTTCAAAATAGTTCCTTCTTATTTCAGTACTACTGGGTACAGTGAAAATACAGAAATGAGCTTCTATTATCATTGAATCTATTGCTAACAGCAGAAACCAAAAATGTAGCACCTTGGATTCATCATCTCTGTTTTTTGCGGGGTTTGGTTTTTTTTTTGTTTGTTTTGTTTTTGTTTTGGTTTTGTTTGTTCTTTTTTTAAACAGCATGGAAATGTTCTGCATTTCTGAGAGTCTAATAAAAATCATGTCTCTCAATTATCTCAGTCTCAATCTCTGTGTGTATCAATGGACAGGGAAACACTGTTCAGTACATACTTCTTTTTATTTTATGCAGCAATGACTGATTGACATTAAATCAATCAATTTCTAAAAAGCATAAAAAGGAATAACTGCCCTAGGCACTTCCCATAGAAATTTTACTTTCGTTTTGCCATCCTTATACAGTACCCGTGCTACAAAGATGCTATATGTCAATATTTTTATAATGCACAGTATGATCAACAATAATACAGAAAATTGTGGGCTGAGAAAACAAACTGCCTTCTGCTTAAGTGCCCTTTGTAGACTCTCTCTTTACTTCCCAGACAGCAAAGAACAAAGCAAACAGCAGTGGCAGTAGAATGTACTTAGGTATTCTGCTCTACTGGACCTTCCCCATCCTTGCTTAAAACCTGCACTCTTCTGTGCTACAATCATATACCTTACGAGAAGGCAGTGGAAGCTGAGTTTCTTGAGGTCCTTACAGTCTTGGCAGAACTTGTATCAAGGAATAATAATAAAAAATCATTTAAAAAATGAAAAGCAGGATTCCTTAAAATTAATGGCATGGAATCATTGCTGATTTCTCTACTAGGAGGCACCTCATTTCCTCCTTCCTGAACAATTTATATACTTGCATATGATGCCAGCATCCTTGTTCTACAGCCATGAAAAATGTCTGTTACCCACCATTTGCAAGACCAAAAAACAGAATTAGATGGCTTTAACAAGAAATGAACAGACAATAAAAGGAAAGGTATTCCATCTCTGATGTCTGCAGACTATGGGAAGATTCTACACTTTATTGTCTTTCATTGCCTATTGAATACTGATAATTTTCAAGTAAAGAATCAAAGCACTGTTCCACTCATATGGTTCTCAGCACAAATTTTCAAAACCAAGAGCTCCAAAGAAAATAGCATCGACTCCTCCTGTCTGGAAGTAGACTTCCAGGCTTCTCCTTACAAGCCTGCTTCCCTTCAAATTCAGCATTTTCATGTGGGTCAATCTCTCCTGGAAAGCAGTCGCCTCCTTTATATAAAGAAAATCAAAAGCAGTTTCCATTTATCTCAGACATTCACTCTTGGTCCAGACTGTCACAATATTCAGCCTAGCAAGTATAAGTTTAGCCTGGAATGATTCCTGATTTACTCTGGTAACAGAAAAAAGGCCCAATATTTTGTCTCTGTTAAGGCCTTGAAATGTTATCACCTGTGGCTGCCTTTTCTGCCCTTTTTCCTTCTCACAGTGTGAAGTTTCAACACCCAGAAGCTAAAGACTTCATTTATTTTCATAGTTCTTAGAGACTCAAGTACTACAGATTGGTCATAGCATAAGAACCTAATGAAACAGGATAAAACCTGTAGTGCGTAGAACTACTGTTATTCTGTATTGCCACAGATAGAAAAACTGACAAGTTTGGCTCTAAAAATATGGATATATTGGCAAAAATGTTGTTGTTCTGTGCTGCACAAATGATTTGTAATATTTCAACTGGATTTAGTGAAACAAACAAACAAACAAACAAATAAAAAGGAATATAGGTAGATACTTGAACTCCTGGGAACATCCTGATTTCACCTACGTCCCATGTTAGGGTTGCAATACTTGTCAGTTGAATTGTGGGTAGATTCCGACTTCCTCCCCAGGGTGCCCTCTTGCAAGCGGCACAAATGCCAAGCTGGGTCTGTGATAGCACCATTATGGAAAGATTTGAAGAACATGTGAAATTTATGTATCTTCTGCAATCCTGTCACAGACGTACCCCAGGGATGAGTAAAGCCCAAGCGGATCACAGAGCCAATTCCACTCTGTTCTGCATTTGATCATCTCTGTTAATTCCTGTTCACATCTATGATACATATTTATTCCTACAGCAGCTATGTGAGGCAGAGGCACTCTTTCCGAGAAAGGCATAATCAGATGGACTGTTTTCCACAAGGCTACTACTGCAGACTATACAAGATGAAGATCTGTGTAAGCCTGCAAAGTAGAAGCTTATAATACAGTTACTTATCTTCCAGGCTAATCCCCTCAGCATGGAACAATCCTTTGTCTTGGAAAGCAATATAGCAAGTCATTGTACTTACAGCACTTCAGAATTTTAACCCTGCCAAAATTTCCTTACAATGCCCTTACATTACTCTGCATGGTCCTTGCTTTCTCTGATGTTACCCCTTTATCTAAATCTACAGTCCCAGTATGTTCATGAGTTCTCATATGTTCCCAGTTTCATATTAAATCCCCCAATGTATTCCTGGGGCCTAAGTATATTCCAGCAGTTGCAAAAGCCATATGTGCTACGGCTGGAAACATCACAATCTTTCATCCTTAATATTTTTTAATTAGACAATTTTTAATTCAAATCTAAATTTTTTCAGATTAATTTTAATTAAAATCTAAAACTTATTTAAATTTTAACTTCATAACTAATAATGTATATTTTTTGTTCATTGGGCATTTGCATATGCATATCATTATGTATGGTTTTTAAAAAAGGATCTGATGCAGTTATCTGAAGTAGCATTGAGCTACTTCAGTAAGAAATAGGCAGTAGAGCCCATACGCCTTGCAAGAAATTGATTAAATAATCAATAGGACAAGCAAAGAAACAGATCCCATTATACAGTCAGTCAGTTTTGACACTCAGACAACTCTTTTGCCTTTTTTAACCACTATGGCCCTTGCTAGAGAGATGAGGGCTGTTGCTTCTTCTCTACAAACCCCAAAATGAGAACTTGGGTTGGTTTAGAACAGTATCTTTCAATACACATGCATGAACTTTTCAAGATCAGAGAGTCTTATAAATACATTTCAAGAAACTGTGAAGACAAAGAATGCTTCTTCCACCTGAGTTTTCATGTTGTTTTTTGCTTTTTCCTCTCCTCCCTTTTCCCATCTCCATTTAATTTACAAAACTTTTAATACAGTATGAAAAAGTCATTTTATGTTCATTTTCAACACTGTGGAAACTGTGCATAATAAGTGCTTCTATCAGTTAATAAAGGAAAACCTTATCTTAGGGAGTTAAAAACATGTCCATGGTGCTGTTAAAACATGAACCTAACTATCAATTTTCTCATTTTCATTGGCTGGCCTGGGAAGAACTTTTAAAAGATAAGAGACAGAACAATCATGGCATTAGAGATAAGAACTTTAAACATTAAAAAGGTTTGCTTACAGCAGACTACCTCTAAGAAAACAATATGTATGTACCTAGTGTTATTATTTGTTATATATTTATATAGTGTTGTTACTTTACTCCAATAGTAATGCCAGGACTGTCCGTACTGATTAAAATAGCTAATAAAGGTATATAAATAAATACTTTATTTTTCTTTTTTTGAGTAAAAATCCAACTTCAGGGAAAAATAAGAAAAAAGAAACCTCCTTGTCACCCTACATTTGTTGAGATAGAAGGATCAAAATAAATTCTTTAAATCATACGTTTTACAAATTTTCTTCTAACTTCTGTAAAGCTGACTCATCATCTTCAATTCCTATGAACAGACCCCTAGCAGTTAATTCTGCAAATCAAGTAATGCTTGTAATATCACAATACAAGACAGTAATCTTCGGTCATAAAAGCAACCCTGCAAACGGAAGAGTGTGATATTTCATGAAGTGTCTCCAAATCCAGTTTCCATTCATCTCCAGGTGTCAGAATGAAACATTCAGGTCATTTGACTACTAGTATTTACTCCTCTGAGTATTATCTAGATAGTAGACTTGGCAGTACATTCATATCCTCACCCCTGAAGGACAGTTGAAAAAAAGGATTTTTTTTCCTTTACTGTCTTCAAAAACTTCTTTCTGAAGTAAGAATACAATTCAGATGACGTATATTTGAAATGGAAGAAGCCCTCCCCTTTTTTATGTGCTGTATCTGGGGGGGGAAATCTTGTAGCAGCTTAACCTCATCTAAAAACCCTTTATGCAACTTTTCAAATTTCTCTGTAAATGCTGATCACACAAAGTTAAGATAGCCAGGGCAGCACTAAAATGTAAATCAAATGCATTCATAAAGCAATGTTTTCTGATCAATAATTGATATAATAACCTGTTGTGCATGGCACTCCTGTTTGACTTATTTCTTACTTCTTTTCTTCATGCTAATCTGTCATACCCTGCATACTCACATTACCATTTTATGGTCAAAAATCGTAAACATGATATTCAAGTATTATGTGAAAAAGTTTGTATTTAACAGCACCAGGACTATAATAACACGCATTTAAAAAGAACAGTACTTAACTTTCCTGGAAAGAAACGTCTCTTTTACAGCAACATAACACTTTCAGCTCCATGAAGTAAATTAGTTTAGAAAGAACTTACCACGTAAAACAGTGAGTCTTGTGGACACACTTATTTCTCCAACACTATTGGAAGCCACACATTCATAAATAGCTTCATCTCGTGGTGTACGCAGGGGTTGTATTCTGAGAACTGATCCAGATCCATCATCAAATTCTATTACCTATAGAAGGAAACAAAAGCTGTCACAGATGTTGTTACAAAAGCCTGTCCCTCAGTTAATCTGTTCATGAACAGTGACCTGTTGGTATTCAAGTCATCAAAGCCAGGTTCGTTTTTCAAATACATGTACCAGGACAAATTCCACACAGATGGGAAAATGTTTAAGTGGCAATGCCTTGTAACATACATTTCTGTTCAGTGAGTATCGGATGGCCCCTCTAAGATAGTTTGAAGAAAAGACAGGATGAAAAACAAACAACAAGAAAACCCCAGCTAACAAGGGCTGTAAGAAAGGATTCTGTAACAATGCTCTTTTATCCTGAAGTTCACCACCAATCTCTCTCCATTCCCTTAGCTTAAGTACTCTACCTTCAAATGCAAGTTACATTCATTTTAATTGCTGCAGGCTATATTCCCATTCTACTCACAGAGTGCAGTTCACTTAGTTCATTTAGCCCCAAAGTGAAAAAGGGTCAGCAATTTATCAACAAGATAGGACTACTCAGTTTAGCTATTCATTTATCACACAGAATGTAAAGTAAATTTATCCAACAATGGATTAGAAAACATGTGACCAGTTAAGAGAGTAAATAATAAGGCTAAACTTCAAAGTTTAGTTTTTAAATTGCAATATTTACACAAGAAGTATGAATTTTCATATGAGAAAGAATTAACTATTATTTCCTTCTTGTTCTGCAGTAAGAATCACATCAGATATTGGTGAGTACTGCAGGACTCCATGCACTGGAAAAGCCTTCCTAATAATTAAGTAATAATATTAACCTAATTAATCTACTTTAAAAAAAAAATTGTCAATAACATATGTTAGTACTACCATCAGGTAAATGGCAACTATCAAGAAAGGACAGTCACAATTTTTATTTTACTAAATAATTAATATTTGGCCATAATCTATATAAACATGCACAAAACAGTTTACATATATGCTTATTTGCACATAAGTTTCTGTCTGTATGTCTCATTTACACACAAATGATCTACTAGATCACTGTACTTGTTGAGAGTAAGAGAAATAAAGTACAGGGCTGGGAACTATGGTTATATGCCCATTATTTTCCCATTTTCATTGTAAGAATTGCTCAGTTTATTCTTAGGAGTGGGGGAGGTCTAAGTGAAAATAAGATAAAAACTGTTTTTTTTTTTTCTGAGAAGAAATAGGTTTGAGAGTCCACAGGCTGTATTACTTTTTCTTGTTCTTTAAGCAAAGTTATTGTCGTAAAAAAACCTGATCTGATCTTAGCACAAACAAAACAATAACTAGAATTCTTGATAAATTGACATTTATGATGGAAAGGAAAATTTCACAATCTTAAAGCAGACAGACTAACGATTTGTAGATAAAAAATGAAAGCGCGGGATCCAAATAATCACACTCATTACACTTAAAAAGAATAACTGTAATTGTTTAAATCTGAACGCTGAATAATCCTAGTTGGATAGCTGATAAAAACAATTGCAGCAGATTGGGTTGGGCAAATATTGCAGAGATTAAGTTTCAAATCTGCTGTCTCCAAAATATGTAACACAAAATGGATTTACTTTTCCTGTGATGAGTTCCCCCCTTTCCTGCCTATCACAAATAGTTAATTTCTCCCACTCCCCCATCTACTGAATGAGGGGTTTTTTTTGAAAAAAAGCGTGAGTTGTTGAACAAAACCAGCCACAGGGTAGAATGATGAAATTTTTTAAACTTGTTTTTTCCCCTTCTCTGTTTCTAAGTTCCTCTGAGAAAGACTTCTTAGTAATTTAAAGTAGATTCATATTATTTAAATTTATTTGAAGCAAGAGGAGAAAAAAGAATCCTCCTGTATCACATTCACAGTATATACTTGCAAATAAATAAAAGATGAAAGATTAATAGCAAAGTCCCACAAGGTCTTATTGTAGCCTTTAATTTCAGAAGCAATGTACAGCTCTCACCACTATTCTCACTCAGTTGTGAGAATTAGCCTGTGAGCAAGAAAACTCCACATTCAACAATAATAATCTTCAAATATATAAACAGGCCACTGTCAAGAGAGTGGAAATAAACTATTTGATCCCCCCGTTGCTAGCACATCAAGTTCCAGCAAAAAAGTTCAGGTTCCACATGAGAAGAAAAATCATGGCAAGGTTCATGAAACTCTGTAGGAGGCTGACCGAGTTTACTGGGGGGCAGGGAAACTAATCCCCAGATCAGATTATATGGCCCACTGAAGTCCTTTCCAGCTGTATTTACTAGGCTGCTATGAAGACAGGTGGCCAGGTAAAACATTTTCATGCCTTGTATTACTAAGTAATCAAACTCAGAGAAATATACAAAATATTAATGTGAAAGAAGAGGAAAAGAAGCTCAACTAATTATTCTCTTGTTGGTGCAGTTGACAATCTCAGATGTTTCTTGTTTCCCAAATGTTCTATGCATCTTTTCAGAATCTCATTTCTACTGTTCTGTTCTCATTTAGAGAGTCTATGGCATGAATTAATGGCCTGACTTTGGACAGGAAGGAAAGTTGCTTAAAGTATTGATGTGCTCTCCAAACTTTGTAACTACTCTGCCTAATGGTTATAATCAAAATTATAAAATACTTCATAAGTGTTTTCTATTTCTTTGAATTACATTCCATCTTACTTGGCTGTGCAGCTTGTTCAACAGTCCACTAAAGCCATTTTTAAAAAATCTTAAATTAATTTTTTATAGTTCCATTCAAATATTTTTATGGAAATAAAACTCTTATTTTTGCTTATTCTCCCTAAAAACAGGTACACAGGTACATAGAAAACAATATATGAAGCAAATAAACCATGACATATTGCAAAATAAAACTGAATCTTAACACAGTAAACATGCACATGCCTGATCTTTCACTGTTTAGAGCTCACCCCGAGTGAAAATTTTGCTACGAGAAGGGGATAAATTGTGTCATGTTTATAATAAAATTTCTATGTTAATCCCACTAGCCAATTACAGATCTGCATATGCTCTGCAAAGTGCAAACAGATCTTGGCACTAGGAAGTCACATTGAAATTCATGCTTTTATTTCTCGCATTGTAGTAAACATACAAGCAAAGAATTATATTGGTTAATGAACAAATTCCAATGCCTTTAAATATTTTTTGAACAAAGAAGGAATAAAAAAAATCTAGTTTATACAAGAAACACAATTCTTTTCTGCTGATGTAAATCTAACCTGAAAGCCAAGGAAAGCAATCTTCCCAAATACTACTAAAAATTAACACAAAAGGCTTCATTTTTCAGTCAGCTTTTAATAGGTGTATCTTAGATCATTCGCTCATAAAATACATGTCAGAACTGTTTTGTATACAAATTAGTCATCTTCTAAACAGTTGTTTTCTTAATGCAGAAGTCTCTTATTTAACATTAAAAATAGTGAAAATTATACACTTTTAGTGCCAGTTTCTGTAATCATTCTACCTATTTTCAGAGTTTTTTCTTCATGCTAAAGGTCAATCCATATTTGATATTAGTTGTTCCTGCCACTAAAAGAGGGAATAATATTTGTTGTCTTATTTCCTCCAAATAACCAGTATCCTTTGAACAGATTATCTTCACTGTTTCCTTTAATTGAAGGCTGTGGAGAGAGAGGAAGCAGCTTTCTCTAAAGCCTTTTCCTAGGTTATTGTTAAGAAAAGAATCAAAAGCAAACAAGTTTTACATTTCCTGTTCAGCAGCAGGGACTACAATGTCCCTTTCATCTCCCACTGCAACAGTGGTAAGCAATTCTGGTATCAGAAGCAGTAGCAGCCTAAGTGTTCAATGCACACTGTCACAAAAGGAGGTGGCTTGCTCTCTGGAGACAGGAATCACTGCTCAAATAATCTTCCCCCATCTCCTTAGATGGCAGGCTGAACAGAAGGATGTGAAGGCTTCCCAGTTAGATCATACTAGTTTAGAAAAGAGCAGTAGCAGTTTTCTCTTTAACAGTGCTATGCATAACCAGTTTGCAAAATAAAAACTTCATGAGATTTCTTCCACTAAATTATCTCCAATAGTCATACCTATTTTGCTTAATCACTGATAATAAGGCACACATGTTGGGATTAGAAGCGAGGTTGGAATTAATGTTTTTCAGAGGAACAGAACAATGGACCTAATACCTCAAATCTCTGATTGCTGACTTTCTTCCCCTTTTTGTTCCAGACAATTTTAGGTCTTGGATCTCCTGTGGCTTGACAGATGAATGAGGCGACCCCTCCAGAAACCCCTGTCTGGTCAACGGGAGTTCTTGTAAACTTTGGTGGTGCTGAAACAAACAAAAAGATAACAAAATAAATCTAAGTAGTAAACATAAAGAATAAGCCATGTCAAGGTTTCAAAATGAAAAAAGAGGAGTCATTTTGTTTCTCCAGTGACAGTATTCACCTGCAAGACAAAGCATTAAAAAAAATAACTAAAAGGTCAGGAAAGTACTTACAGATTTTACTAGTGAAATTTATATTAAAACAGAAATCTGACAGCATCAGAATAGGAAGATCACACATTATATTTTATCACCATTATAAATAAAAAATCCAATTTGTCTTCTGTTGCAAAATGAGCTCATCAATCAGCTGTAATAAGATCATGATTCATGACTGGATGTTATGATCACAGGATGTCATGAAAAGGGGATTCCCACCTTTGAGCCATTAAAATCAGTGACATTTAGGAGAAACCATTTGTAAGTTTGCAGTGGTGGAAGTAAATGGCTATGTATATGACACAGAAAGGACTATAACAGAATAGAGATTTATGCTTGGGCACAGTTTCACATATAACTCCTGTACAGTCCCAAATTATTCTACTCTGTCAGAAAGAAGTGAAAAAACATCCAACTATTGCAACAACAGGAAAGGAGCGAGAAATGGATAAAACATTTTAAAAGTAGGAAAAGGCATTTTAATTAATTATTCCTTCTATTTCTGTTACAACATAATTAATTTATCAGCCTTGTGGTGAAGCAAAACTTTCAAACTTACTCGAACACAAGACATGACTTCTAAAGATTTAATATAAAAATCTATGAGATTATGTCTAACCACAGTATAGAAATGTTGAACAGTTCCTCTAAGTATTTACATAATTCTCTTTTTTAGTTGAGAAATTTTTAGAGATCCAGTACAATTTAAGATGCTGGTTTGAATGATATGAAGTTAATACTTAGGGATGATAAATGATAAAAAATCCAGATCTTTGCTATATAGTCTTTCTCAGTTTTAAGCTGTTATATGTAGTTGTTCTAGAGCAGCTGTTGCAATTCATTTTTGCTCTCATCTTCAACTTTCAGCAGTCAGCTCCTTTTTATTTTCAACCTCTTCACTCTTTTTCACTTTCCTCTCTTAGTTCTAAGAGTACGTACCTATACTGTACTAGTTTTCATTTCTAGGTTGCTGCTCTTCACTTCTGATGTCTAATCCCTTATTATGCTGAACTGGTCCTTCCACAGGAAATACTTCTTGTCAGAACGTTTATTTACATGTCAGAAACCCAGCAGACTACAAGTATGCATGTATGTAACACTGGAAGAAATCCTGAAATAATTTAAAATGCCAAGAAAATATGATGTGGCCATTATTATGAAAAAACTCAATCCGTAGCTGTTATGTTGCTACATTAAATATGCGAGTGTGCAGATTGTCCTAAGTTTACAAAACAAAATGAGTCTTTTTTATGCCACCCCTATGTGTAACATACTAGTAACAAATATAATTTTTTTAAAAAAATGCATTAAAAATATAATGTTCCTGAAAACCTGCATGCTTTTCTGTTTAATAGACATGTCAGGCAAAATTGCTATTGCTTATCTTTTCAGAATGCTCAAGGGTGCTTGAACTATCTGCTGCACTAATTTTGCCTGGTGAACACATACCTGAAACCACATGCAAAAGCAAATCTGACCACAGCAAAATAGTGTGCCACTGCTACCACGGGGAACTTACGACAGAAGGCTGATATAAAAAAATTGCCAAAACCGTTGCAAATAAAACACACTTAAAGCAAAGAAACTAAATATCCTTTCCCAAGACACAGGCTTTATGCCTGGATCACAGAAAAGACAGAAATGTATTCTGATGAAGAGCATCTGGGTTTCACCAAAACTGCTAGCTTTGAATCCTTTTCTATGCATGTATTATTAACTCAGCACTCTGATATGTAAAGAGACATGACTGAATCTGATATGCTGATATTCTGTGGCACAAGTTGTGACTGTGTGCCATCAAGTGAAAAATGATGCGCTGCCATTCTCTTTTTATTCTTTTTGACATTTTGTGAATTCAGTGTTGAACCTCAAACTAATGAAAGAAAAACACTGCGTAGGCAAGTCCATCAGCACAGAATAACTATGTATAGTAGCTCATAGGCAGCTTTTAAATTCTAAATTTATGCCTCACTCATACATTCAGTGACTGCCCAACTGATAATTTCAATATCAGTAAAGTAACTTACTTAGAGACACGGTCTGTTCAGGAAATCTTGCCAATTTTGCCACACATTACAAGGGTCAAGGAGGGAAAGCAACTCAATTTAAGAGCCACGCTATGCATTTATTCCTGAAACACTTCACTTAACTACCTTGTGACCAGGAAAACTGCAGATTTTTAAACAAGAAACAAAACAAGAGCAACGAAAAATGCTAAACAAACGCCATGTTGACTATGTTAAATTAGCTCTGAAAAAAAAAAAAATCCAACTAACCAACCAACCAAGAAAACCCACTATATTCTATTATTAGGTTTTATGTCACTGCCAGTCACAATGATCTACGGTTGCCATGCTTTTACTAACATTTAATACATTGCACTAATGATAATAATAAAATAAAGATAAATAAAGGGGAATCACTTCCCTCCTTATCAGACACTCGGAGAGAAATTCTCCATTAGTGCATTTCAGGTGAACACAAGAGAGCTTGCACTAATTTACACCATATGACAATTTACCTTTCTCATTGCTGCTGAACACAAAAGAAACAAACAAAATCCCCTTCATCTCCAACATTCTGCAAAACGCAAAGCTGTTTATCAAACAGTGCACATAGCAATATATTTGAAACTAAAAATTTTCCACCAGACTTAACTGCTGTTAAAAGTAAAACCAGTTTTCTGATGATTTCTTAATCTAGGACGGGGCCAAACCTGGTAAAGGACTGCAACTGCTATGACTCCTTATAAAAATTGCTTACCAGCCTCTGCAGAGCTGTATCTACATACTGGAGTTGCAGCAATAGGGCTGAATATCTAATGTGGTTTTGGTAGCTACCTGAAGAAGACTATTTTTCCAGTCCTACGTGAATTTTTGCTGGATCAACAATTAGTAAAGCTGTTGTTTGTTAACCAACAACACTTGCTACAAAGGATACAGAGGCAAAAGACAAGCGCAGCTGTTACATAATGATGTAATTCCCTACTGGTAGACATTTTTCACGAAAAAAAAGGTTTTCAGGTTGTATGTAAAGACCACATAAATGTATGTAAAGACTGATATTATCTACATTAATAAAAAAGCTTCACCTTCCAGTATAGAAGGGAACCGTGATGATGCTTGTTTTTCATAATCTAGCTGAAAAAATAAGGTATGTGGCTGGTCAAAGCTTCCTTTTGCACAAGTAAGTAATTCCTGTAGAAAAACATGGCCACAACGCTTCTCCAGTGCCTAATCTTGAAAGCAAGACAGTTGTCTTTGAGGTATCATACGGTACCAGAGAAGGTAAATTATTATTAGAACATAGATAATTTTATCTGAAACAGGAAACACAGTAGTCCTGTACACTTCAAACATTTTAATGCATACAATGGTCATTTTCAGCAGTTCATGTTTGAATTCACAAAATTAAATTTAATTTGGCAAACCAGTTAAATTCCCCACTTCAGACTCAGCAGCTGCAGCAGAAGGATAACAGTGTCTGCATGTTTAATAGGTGTGAGGTTAAACTCATTTATGGTCAAGAGATGCTCAGACTATGGAGATAGTTAGTCAGCCAGCCATGGAGAAAGATAAGTATTATGCAATCCATCTTTTCATTATTCAATCAACACATCCACTTCATTACATATAAAGTGACCATCATCAGTGTTAAGGGTATGTGAAATCATAACCACAAAAGATCCACAAATGAAAAGTAGTATTTGTTGCCTCTATCTTTATAAAGGTTGTTAATTAAGGTTTGACACAAATTATCTCCACAATTAATGTTGTCAGTTTCTTGACATTGATTCTGACCTAAGCTGCTAGGCAGTCTGATAGCAAACACAATTACACTGCACACACAGTTGTGCCTATTAACATGAGGGCAATTCTGACTGAGAACTGACAACTATTTTCAATCTCCCTTAACAACAGCAGTGCAGAGTCCAACAAAAACTCTCTGCAGCACACTTCATTAAGCACAGCAACAATCTATATGGGAACCTTCCAGTGCAATTAAATCTGCCAAAAAAAATCAGATGTAATGGGTTACCAACTATGATATCCCAGCCTTTCAGCACTTTTGAAACTCTGCTTGGTCACATTTTAACAAAGCTGCAATTGAAAGAACAGGAGTGTAATTAAAATAACAAAAGTAAAATTCAGTTAAAATCAGCACCTCATATTTCTGGACTTGAACTCTTTTGAGCATCACAAAAATTGCAGCAATATTGGCTATTAAATACAAACAACATAAGTTTTGTTTGTTTCAGCTTGTTTATCTACCAGTGCCTACTCAGGTATTTGTGCTGATACTGAATATTGATACCTTGTCAGGGAAAAAATTTTACAGCAGAAGTTTCCTGTAACTTGGACTTATGGAGCGTACCACAAGCTTTACCATTCAAGGTCTGAGGGTTCCCACCCACTGATGCTTTTTATGCACCTCTTGCTGGGACTCCTCAGAAGCTCAAGTGACAACTATTGAATGACTGCAAATTACACTCTAATATATGAAGGAAAATTGAATTTATTGCTAGCTCACCTTAAACTTACTGAGCTTTAATTTGTTTGTTTTAAGGAGTTTAAAGCTGTAGAAGTTAGGCTGCTGCTTCAACAAGCAGTAAAGCTGTCCCCCCAGGGAGCACAGGAACTTCTGAAACAGAGATAGTTTACCACTATCCAGAAAGAAGCTGTCCTTTCTTGCATATTGAGGCTCCATAAAATCTATTTATAACATGACACTAAAATAACTCACTTGGATTGTAATGTTTTCATAGCTTTGCATGAGTGTAAGACATCTCTTTCTTCCCTTTTGCACTTCCACGTTGTCTTTTGTAAGTTCAAGTACAATTCTGAAGTTGTGAATGGAATTAACTAATTCACATTTCATGTTACAGAATTATCTAACTGTTCTAATATTGTTGTTCTGTACTCTGTGCTGTGTTTTGAGGACATGTAATACTTTTCCTCTGCACTCAAATAAAATGTCTGACAAAATGTTTTTTTAATTTAGAAGTTCAGCCCCCTTCTTTCCACAGCTACTGAGAGTTATTCTTGTGTAGAGGCATTTTTATGGACATAACTCCTCTAGTTAAGAGACGAATATGAGGATAAGACTTCACCATCTTTAAAGGTAAAGTGAGAGCTAATGGGATGCCTGCAGCCCAACTACAGCAAGCTCAGCAAGCGTACCTACTATGGACAAGAAATATAGAGATTACAGTCCTTAATGTATTTCTGTTTCTAGACCCTCTATTTGGTGTGTATGGAAGTTCCTAGTATGCCATAATTCAATTTATGATTAAACTTTATCATATGCTTGAAATATGAAAGTTTCCGAAATCAGTATAAAAATTTCCAAAAACCATATCCTATCATATCCTTTGTCAGCATTCATAGCAAGTGTGAATAAAGTAACAGACATTAGAAAAAATTAAACATGCTAAGATGCTTCTTTCAAACACCCTATTTACTTATAAATTAACATATACTGATGTTTCAGGAGACTTCTGAAAAATTACAGTACCTTTTTGGTTGTAAAGGTTTGTTTTCAGCAATAAAAGCTGAAAGATGATACAGTCACAACTGTTCCCATGGAACCTTTTCATCTGACACTCAGAAATGCAGGTTGAGTGCAGAGTGAACAATGTGGTCTGGCAGGTGCCCATGCACTTCGGGATACTGCACACACACCATCACAAGAATCACTGTCACTTAGTGTAGTGCCCCTATGTATTACTGGTCTAGTGACATCAGTTTTCAGTGGGGTATGTGACTGGACTCATTCCTAGTTATAAATTCTGAAGTCACTCTTCCCATGCCAAATTATACATTCAGAAAATTCCTACATGGGGTAAAAAAAAGAAAGGAAAAGAAAAGAAAGAATAATAGATATACCCTTTACTCACCCCACGTCCCACTTCGCAATATTCACTGTGTCCCACTGACTTATCAACAACTGCTATATATTCTAAGTAAACAAGCCATAAACTGGTTCACATTTAATAGTGGTGAAGGCTCCTGTCCTGGTAAAAATGAACTAATAGGCAAATGTTGCATGTAATCTCAGCCTGATACTGTACAGATACATTACAAATTACATGAGTTATTATTATTTTTGCAATTCCTCTTGGAGTTAATATACTAAAAAACTATTATATATAAATAATATTTAATAGAAAGGCTTTTTGTTCTCATTTATTTATTCAAAAGAATTTTCAAAGCACACTCATTTATAGCATTCACTGCTAATTTACTCCTTAATCATAACTTGTGACATCAGTTAGACTGATCATTGTTATAAGCAATTGTTTTGCCTTAATTCTAACCTGCATTTACAGTGGACCTGCAAATTGGCTATGTAAGAAAGTTAATTAGCTTTTTATTTGTATAAGGATGAGTGACAATTCGTATTGATGAAATCTGCATAAAGAAATCCAAAAGTTCCCAACTGGTATGTTCCTAGAGGCTCTTGTCCGTCAGTCTCAAGTTGGTGAAATTTTCCTGTTTCTCACCTTAAACGTCTTAAAACTGCATCATCCTTATATCCTTCAGCAAGAAGAATAGCAACAACGCAATCTTCAAATGCCTTCATACTCTAAACAGCTGAACTGTTTTATTATCCTGTAAATGAAAATTACCAGTTTTTCATCTCTGAACTACTAAATGCAATCCTGCTATGCCAACTAATTCCAGCTGAAGACCTTGATCCATTTGGTTCACAAAAATTATTTGCAGGTACAAACACAGGTTTACCAAAATCCTGGGTGAAGGAAACTAAGCTATTTCACTTTACAGGGGTCACAACACCCTCTTAAAAACCCAACCCCTACAACAGTGCTCATAACATCTTTATAATATAATCAAAAGTTTTATCTCCCTACCTTCTTTCTGCTACTTATATTCTTCTAAAACAAAATCACTCAAAAGAAACAATCAGGTTTTTGGGGGTGTTTTTGGGTTTTTTTCCAATTTAGCAGTCATCTCCAGTTCCCCAGCCTTCAATCAGAGAATACCCATCCCACAAATTTACTGAGTGTCTCAAAAAAAGATTATCAATTCCTGATCTCTCAAGGAAACTATTAAAAGTCAAGCCTATCTTTATGTTTTCAAATTTTCTGCAATGCACAGTGTCAGTTTACTAGGTTGACCATTGGGTTTATTCTTCCCTGAAATACGAAATCAAATTACATACTTACAAGTAAGGCCTTACAGGTAGAATAGGTAGGTTACATTTTCAAAAAGGTCTAATGTTAAAATAGCACATTCCTAATTTTTACCTCCAGGCTGTGCAAACCTTGGTACCAGCTCATTTCATTGTGGATTATGTATGCTTTTTTAGAGACAGACATTATCTGAGCCCTAGGGACATGGGAGGAATACAAACCAACATAGACAGCAGCATATATTTATTTGCCAACTAACATCGTCCCCCCACACTCCCATACTCATTTACAGTTTATAGTAACTGGCAGAAAGAAAAAGACCTTCACAAATATGAAGAACCTATATGAAAAATCTGTGAAAAAGCCTTTTCATAATACTATAGACCAATACGTTTATACCCTAAGTAGGACAAAGCTGAAGAATTTATTGCTATGCTTTTTCTATTCAAACTGTTGCAGGCAACCTGATAACAATTTAAGTTGGTTTTGTCACACATTATTAGAACACTTCCTGTAAAACTGAGACCAGCCATTAACTACTGCCTCAGCAGAGTGCTATCATGCTAAGCCTAATGAGAAGCCAGGGCTGACAGGCCATCGGAGTCATCCTCTTCAATGATCAGAAGAAAGGAGAAGGCTCCTGTAGCCAGACGCACCTCCGACCCCATCTCCTCTTGCCTTCAACCCCCAAGCTGCGTATATAGCTTTACCTGCCAGTGCTATGCACCCATTACCTTCACTACAAACTTCAACCTTCTTTTAAATATCACTACAGAAAATGAAACAGTTTTACATGTTTGTTTCTAAATCCCCTCTTATTTACTCCAGTGTCTTTTCAGTTGTTTCGACACAGGGATTCTGGTTTACGGTAGTTTAAGAAAAGAGAATCAGGATGCTTGGTTCTAGTATTTGATTAAGCTGGGCACTGAAAGATGTAGATGTAGCATTAAGTACCCGCTGTGCAGTAAATGCACAGGAGGGTAAGAATTCTTTTTCATTTTCCCATGCCTATAGGAATTCCAACACTGTAAATTTAACCCAACTGCACATATGCCTTTAAGTTATACATCATCGCATGTGTTCAAATGAACAACACAAAACAAAATAGGTATAAGCTTGTGTGTATACATAGTATTTATCACATACAGTATAGCAAAATCTGGGTGGGGCTTAATCCACCTGAGTTAGAAAGAGGAACTTGCTAGTTAATCCAGTACTAAGGCTTCTTCTAGCAGCAAATGAAAATCATAAAGTCTCTTGAATCTAAAAGGTTAGTGACGTGCACCACTTCATCCCCCAGGAACATTACATAACCTTGTCATATTCACAAATTTAATGAAAGGAAATTCCGCTTCAAAGCTCTCTACTGCTTCTTTTTCAAATTTTAATGTCTGCAGACTGCATATGAATTATTTGGTAACTGAGAGCTGACACTCCTTTTCAACATGCAAAGTAGAAGCAGTGGATCTTACAATGCCAGGCAAGCTGATCTCTTTCCAGAGGAGTTTTACTTTAAGAGAAAAGGGGGAATAATGAGATCCTAGCAGTAAGAGTTTCAATTAGTGACTGAGACTATTTGGGTTATGACTAGAGACATGGCCTTTAATGGTGTTTCAGTCAGTCTTATTAAAACCCTCAAAATATAGCTACCAAAACTAGGAAGAATAAAACTGGGGCACTGTAACAACTGAGTGAAGCTTCCACTCATTTTTTATTTATCTAAACATAACAAAATGCATACTTGGCCATTTATACACAGAGCAGATTGCTGATTAGCAACTGTGAAAGCAAAATCACCTATCTAATGATGAGACTGACTCGAAGAGAAAAGAAACCATCAGATTCTACATACTAAATATGGTTCAATGTTAATGCTTGACAAGGCACTCATATAAGCAAATTCTCATAACTCCTGCTCAAGGAGAAGAGAAATTAATAAAATTCTGACTGAGAACAGACCACAGGACTTACTTTCATCTAAGAATCACATATTTCTTTTCAAACATCAGAGGCAAACTGCGTTGTTACCAATACCCCAAATGGCCAGCACATCAAAGGGGAAAACCATTCTGTTACAATCTGCTACTATGCTCAATGAAAATGACCTGAGATCCTAGTCTATATGGCTGAAATGCCTTAATGTTATCCACTTACTGTAAAATCAATCCTAGCTCAAGCCAGCTGAAGGTAAAAGCAAGAAAAATTTATAAAACTCAAAATACATATGTTATCAAAGTTTACAAGGACACCGGTGATAGAAAATTCAAAGTCATTCAATCTTTCTATTGCAGTTACCAAACCTAAAAGACCTTTCTTCTCTACTGTTTCCAGATAAGGTGAGGAAGCTTAGCTTAGGGACCAAGCCCTTGGCTAAATACTAGTCCCCAGCCTTCATCCCCAGCAGACAAGGAATATACCCAATCTGTTCCTTTGGTGTATGAAGGTGACCTTTAGGTTTATCAAACCTGTCTCAAGTAAGTAACCGATCTTCAACTTAGTGACAAGGTGGTTTATATCTTCTCCTCTTTTGAAGCAATCTGGAGAGAATCATGTCCTGTCCTGGTGGTAAACACATAGTTTTATATCTCTTTCTTTGTTGGATTAAACTATTAAACTGCTGAAGGGCACACTGTTCTTGCTTGGGACAAATGTATGCGTGCATCTAAACAAATCTTGCAGTCCATATGAACATACAGAGTTCAGGGTATTAAGGGGTTTCAGATGACCTTCTACTTGCAAACCAGCATTAAGAGATGGCATGCCTTGACATAAGCATAATTTATTGAGCTAAACTGGTTAACAAAAAGACTATATCATTAAGCTTGCTGTAAAATAAAAAAAATACTACTTAGTAGAGATTCATAAATCTTTCTTTCCTTCTTACAAGGTTAGAACTACTTCATCCAAGAACTTGATCAACACCTCTCTCCCTCTCTACAACAATCGATTATATGAAATCCAACCAAGTAGAGAGACTGTATGTTCCTCTTATCAGCACTGCTGTAAGAGCTACGCAATGCAGTGCAGCCTCAGCTGTACTAAAAGACAGGTTAGTGTGGCCTGTAAGGCAATACATTACTGATGCATAAGCAGACGTTCATAAACTAGGTCAGAAAACTGTTTATAGGTATTAAAAAAAGATTCAGTAACTAAAGGCCCCAGTGGATCATCCCAGTTCCCTGCCTACAAGTCACTTAAAATATATCAGTATGGTTAACACAGTACAAGTAGCCTGCTCTGGGGTATGGTTATGCAGATATAAAAGCACTGATTAGAATGTATTTACACTGGCAGTACTTTTGATATTGTGTGGTTTTGGTACTACACAAGTGTCCTACCTATACACAAGTGTGTATAGCTCCTGCTGTGAATACAAGCTCCTACAAGTCACATTTTGTTATCAGTAAGGACAATGCACTGCCAATATGCAAAAAACACTACTCCTAAACCACAGTTTTGTAATTAAAACTGCATCTGCTCTATAAACTTCTTCTACAGTAGCTATATTGCTTTAACTCCTCTCCAATAAAGTGATGCCAGCAGAAATCTGAAGTATAGTATATATAAAATATACAAGAACGTGAGAACTAAAATTTCATATAAAGGTATGCACAACAAAGTAGTAACTAGCTCAAAAATTCAATTAAATAGTAATAACATAACCAAAAGAAACATATCACCACATAAAGGTAAACCTCTAATTACTACAAGTCCATTTCTGTTTTAATTCTGATATGTGACAGCACTTTGTACAATGGTGTTCTGCAACCTATTACCTAAAATCACTGAAGAGTACAATTATTTGATACCCTGTATGTCGCTGTAGCATTGCACTTGCTTCACAGGAATCTTGCATGGTTATTCATGTTACTTAAGTGATTTTAATATAATTTTCAGTGATTAAAAATACACCTAAATAAATAATACTAGCCTACTGTGCTGTGTGTAGCTTACACCTATCTCATCTACATCTCACCATTCATCTCTCTTTAACATAAATTAATTCTTCTTTGAACAAAAGAGATACCAAGAAATCATAACACTACATGGAACTGACATTCAGTCAAGGGCATATTATTTAAAGGAGAACATAATGACAAATTCAGGGTGGAAGAGGGGTAAGAGTCTTATGTGTGGCCAGATACCATGCTGTAAGAGGAAATCTTACACTAGCTTTCTCCAGCTTCTATTGAATACAAAGCTTTTCTGTTACTCAACTGAAGAAGCCAGAAATCATTTTGTTTCATTCATACAGGCTATTTACAATGTCAAAGTTAAAAGCAAAGCACTGCCAAGTGATTTTTGTTAATGGGATATATACAACAGATTGTGAAGAGCCTCACTTTTGTTTGGTCATCTCCTTTAGAAGGAATTTCCATCAAATTCCACAATTCTGCTTTATCCTCACTTGAGAAAATCAACAGTACCCCAGACAAGAGGACTCTTATTCCATTCTTACTCTCCTCTCATGCGTCATCCTTGTCTTATGGTCTTCTTGCTCAATCCACAGCCGTTCTGAGACCAAGCTAAACTGACCAAACTGGTACAGTTCAGGTGTGTGGTCCTGAGAAAGTCAGTGAAGGCAATACAGGATCAACAAAGTTAATTCACCTGGGCTTTACGTCATGCCTTATCTGTGGAGTTATTATATTTTTACAGTGAAATACAGTTGGGACCATGACTGTACCACTGAAATACAGATGTGCAGAGGTGATCTTAGCAGGGTCTGAAATACATTTTCAAGTTAGTGATTTGAGAGTTAAGTACTCGCAATGCATTCTATGATTTCATCCAACCTACTGTTTTTAAGGCATACTTGGTGTTTTAGAAGATTACAAAATACAAGGTTGCTAGAGTTTGGTAGGACACAATGAAGACTTCTTTCTTAAAAAAACCTAATTTTCATTTGACCTGTCATAGAGATTTTCACTCTGAAACCTCCATCATAATTGGAAAGCACAATTCATGCCTGTCTTTAAAATAAGAGTAAAAATTACTGAAATATAACTACCAATAAGGATTGCACTCTCCATTTTTCTTTCATGGGCAAATACATTCTTTCCAATTATTATAAAAACAAAAAGTAGTATCAGTCCTAGTCATGGTTCCCTTCTCAGTTCATATCTAAGTAGTAAGAAGATTCAGAAAACAAATTCACTGAAGTTTGGTCTCAAGAGATAAAATGGGAAGCCAAAAGCACTGAAAGTGAGAGTTGGCTACTGGACAGAAGAGAGGGCCAAGAGCCAAAACTGTGCAATTCTCATCCCATCTCTGCTCATTGCTTGCTGTTTAGCTTCAGGCAAATTACTTAACCTCCACGTCTCCATTTCCTTACTTACAGGATTATACTACTTACACATGTTGCAAAACACAGGGAAAAGTACTATAGAGGTTACTGTCACTATATATACAAAATTTGTGTAGAGATTTGCGCTCTTGCATTGCATGAGAGGGCTGAAAAATGTTCCAGTTTAAGCTCTATCTAATTATAACAAGGATGACACTTCTATTAGGGCAAAGGAAAGAAAAACAAACAAACAAACTACACACAAATCTTTAGAGTACAAGTGAAAACTGGTAGTTATTTGCCAAAAGTTATTAGTCTTTGAAAATTGTAGTCCTCGGCGTATCAGTATTGCAAAACGTTGGTTTAATTAACACTCTTCTCTCTAAGGAAATCAGCTTATATTGCACAAGTGTACTGAATAAGAACCGCTCATTTTGACACTTAGAGGTATGTACTGAAAGCAGTTATCTTCTATGAAATTATAATAAATTACTTCTGCAAAATATATTGCCCTGAATCCTAATTCAAATTCGAAGGCATATAATTAATATTGTGTGTGTCCATTTAAATAACAAAATTGAATATTTTAATTATGCACCCAATTATAATATTCACTTAAATTCATTTATATAACACAAAATATGTATAGATATGTTTACACCTAAGTGATACATATGTTCAGAAATTAGAAATTTAGGAAAACTGTACTTTACACATCAGGCTTCAGCAACCTCTTGAAAGTATACTTTAAAATGGCTGAATGTTTCCTAAGGGAATTGGTAACCTGGGTGCTGTCTTATGAACTCAAATTTCTATATGTCTGAATCTCAATGGCATATTTTAAATGTAGAAGATGTCTAGTGATTGATCATTGTACTGCCATCATCAAAGCTACAATCTGCTCATAGGAATCATACAAAAGTACGGTAAAATCTGCATTGTTGCAAAACTTTTTGATTTATTCTCTGCTTTTTCCTTCTGGATATAAGACAACCAGAAATAAATTTCTTACAATAAAACTGGAAGTACTGACACAAATTCATCATATGAGGTTAGACTACTGAGCTGAGGACACAAAAAATGTAGGTCAGCAAAAAGAACGCACGATAGCTGGCCTCAGATATCCAAACATGAGAGCAACTGGACTGCAGAAAGACAAGGTGAAAACATGGCTCATTTCATGAAAAAAATGCTGAAAAGCAAAAGAGAAGCAGAAATTGCTGGTCAAACAATGCAGAGGGATAACCCAAACCAAGATGAATTTCAGGTCTATTTAAGATTTAAGTAAAAATTTAAGTAAAAATAAGAACTTTACATATGAGTATCTATAGCCAGTCAGTCATGTAAGTTTATTAAAAATGAAAAGTGTTTGAAAGCTTTGGCTTTAGTATGTATAACGGTTGCTTGCTCCCAAGGGCTGTCTGGAAAGTTGTAATTTACTCTTTGTATCCCTTAACATGCAATGCACCATACAGAATAATAATAAAACCTCTTCAATGAATTACTGTATTGTTCATAAATCACAAGAATCAATTACTAGGAGTATTGTTCCTTCACTGAATGTCTTTAGAAAAGCAGCTTCTGGAGGTTCAATGATTTTGCATAGCACTGTGTCAAAAGCTGGCACACACAACTGGAAAAAATTCTAATTAGAGTTACCAATAAATATTTAGAAGTTATACTTTGATGCTTTCACTTCTAATAACAACCTTCTTTCACAAAGTAGACAGCTTTCAAAAGTCTCCAGAAAAAAAATAGCCTTTGAAGTTTTTGTTTTCATTATTCTTAACAGTGCTCTTCACTGTAATAATACAATATAATGCCATATAGGGTACAAAAGCAAAAGGGAAGTGGGGAGAAGAATCAATATAAAGTTATTACTGAGAGAAACGGACATCAGCAAAGAAAAGCCCATTGGAGTACCAGGTGTATTTTTTTATTGGTTTGGCCTTAACCCCAGCAACACAGTTAATGATGAAGAATACAAAGCTTAAATTTTTTGTGTGCTTTCTCCCTCCTCAATAGACAGTAGCATGGTATGTTCATATGTGCATGCTGACCTTTTGTATGAGACTGTAGCGTAACATCACCAGATACGACAGGTCTTTTGCTGTGCTTATTTAATTAGCTCTACACTGGTATAGAGGAATACATCCGCTGGGCAGAGTTAAAAGAAGTCTAGTTTTCACTCTTTCCAATACAGGAGCCTGTATTGGTTGAGGAACTCCAACCTGTGACATGCTACTTGATATCAGAAGCTAGAAACATTATGAGCTAATCCTGTGTTTTCTGTTTATTGTGGAAGTTCTGAAAACTTATTTGTTGTACTAGCTTCTCTGCTGTTGTCCCCTGCTACTAAAACAAGAGTAGTAGAATGTTTGCAACTGTCTCTTCCTGTAGACAAACAGCAGGTATACGCAGAAGCTAAGAATGAAGAAATGAATATAGTGTAACAGGACCAGTTTGTTCTTAAACTATTTTATGTTATAAAATCAGAAGGAAGAAATATAAGGAAAATCAAAATCTGATGTAGTTTAATTTAAAAAAAAAACAACTTCACTTTCCACAATTAAGAACTGCTGTTATTTCAAGGAAATTATCATGCTTAGAAAAAAAGGTTACAAATTACCAGTCATTTAAAAAAAAAAAAAACCAAAAAAACCCCACAAGTTTATAATGCCTGACTATATGACTTACCATGGCAAACAAAATGCAAACTAAACAATGCTTTTGCTTGTGAGTGCACAAGGCTAACCTACACATGTCTATATTTATAGCACCAAAAAAAAATCCCAACCCTTTAAATAGTGTGAAAAGCATCCCTCACCTTTGAGTTTACCCATACTGCACTCAATCCTGTAATTACAGTCACATACACATGTTCTAGGCAGCACACTTAACTGTTAGTAACAGACCCCTCAAGCAGGTACCAAAATAGCTACATGGACCTTGCAGAGGGACTGGGACTCATACAGGCGATCAGGCTACCCTGTCTGCGTAATAGTTAAGGTAGCCAGAGCACATTTATACAGTCACAATTAAGAACGGCAACTTCAGAACTGACAAAAGTATTGACACACCAAACTTTTCACCTTCTGTGTAATTTCTCACAAAAAACCCCATACCAATCTGTACTGCATTACACACACTGAACTCTCTTGATTTTGCAATCCAATATGAAGATTTTTTTGCCTTGTCACTATCAAAATGAGATTTTACGTATGTGTGTAAATCTTTCCCTACTGGTAACCTCCAAGTTCAAATTTCCTGTAACACTTGATTGTCAAATTCCTTTCACAATCCACCAGCGTGTTTTCTCTTTATAGTACGTCGAACTGAATTCTTTATCTGATTCCCATCTTGAGCCTCCCCCGTTCTCCCAGATGTGAGAATCTAAGTCCTTTCGAATGGAAGTTGGGACTTATTTCTTAAGCTTTCTGATCATGTTCCAGTGAATGTTTCATCATGCCCTCAATTTCTTTGTTACCATGTTTACAGGTAATTCCTTTGCACCACAGCAAAGGAGTATGAAATAAGTCCAACAACTAAAGCATTACTCTGTTAAAAGGTGGGATGGCTATGACCAAGGAATTTTAATTGCCAAAGATTGCGAATAGAATATTGGACCTTGCACTGTGGAGCCAGAGCCAATTGTCTGCATCATTGTTATTTGAAAATATTCATGCTCTTCCCCACATACTGCTTCACTGTGACCTTTCAGGACTGAGTAAATTAACCTCTTTTCTAAAAGAAATAAAAAGGCAATTAAAGTCAGGCAGGTGTGCATAGTTTTGTGTGAATGAACAATGAAGAACAGATAAAAAATTCATACAGTTAGCTCCAATGTCCAGACGTTTACTTCTAGGAGCAGCTATCTTTCTCCCAAGATCAGATGAACATGTAAAAAGAACACGACAGAACTGAGTGCTTAAGTGACTGATACAAAAACTTGACATGCAGAGTAGTGAAAGAAATGCAACCCTGGCTATTTCATGCAGATGATTAAACCTGTTACGGATTTGTCTTTCTGTTTTTAACCGCTTTTCAAAGAGTGAAGCTATTAGATTCTTACAACACTGTGGGCCATAAACTAAGGTAGATATAAATTTTGCTGTAGACCGCAACTGATGAAATCCTGGTGCCACAGAAATCAGTGGCATTCCTAAACGGGGCCAGCCTTTTGCCCATATGGCTAGATTTTCTATGATTGTGAATGACTCCAGTACTAGCACTGCTTTTCAGGGCAAAGACCTAAAGAACTTTCTAAGAATTTTTACAATTATGCTCACAAAATGAAGGCTGTGCAAGATACAACACAGTGAACACAAATGTACGTTTACATTTATATCATTTTACAAGTAGAGATTTTGGAAGAAGCCTTTTTTTTTAACTGCCTTATTGCTAAAAAACTTGACTAGAGATGCAAGTAGATTTCTGATGCAACTAAATTTCTGTAAAGGATCATTCCTGTTATGTAATCTTTGAAGACTGGACTGTTTTGCAAATAATTTTGTTCCATTTTCTTAGAAAATCACCCCCATCATCAGTTAACATTATGTTTCATTCAAGAGGTTTTACATATTTGATATGTCTCTAATTCTGTAAAATATTTTCCCTTGCTTGAAAATGACAAAATATGCATGCTATGTACAGGTAAGGTGTTTTCTTAAACGAGCTGGCTAATTTCTTCACTATTGTAAGCTGATCAAAACTCGGTAATTTCACTGACACTGCTCAAATTTACAGAAATTGAAAATTTGGCCTGTTATTTTCAGATTCAGGTTGAGCAGCAAGCAGCACACATTTACAGCACTGTGATCAGGTATTAATTACATAGCTTCCAACAATAACAGAAGTTTGCAAGCTTATTTCATTATGCACTAAATTAGCCCTGACCCTACAGAAGTTGAATGAACAGCTATTATCTGGTACTAGTCATACCTTCACTCCAGCAAAGTCTTACCATACCAAGTAACTGTAACTGAGTCTCATTAGATAGCTAGCAGTTACCATCACACAAAAAAAAGAGAACATAGAATATATTCCACAGGCTGTAAACTAATTGGTCTGGGTGACAGGCGCTCACACTACACTGTACAAATAATTGATAAATGGGAGTCATGAAAGTTCTTACATTGAAGTTTTTTACCTAGCTTCCTATGAGACAAAAACAAACCTATATTTCAAATTAAATGATTCATATTGTGCTTAGTTTAAGTCTTGCAGATAAGAAGTCAAAAAAGTTAAAAGTTTGTGATAAAAAATTGCTTCAACAGCACTTAAAAATTAATTTACTAGAATTCGAGACTGGATATTGTTTTGGCTAGGCAACTAAGAGCTGAGCTATTTCTAAGATACTTCTTTTATTCCAGAAGTATGTGCATTTCAGCAACTAAAAAAAGATACCTAGTTATCCTAATCTTGCTACTTATTTAATTAGTCTTAGTTGCTTAAATAGTCTTAACTACTCTTATATATGATTAATTTCTAGATCTATATTCACAATGAAACAATTGTCAGGAGAAAAAAGAGGTATGAAAATGTCAAATATCAGCATTGTCTATTGACTTCAGGTTTTTTGGATGGTAAGATCAGGAGAGAGGACAGATCTGGTTTTCAGCAATGAAAGGAAATGTATAATTACGTTTTTATAAAGTTGGTAAACGTAGGTTGATCCTACAGCATAAAAAATTTACACTGAAGTGGAAATTCTCACGGCCTCTGGTGAAATTATTCCCTGTGAAGTGAGGCCAAGTACAGATCTATGTGTCCTTATACAAGAGAGCTCCATATGTATTGAGTGTAATACTTTGTAACACTTCATCATGCCTCTGTGTTGCTCATAAATATCCAGGATAGGCTGGTAGTGGGCCTTAGTTTCTCTATTTATTGACTGATATTATCAATCTGTTTAAGGTCTGAGGGTCTGATTCTGCCCCCAGTAATCTTAGTAGCTATCAAGAAAAATTCCAGTGAAATAAGGCTAATAATGGGTAAACAATGATGGAGAGGAATAGGTGTCTGAAGATTTTTTAAATAAAATTTATTTTTTTCTTTAGGCTACAAAGTCCAAACAAATAAGTTATTGTAATTCTGTCACTACTGCTCAGTAGACTTGTTAGTATGTTTGTGGAAGTTAATTATGTGATAAGATACACCATAGTTATTACTGTCAAAAAATGTACAAGTGTTTTTATTAATTCAAAGTGTTCTATTAAAATAAAGTGTATATTAAAGTACATAGCAGAACTACTATTTTCTTCTATTTATTGTTGCACAATCATTTGGGTGTTTTTACGTATCTTCCCCTCGCTCAGAATGCATCCAATGTATTTAGTACTATTAGCATATACAGTCAGTGCATTTAATATTATTGGTTTATTTTCGTGTGTGTAAAACAGCAGAACAAATATTACAAATGGTGTATTTTCTGATATGGCCATTCAGATTCTTCCATTTTTACCTTATTTAAAACTATGGGACAGAAGAAACCACAATGTAATATTATGTACACATATTTTTATCTTAACACAGATATTACAGATAAAAAAATATGAAACATCAGATTCAAGATTGCTTTGAATAAAGCTCATCCTTATGTTATGGAGGCCACTGTTAAAATATCTTTATGTTCATGTTTATTTACAGTTATATGTTAATTTGTACTGAAAGTGCCTTATGTAAATGTCATCTCTTTTCACACAATGCAACTGGTGTTTGTACATTGCCAGTTATAAACTGAAAGAGAATATTCACATTTCTGATCATGGAAAAGGAAAAACCAAAAACTAACAAGATGTCTCAAAAGAATAAGATTTTTTTTTTTCATTCATGAGGGTGCACAAAAAAGGTCCAGTTGCAAGCATATTCAGGTAAAGCTCTATTTCAAAGAGCCTATATGATCACAGTAACTCTCAAATTCAACACAAAGAAAATTACATTATAAAGTAAGGCATTTTTCCAAAGCAAACTTATTTGAAGATCCAGCTACTACTACATACTCATACACGTATGAAATAAAACTTCTTAGAGTAGGAATAACTCTTTGGTCCCTGATTTACTAGCTTATTAAGGACATAATAACCAATTAGAAAATAATAATAATGGAGTTCACCCCAAAAGTGAAAGATAAGAAGGAAATATTACAGAAACTTTCATTCATTCCTTCACTATACTTTCACCATATTTCTAAGAGATCACATTTTGCAATTGTCATATACCCATTTATCAGCATTATTTAGTATTTGTGGAACATTCAGCACCCTCCTAAAATAGGATCTGACTTTGCTATATCCAACAAAACAGAGAAGATAATCTTCCTCCAAGAATGTTTACTATCTTAATCTTCCTCCCTAAAATGTTTACAGTCTAAGTATAAGATAAGGCATGACAGCTGTCTACAGCCAGACTTAACACAATACATGGAAAATATGAGAGAGTTTTAGTCGCATGAATGGCTTTAAAATCAAGTCTATCAACTTTCTAACAATTGGTGAGTTTTTAGCAGAGCAAAAGACAACCAAAGGGATAATTATGAAGTATCTTTGTGGATAACTATGGAAAACTAAATTTCTTCTTATCTTTTTGAAGAGCCTGTGATGTAGATTTTCTCAAGCCCATAAAAGGGTCTCCAGAATGAAAATGCCTAAGAAGTCACTATCTCCGCACTCCAGGTTTGGAATCACAGGAGACATCACAGGAGAATGTTCATCTGCTCTTCTCACAAGAAAATGTGCAGCTGACTCACGGGTATTAAAATTAAAGAAATAATATCAAAAGGTCACCAGTGATCTCACTTATTAAGAAAAGAGCACATTCCAGCTGAGTGAGAAATTAAGAGCTTAGAGTAAATACACCATATGTCTTCAAGCTGTTACCACCAACCCAAAATACTTCCTGAATTAGGAGACTGACTCCAATCTCACATGGTAGTGTAGAACTACGCTTTATTTTCCATCTTGCCCATTGAGTGTAACAGGGAATTAGTGTCTTGTTTCAGTTCAGGAAACATGGCGTCATAAACAGCTGGTAAAATACCCAAAAAGGTCAATCTCATACCAGAACCTGAAATATTGGTAGACATGCTTTCAATATATTTTCTTATCTGCTAGGAAGTTTCTCTCGCATACTTGCCACACTTATATCGTATGTATCACTCACCCTGTCAACATAGTTTTTTTGGTTTGAATCATTCCAGATTCTGCTTGCCAGTGGAATAAATATTCCAGCATAGCCACTAAATTAAAACTGTAGTTGATATTTTACAGCAGTTGAGACTTTATTTCTCCTTTTGATATATGATATAATATAATTTTAATGTATTGTAATATGTAATAAAGCATTTACTTTCTGGAATTGTGAAAGAGTTACAAGCAAGCTAAGCTGCACAATGATAAATGCCACTGGTTTCAAAGGCAACAGGCTTATAATTTGAATCTGCATTTTTGTACACTTGTCAGGGTAGCATTGCACCCAGACAGACTGGTATGCTTCAGAACTTCAGTTTTTTCCCCAAATTTTAACATTTGAAGAATCCCACAAGTGGCTACTTTGGTGTTTACATATGACTATCATTGACATCCTTCACCCCAGAAGGGCCAATAACATATTATACAGCTGCTGCAAAATATTTTTTAAGATGCAGTTCAATTTTAGTGGCAAAAATCAACCTTGTCCATGAAGATTTGCAGATTTTGAAAAGGCCCCCAATGTGACAAATACGCGGTCAATCAGTGACCACTTTCTATTGTCTGCTTAACACCCTGCCCAGTAAATGCAGACATAGAAACCTTCACAAAAATTTTTTCTATTAAAAAAAGGAACCCTACAGTATAATACATATTTCTACTTATTCCAAGTCATCCACACACTTTTGCTAATGTGCAGAAGCAGCAGCAGCATAATGCAACTTGTAGTCACTGAAGTTGGTATGTCTCCCTGACAACAGAAGACAGCCAACCATTCTTCCACTGGGTTTAGAGGCTATTTATCATAAACCCAAGAAACCTGGAATAATTTTCAGGCTGTGCAAAATGAAGTTTTTACTACTCTTCTTCCCTTCAGTTTCTCCTCCCCCAGTTTCTGTTCTTACCTTACTATCTCTACCAAGGCTGTGTCTCTTTAACAGTCCATAACTCAGTCCCATCTCTGAAGCTTAATCCAACTCTTTCCTTTGGCACTTACTCATGATCTAGAGCCAACTTTAGCTTCAGTTCCTGCCGTGTATCCTTCCTCACCCCTGCCTAGGCCCCTTCCTGTGGCACACAATTTTTGACTATAACATAACATCTCTAGCTCTTGCTTCTCATTTTGTCTTGTTTCTAAACCATGTAGATTCTGCTATCATCTTCTTCCCACTCCCATATCTTGCTATCAACTAGTCCTTCCACCTTTCCACAATTCTAGTGTATTCTTTTAGGGCTATATTTTTTTTTAACATCAAAACTGTAATTAAAAACTGTTTTCATTTTGAAACTATTTGATCAATCATTTATCTTCAAATTCATTCCACTGTGAGCAGTTCTTATCTCATATTGTAGTGTCTAATGCTTTCTGGAATAATTAGGTCTATAAACTGACATTTACACCTCTTTTTTTGTAAACATCAACTTTTTCCTTCTATTGTCTCAAAGCAATAACTGATCTCTACTTAATGCTATGACATAACTACAAATGCATAAAGGAAAATTTCTAGTATCCTTTGTATCTTTGATACTATAAGTGACAGATATCAGTTATGTGACTAGCCTGCCAAGCCAGACAAACTGTCTCCACCACATATTTTGTTTGTCAATTGCTACATTCTTATCTACTCATATTCCACTAACTGTAAGCTGCAGTGGTGAGAATATGTCAGATGAAGTTACAGGTGACAAGCTCCCTCTTTTTAATTTACTATTAATACAATAGTAGGATGGTGTTTAATGGAGATTATTTCAACAGCTACTCTAGTTTATTGTTGTACATTAGAAAGTGATACAAGACAACAGCAATGGACAACTCCCTCATTCACATTCACAGCATACAATGAAAGCCTGTTGGCTTTAATTTTTTAAGTAAGTCTGGGTCAAATAGTTCCATCTCTTAAATAAAAATAAAATACTATGTTGAGTTATTCTTTTTAAGCTTCAACTGCTGTATGGCCAACAGACCATGTGCCTTTGCCGTCTGCACAGCATGCAACATTTTCCTGCTCGGCTCCAGCAAAAGCCTAAGTACAAGCTTCATGCTATAAAATAAAATGAGCAGAATGGGAAGTCTTGGATACCTATTCTTAATTTAAAGTAAAGGGTAGATGTCAGACTCAGAAGTCTTGCCCAGGCACACCCTGTATTAGCTGGCTTCTTAGTAATATGCCATCTTGCATGGTCTTACTTCTGCCACACAAGGGTATGTGACATGATCAGAAAGAATGAAGAAGGATCAGGCTGACACTTCTTCAGCAGTGGAAGGCAACACTTGGCAACAGAGTCACCTGTTTTTTAGCTTGAAAAGAAGTTGAAAAGCATGTTTTCACAGATCTTTTGATCCTTACTTCAGTATAACACTGAAGCAATGGCATTACACGTTTGCATTTTGTAACTGAGAGTGCAGACAATTAGAAACCATATTTCTACTAATTCTACTAGTACTTAATTCCTTAAAATGAAGCTTAGGAGGTAACTCACAAAACATTGTAATTTGTAGCCTTGATATTTTTCAACTGATGAAAGAGCAGCCCATTCAAAAACTATCAGTGAAACTTTTCAGAGATACGTCACTTCTTTTTCCTCACACGGGAGGAATTTGTTTCCGAAAAACTAAACCTAGCATTTGTATTAAGCACAATCAGCTACAGACACTATATATTATCTCAGCCCAATTCAGTTATTGACAAATTAGTAACAATAATAAAAAAGTACAGGCAAGTTAAACACTATTTGAAATAATCCTCCTTCTAACAAGCTGGTACAGCCTTAAAGCCCCCAAAAAAAGCTGTGCATATGTATACAAAGTAAAGTGTTTCATATTTCTTGCTGGGCTTTCAACTGCTTTCAACAGAATCACTCCCTTGTTACAGCCTCTGAAGGAAACAAATTTGTAGTGCATCTTCCTTCTGTCTCGTTTCAGTTTTTGTAATTTCACACAGCTAGTAAATGTAACATTATAAAACCCTTTGAAGTAAGTCTTTTGTTACGAAGTTACTGGTAGGTTTTGTGATTTTAGTGAGGTCCGCTCAAGGAGGCTTGAAAAATAATTTTATTAGAATGTGGACCCTATAATTAAGCTCCATGAGATTCAAGCAGTTTATGTAATTGACTTTTCATTAAACTTTTCATCATCTGTCACCAAAGCCATAATTACAGTGAAAACTAATCTGAGTTGCACACTAATTCCCAAAATAGGATTCAGCATTACATATGGGTCTTCAGCATTGTCTGGATATTTCAACTCCAAAAATCTAAATTTCAGAGATATTTGTTTTAATCTGTTTTTTTTTTTTTCCTTTGCAGAACATCTTCCTGAGAGTTTTGTAACCTGACCTTTTTTTCTCAGTTCATTTCTTTACATTAATATTGATTATAATGCTGTCTGGAAAGTCCTATCTGAAGTGTATTATGTTTACAAGGTTGATCTTATTACAGACTCAAAAAATGTATTTAAAAAATGAAAAATTATCACAAACTTCAATGACTTTATAAATCCAATTAAAAAAAATCCAGGAAACAATCCTTTTTAGAACATTGTTCCTTAGGTGCAGTACTGTGTTACATATTAAGGGCTCTGTTACTGGTAGAAAAATACTTATTTATTAATTTCCAAGCTTATCCAAATGCAAAGAGCTCCTAGGTCCTCAAATTAAGAATTCAAATGCAATTTCCATGACTACCAAGGAAATTTAACAGATTACAGTATACACTGCTTGAATTCACTATGTAGAAATTAATATACTGGGAAACTTTTTTTTTTAAAAAAGAAGTTGCAAGTTTACATAATCCTGTCCCAAATCCGTTAATTTAAAGAATGACCTGTATTTGAATTGATATTTTTTAAGAAATATAAGAAAATAATTTTCACAGAATGTGAAAAATAGTACAGAATGCCTTATGTGCACCAGTCTGTTTCCTTGATTTTAATAATTTTTAGTTTTTAAAAGCTGTGAAACAGCAATAATATACATAATTTTTTTGCACATAACTTCTAAAATAACCCACAGGGAAGTCCAATCCCTCTGTTTTCTACATCACCTCCCATCAAAGAGACAGAAACCATTCCCCTTATGAGGAGCAACAATGAACTATAAAAATTCTAGACCTATTTAATATGGATGGCACATTAACTGTTTTATTATCTGTCAGTACCTGTTTAGTTGTATCTTAAAAAGAATATCCAGTTGAACAGTGTTCAAAAGCAAAATATTCACAAATCAAAAAAGCATTGATATATATACCTTTTTTTTTAACACAAGACCAGCAGAAGCTGATACATACTGAAATATAAATACTACATGGCACTATCCAGAATTTTTAATATGTTTTCCAGTAACTACTGCAAAAATATATAAATGTAAGAGTCATGCAAAATACATGTTTTCAACAGAAAACATTAGCAATGCAAATATGCATAAGGGTCTATACTCTGAACCCCCCTACTTCAGTCAAATCAGTACCTTTTTCTTTACATGGGTCCACTAACTGCAGTGAGGCTTTCTATGTGTAATACTATTCAACACCGCAATCTAGCCTTAGGAATTAATGGTTAAGTAAAATATACTTTATCTACTTATATAAATTCTGTATGAAATCACCACGATTATCAAGATGGCTGAAAATTACCCATTAAACATGATACTTAAGACATGAAGCCATGCTCTGGCTTCAGTTATGCCCTGTACTGGTACTCATCTGCATTCATTCAGAGCTGCAGAGCTCATTACTTCATGGGAGAATGACAGTCTGCTGTATGTTTCGAAGTTAAGCCTGTGTGTTTCAAAACAGTGATGAAATGCTAAGCAGAAATTAGTAAAAATGTAGATCCTACAACGACCATTGTGAGGCTAAGCTCTATTCCACTTCTCTACTTTTGAAACCAAATCTGTAATAAGCCTACAAGCTAAAAGCTATCTATGATTTAGAGTCAATATTTCTTAATATCTAATTAGAATTAGAATAAATCCATTAATAGTTCTTTTATAATAGCACTTAGCTTGTTAAAACACCTAAAAGGTTTGGCTCCCTCGGGCCACTTTACAATGGCAGTACATTTAGAGATGAGAAAACGCTACCCTACCCACTTGAAGAAGAACAAAACCTAGTTCAATATGTACATCACCATGTTGTTTCCTATTTCACTTCCCATGTTACTTCTACAGTTTAGACCTACTGCAAACTAAATTTTAAATAGTAGAATGTTTCTATTACGGAGGGATACAATGCTGTTCAACTTTAGTTGTGTTTTAAATTCACCATTATCCCTGCACATAAATCCCACTGCTACTACCACTTATTAATAAACCAAAATAATTCTCACCGAAGATATATAAGTGCCTAAAATAGATATGAGACAATTTTTTTTTTCCAGTTGTTGGCCATTGTGCACACTTCTGTACTTTAGAAACCTATTAGGATCTAATGAAAAAACTCCACAGATGAGGCAACTTTGGAAGTGAAATAGAGTTATCTCAAAAAGCTTTGAAATGTATGTTCAATTTACAATGTGTCTATAGACACTCCCACATACACACATATATATATGTGCACTATAAATCAAAGACAGAGAATAACTAATCTGAGACACACTGAGCTAGGCAACCACTGGTATGCTCAGAAAATGACAGTGTGTCCTTTCTCTAGATGATAAATTCAAATCCAGCCACATAAGCAGGAAATGAACATTACGAACGTCTCATAGCTGCTGACAGTTACCTGTATAAAATCAGTGGATCATTTTAGTACGTCCCTTAATGTAATTTATTTCTGTGAAGAAACCAACTACCCTCATTAGCCATTTCTGACACCTATACAACCAGAGTTGAAGGACTAAAATGCAAAAAGAACCAATTTTTGCAGAACATCTTGAAACACTGAAATAATGTAAGTTTGCAACATTGCCTTTCAGTCAGAAGGATTATCAACCCCACCATAATATAATGACAGTAGCAGTGGTCATGATGTGATAAAGAACGCATGGGCAAAATTAATTTTCTACACTAGTAGGCTTCAGAAAGAAAACATTAGTGCTCAATGGTCTTAAACAAAAATTACTTTGTGAAATTTGATGCAAGCTCACGAGTTGAAATGAAAATAGAAACAATTTCCTTTCAAAAGTTAAGATTTGATGTGGGTACTATGGCAGTAAAATTGTATGTTCATGTATCATCAAATTTTTAGCCAAACAACACATTAGAAAATATGCATGTTCCACCTCATAAACACTGTTTGCAGTAGTGCAGGTTTTCTTATTGTGAGTACAACTGTGCGTAGAATGAAGGTTTACATAGAATTTCCAAAGACTCCAGCACAGCGTTCAACAGTGAATCTTATCACTAGCAAGTAAATTTGATTTATGATAAAATGTAGTAAGAAAGTCAAGCCTGATTTAGCTTCAGAAGATGAAATATGCTTACTGTGCCAAATATATTTTTAGGTTTCTCCAATTCCAGTCCAATTAAATTAATTGTGGTTCATCTAAAAACACATTCACTACCTTAAGTTTGGTGCAACATATAAATGCAGTGAGTATCTTCACAGTTCATGTCCTGCAGGATGTCCTGATTCTACCCATTCCTATCACCAGTGGGTTTTTTGGTTTTTTGTTTTATTTTCACATTTTCCAGCAATGGATAGAAGAGACAGCAATTTATAATAAATTTCCTCAAAATAAAGGCAGAGTGAGGATGATTATTCAAACAGAACCACTCAGCGACTTCTTGCTACCGTATATTTCTGCTGTGAGTATCCACAGCTGTAATTTCTATTCATAAAACACAGTCATTATTTGAGACAGAATAACACAATTGCTGTGAACATGTTAACTCATGCTGATTCATGATAACGGTATTTTATTACTGTCTGATAACAGCAATGAACCTTCACCACTTCTGTGATCAAGCCTTAGTGTTTTTCTGGATGTAACACTTACTTGATTTGTATTTTACTTTATAACATTCAGGATCAAGTAAGGATGGGACAAATTCAACACCCCATCAGAATTCAAAACAACAGAAAGATGTGATCAAAGATGTGATTTTAATGAAGAGCTCCTAAGCCCAGTAGAAGCAATACTGTGTATCAAATACTGCATGTCAGTAATTGCAAATATACACATTGCTTTAAAAGCAGGAACCTAATGCTACATCTAAACCTTTGTCTGCTTTGAAATGGACTGCCTTTTCAAATAAATTAGTTGACCCACCTGAGAAGAAACAAACATAATTTTGAAAATAAATAGTCATGGCCAATAACAAATTAAAGGGGTGGGGTGGGGTGGGGGTGGGAACAGAGAGAGAAAAAGTAACATTATGTTGCTACCCTTCATGGGACTCCAGCTTCATTATAATCATCGTTGTGCCTGCCTTTGTCCTTGGTATGCTCTCCTTTCATGCATGCTATGCTTTCCTTGCTCACTGCATTAATCACTGTCCACAGTTGGTACGATTTAGCTGCGATTCTGTTAAAAATATCGCAGACTGTTCAAAATTCAAAACCGAAAATAGTAATTATGAATTGAGTAAAGTTTAATTACACAGTACAAATGCTTGTGAAGTCCTAGTCTTAAATTCCAATATGCAAAAATGTTACATAATTCCATATACGATATATGTAATTTTTTGAAAGATATCTGATAAAAACAATTGTGCTCTTGAACTTACAGTGGTCATCAGTGACAGGTTACACACTTAGCTAAAAATGGTATTTTATGATTTTACCAACAAACCCCATCTTTATTTTCTAATTAAATTTCACTATTGCCATGCATGACTAAATGGGCCTTGGTAACTTCTGATGCAATTTCTGGAAGAAAAGCCATTAGTTTCTGTGGTAAAAACTCAAATAATACTTTAATACCTTAACTTCTATATGTCCTTGTCAGGCTGCTTATTAAAAAAAAAAAAAAAAAAAAAAAAAAAGCTAAGAAATTTGCAAGAGGCACTTGCAAGAATAAAGTCCCTCATCTCAAATCCCTCAACCTTTATATGCAAACCTACAAGCAAATAGAAGTGTCTGCAAGCTCTCTTTCCCACTCTTTTTTGCCTCTGTCTCAAACACACACACACAGTAACATACACAAGTCAAAAACTTCAGTACAGCTCTTCTCAATAAAACAACTCAGAAAAATATGTCCATTTAAAGAAGGTGCAAAAAGTACCTGATCTAGCAGAAATACATATGTATATATAGTAATTAAAAAAAGGAATTTATTTAATTATTAATGAATTCAAATTTTCTTACCCTCACACTGCTACAAGTTTTCCTTGCTATGTAGCGAACAACAGGGCTACTCATGGAAGAAGACTGAACCTTGTGTTCAATTAACACAATTCTCTTCATATACATATGTCAAGAGTGTTTTATTAGTGAAGTGCCACAATGCTTATAGGAAGCTGTATTATTCTGGTCAGAACTTTTGTTTTCTGTGACTCTGTGTTCACTGCCACCTGCAAATATAACACCACAACCAGTAAAAACAAGATAATGCAAAGAGACAAGATTTCTACAGGAAAAAATTGCTCATTTTTTCCTAGCAACAGGAAACAGGTTTTTAATTATCTACATTCTCACATCAACTTTCAACTAACACATAACATAATCAATAGTGATATAACATGTTTAGTTTATATGTTTACCCACAGTCAGTTTCATCAAAAGAATAATGAAGGTTCATGTTCCCCTTCAAAAATAGTCTACATAACAATCACTTTTTAAATAGCATGACAGCTGTTTTGGGGATGTTGTGTTTTTTAACGTAATTCAGACAATATACACTCTCATCCTGGGACCCAGAAGTAGTATTATCTTTGTGCCCTTTTGGTACAACATCCAATAAAAAGTCACTCTGTACTTCCTACAGATTTCCACACATTAATTGATTTTTAAGGCACTGTTAGTACTAGCAATACAGAGACTGTTGGCCCAGACACACTGTGGCTCAGTCCTGTGATACATTTATGGGCTCTGTTGGGCAATGAGGGGGCAACCTGATGGTCTCCATCTCCTCTCCCACCACTCAAGTTCTACTGTCTAACACCCCAATACCTCCTGCTGAGGCTCAAGGCTCATTAGCCTCCTTCATCCCATAACTCCAAGGACTGGCAACTTGATCATCTCACCACACTCAACACTGCCTGTTAGAAAGCTCATCAGACTTACCAATACACCCCAATAAAACACAGCTTTCTGCTGATGTTAAGAAGGTGATAAAAAAAAAAAGTCATGGATGACTCTCCAGTCACTATTTTCCTCTTCAGATTTCAAACAGGACAAATACCTACCAGACAAGCCTTAGTCTTCACTAAAAGGAAAGGCTCTTTCACTGAACCCATTCTAACCTTGGACCCTGGGAAGAGCACACAGATGTACCAAGCAGTGGTAATCATCACTTATCTTATCTCTGAGAAATCTCATGCATGCACCTAAACAAATAGCAAAATTGGTGCATTAGAAAAAAGTCTGGAGGAGGCAAAAATAATTTTTAAAAAAGACAAATATAGAGGAGGAAACAGTTCAGAGTTTCCAGAATATATTAACACATATCTAAGTCAGTAAAATTTTGGTTGCCAGTTCATGAATTCCATATAAAACATATACAGTTAACTCTCCCCCTACTTTTCGTTGAGTTGGATGCTCAGTTACCCCATCTTCATAGATGTGCAGATGTAACCCGACTGACTCTCTGAAATTTATCAAAAAGCTATCAAGTAGCACATCCAGTTCCTAGAAACAGCAAATATTTGAAGTTGTCTCCTTCAGACCAAAAAGATATTCTTAAGCCCTTCACCAGTAGCTTGCGTTTCCCAACTTCACCATCTCTAAAACACAGTTTAGAAAGAATGTCTCTCAAATAATTCAGTTCATAATCCAGCCTGTACTACAAATAAAAGAAAGAAAGAAGACCCATTAGCTTTTCCTGATGGTTCCTCCCAGGTCCCAATTCAGTATGAAAAATGCAGAATTTGACTGACCCTTAATTAATCATGATAAAAATTTCTGGATGAGAAGTTCCATTATTCACACACAAAGTCTGGGTGCAGATGGTACAGTGTTACTAGTTACCATTCTGCTAGAACTACAGTAATTTTGTTGTGTGTGTGGCACCTTGAAAGGATGGCAGAAATTTGCAGCTGCTCTGCAGTTGATCATATATAGTACAAGTCCTTCTGATGAGAGGAGTACCTGCCCTCACTGCCCCTCTTATATTACCCAAAGCTTTACCTAGCATTTCCTAGCAAACAATAACTGCTCTCTACAAGTACGGGCCTTTCCTACATCCCACCAAAAGACACTACCCATTGCATCAGCAACATTATTGGAGTGGAACAGTCGGCATTACAATGTAAGTAACTTCAATAAGAATGTGTGATGCCCTGGAGAGAAGACCCAATACAACTAGATACAAAGCTCTCCTTGGTAGCTGTCCAAAGGAAAATGATGATAATATTAGTTTAGAAAGACTATGAAACTTCATAAGCAGGTGTTTTGGAGTGTAAGACCCTGGACAAAAGCCATTTAGGACCTCAAGCATCTGGGAAGTACTTAAGGCATGGGGTACTAGCTGACTTGTAGTCACTGTAATATCCCTCTCACGTGCTGGAGTTGGATGGTGATGGACGAATGGAGTCAGAACAACTGCTCCTTCCCTGACTCCATATACAGATCCATTTCCATTTAATGCCATGATCTTTCTTCAAATATATGAGACATGACTTCAGTTCTGGAAGGAAATTACTTATTGTAGGCAAAAACGTGAGTAGAAACATGAAAGTTGTGCATAGAATACTACAGTTCAAATTTCAAGTCTGTTGCTCCTCTCCCTGTTGCATCTAATGGACACTGACACAACTATATGAGTGACCAATTTCAGCTGAACTGAAGTATATTTACAGTGAGGCTGAGACCTTAAAACATTGATACGGTTTTATCAGAATGTTTCTCTCATCATGGAAGGACTTACCCTCATTGCCACACTGTCCAGAAATTTTATTGCAAATAAAATTCACAATGTTCCCAATGTTCCCTATGACTCCAATTAGAATGTTCATAATTGTTTTAGTCAATTTTTCTCTGGTTTACATAAAAAAGATCTTCAAACGAGTAGTTTAGTTTAATTTATAAAGTGTATGATCAAAGGAGCTGGACGTCTGAAATAAAAGTTTAGCCAGCCACCTCTCTGCTTGCAGTAGAAATCATTCTTGATAATCAAAAGAGAACATTGCAAAAGCAATTGCTGAAGAACACCTCACATCTTTCCTATGTGAAAGAGGGGCTAACTTCTATTTAAGCATTCATATAGAACACTCAAGTTAGTTTTCTTTTAAATTTCTAGTGCAGAAATACCATTAGTACACAGTCTAGCTTCCATCATTGCCAAGCTGAGTAATAAATTGAGAAAAACTTCTCCAGCCACTGAATCAGTATTCACACTTGTTCACCACCAATAGGCAGAAAGACATCCTTGTCCAAAATCACAGGAACAGAAACAAAATTATTTGGAGCTAGCTACAACTTTTCATTCCTCTAAAGCAATATAAAATGTGCAGAGAAAATATGCCTTCATAGAATTTTGCCAAAGAATCAGGTAAAGAATGATCATAACCACAGCAAGGAGAAAAGGGCTACCAACAGAGGGAAAAAAACTAAAACAAAAATCTGTCCTACAGGATAGACATGCAACTTTTTAATCCTAAGTCCACATGTTAAACCATACTTGATATTTACACTGTGTTTTGATCCAAGGGTTAGGAACTGCAGTTATGCTAAAGAGCCCTTATGAATGATAACTTCATTCAAACCATTCACTATGAGGTTTTCATTCAGAGAATTTTTCCGTATTCTGTGGACAATTAATGTGCATATGTTAAGACTGCCATAAATACTGTCTTTTTAACACCAGAAGCACATGTTGTTGAATCAGAGAAAAAGAATTCTGTATACTGTAAGTAAAGCTTTAGTTGTAGTTACTCCTCAAGACTTTGATTACTTAGTTACCTTTATTTCCAATACTTCAAAACAACCTCTGTAGCACTTTGCAAGATACCAGCCTGAGCACTTGAAGTTATACCTATACCTGAAATTTACAAGGCAAAGCATCTATTACCAAGTTTAGGCTCATGCAGTAACCAGGAAGTAACTGAAGTTTAAAAAAAAAAAAAAAACTACACAACACCACAGGACAGAGAAAAAGACAGAACTGCAATACTTGACTTTCTTTGCACTGTAGGTGGCTCCAGCTTTCACCTGAGACAAAAAAATTGTTAAAGGCCTCTTTATCATAAAAACACAAGAATAACAGACCTGCTGTCATGCAAAAATTACTTCTGGACTTCCCTTACTTTTTTTGGCCTCAACTGATATTTCTGATTGTAAAACTTTAAACAGTTACTATGCTTTATAAATGGGAAGATGCACTTCAGTGGAGACTGAAATTACAAAATACCTATACACATTGCAAAGCATATACCTGCACATTTTAATGTCAGTTTAGACTGAAAGAAATTGTAAATCATGAAAAAAAGAGGTCATGGTATACATAAGATGAGTTAAAAAATAAAAGAAATGGAGTGGAATGAAGAAGAGGCAAAGAAGCTGTGACTGAACATGTCCTTTTATTGTGAGGTCTTTGAAAGAATAAAGAATTTCTTAGGGATTTTTTTAAATCTTTCATTAAAAAAACTAATAACATGTATTGTTTCACAAAGAAAATGAAGGCTGGTTGTAAAAAGTGAATTTCATTACCATGGTTTGCAACAGGCCTGAATGCTGAAAGTGAGAATAAAGAAAAACATACAATAAAAAAGTTCACATTAGAAGTATTGAGCAACCCATGGGACCCAGCAAGATCCATCTCAGGGTCCTGAGGGAACTGGCTGACACAGTTGCAAGCTACTCTTGGAAAAAGGGAAACATCATGCCCATTTTTAAAAAGGGTAAAAAGGACGATCCTGGGCACTAATGACCAGTCAGCCTCACCTCCATGCCCAGCAAGGTTATGGAACAGATCCTCCTGGAAGACTTATCAAAACATATGGAAGGCAGGGAGGTCATTGGAGACAGCCAACATAGCTTTCCCAAGGGCAAATGCTGCCACACTCATCTGGTGGCTTTCTATGAAGGAGTAACTGCATCAGTGGACAAGGGAAGTAAACATGTAATCTATCTACAATTCTGTAAGGCCTTTGATACGGTCCCACACAAAATTCTTGCCACGAAATTGGAGAGATACGGATTTGACAGAGGGACTGTTAGATGGATAAGAAACTGGCTGGATCTCCGCATCCAAAGAGTTATAGTCAACAACACCAAGTGGAACCCAGTAATGACTGGAGTTCCTCAAGGGTCCATACTGGGACTAGTACTATTTAATATCTTTATTAATGACATAGGTAGTGGGATTGAGTGCACCCTCAGCAAGTATGCAACTGATACCAAGCTGAGTGGTGTAGTTGATATGCTTGAGGGAAGGGATGCCATCCAGAGGGACCTGGACAGGCTTGAGAAGTGGGCCCATGTTAACCCTCAAACTTCAACAAGACCAATACAAGGTCCTGCACCTGGGTGGGGGCAATCAACAGTATCAATACAGACTGGGTGATGAATGGATTGAGAGCACCCTTGTGGAGAAGGCCTTGGGCATACTGGTGGACAAAAAATTGGACATGAGCCGGCAATTTGCACTTGCAGCCCAGAAAGCCAATCATATCCTGGGCTGCAAAAAACTAAGCATGGCCAGCAGGTTGAGGAGGTGATTCTCCCCTTTTTGCCATTCTCATGAGACCCCAGCTGGAGTATTGCATGCAGCCCTGGGGACCACAGTATAAGAAAGACATGGACCTGTTAGAGTGTATCTAGAGGAGAGCCACGAAAATTCTTAGAGGGCTGGAACAGCTCTCCTATGAGGAAAGGTTGGGCTTGTTCAGCCTGCAGAAGACCTTACTGCAGCCTTTTAATAGTTAAAGGGGGCATATAAGAAAGATGGAGAGAGATTTTTTTACCAAGGCCTGTAGTGACAGAAAAAGGGGCAATAGTTTTAAACTGAAATAGGGTAGATTTAGATTGGGCATAAGGAAGAAGCTCTTTACTATGAGAGTGGTGAGAAACTGGAACAGGATGCCCAGAGAAGTTCTGGATGCCCCATCATTGGAAGTGTTCAAGGTCAGGTTGCACAGGGATCTGAGTAAACTGATCTAGTGAAAGACGTCCCTGCCCATGGCAGGGGGGTGGCTTAGACGATCTCTAAAGGTCCCTTCCAACCCAAACCATTCTATGAGTCTATAATTCCATGATTCTTTGAAAATGAGAAAAAAAAAAATCAAAGGAAATTAGAAGGAAAAGATATGCTTATCACTTCACCATAATCCAAGAGATTTTCAATGCCTAGACAAAACATCTACGAAGTGTCTGTAAACTGAAATTTTATAGTGGTATCATCAGTTAGCTCTCAAAATGTCAGCTCAATTTTTTTACCTCCTTTGACATTCCCAAAGTTTCATTGACGTTTCAAGCCCTCAGTTTGTGATCACCCAGCAAATGTCTTAGACCCAAAAACTATGATCAGCTGGTCTACTTATGTTTTGACACAGGCTTCAAGGGGTAATTAAAGTAGTGACATTTTTAGGCTTCTCAAAATGACTGTGCTATCAAAACTACAAAAGTAACAAACATAAAATTCTTCTCAGAAGGTTTCCTTAAAAATTGCAAAGAACACTTAGGAAAAAGTATTTTCACACTGCATTTTGAGATGCAGCACATAGGAAAATTAGAATTTTTCACATAATAAAATTATTACTGAGTAGCATTTTAATAATGACTGCTCTGCTAAGAGCTATCTTTTACACGATCCAAATAGCCAGCTAATGCTTTCCCATGTTACTAACTCTTCTGAAACTCTTTCCCTACACTCTCCAGAATACATGGACATGCAGCATGGGAGCTTCTGTCACAGACATGATACTGCGCAGTAAAACTACACTTAAGGTTATGATTTGATATTGACAGATAACAGCCACTGCTTCTACCATCTCAGAGAATTTCAGTGCTTCAAACTGCGTGTGTGCAAGACTGCAATGTTTAGAAAGTGCATTCTTAAGGTAGGACATGAAAAAAAATCTCTCTGATACTTTTCTTCCAAGACCTGACTACACTGTTTTTTTCTTCTTAGAACCTTTAGACTTGGTTTATCACAAGGATTTTTATGATACCACATTTAAGAAAGGGTACAAAACACTGCACAGCAACTGTAAGAGAGGACTGAGAAAATGTGAGAGAAACAGCCCTGCAGACACCAAGGTCAGTGAATAAGGAGGGGGGGTGAGGTGCTCCAGGCACTGGAGCAGAGGTTCCCCTGTAGTCTGTGGAGAAGACCATGGTGAATCAGGTTGCCCACATACAGCCCATGGAGGTCCACAATGGAGCAGATACCCACACTGCAGTCCATGGTGGTCCTCAGGATGCAGCAAGTAGATGTGCCCTGAAAGAAGCTGAGGCCCATGGATAGCCCATACAGACCCAGGCTCCTGGAAGGACCTGCAGCTTGTGGAAAGGAGCCCACACAGGAGCAGGTTTCCTGGCAGGAACTGAGGCCTTTGGGAAATCCAGGCTGGAGCAGTCTGTTGCTGAAGGACTGTACCCCACAGAAAGAGCCATGCTGGAGCAGTTTGTGAAAGACTGTACCCCATAGAGGACCCACATTGGAGAAGGGGAAAAAGGAGTGGCAGAGAAGAAGCATTGTGAACAGACTGCAATGCCCATTCCCCTTCCCCCCCTGCACCACTCAGAGGGGAGGAGGTAGAAGAGTCAAGAGTGAAGTTGAACCTGGGAGGAAGGAGGGGTGGGGGGAAGATGCTTTTAGTTCTGCTTTTTTTCTCACTATCCTACTCTATTTTTAATTGGCAATAAATTAAATTAATCTTCCCCAAGCCAAGTCTGTTTTGTTTGTGATGGTAAATGGTGAGTGATCTCTCTGCCCTTATCTCGATCCATGAGCTTTTTCATCCTATTTTCTCCCCCTATCCTGCTGAGAAGAGGGGTGGCCAAGTGGCTGGGTGGGCATCTGGCAGCCAACCAAGGTTAACCCACCACACTTAAGTATAACAATACAACTTACTGAGACTTAAAGCTGGTTTTACTTCTACAAAATTAAAATCCAGATTAAAAAAAAAAATAGTTAATTCCATTTTTTCCTTTTTATATATAAATATTCAATTTTCTGAACAGCATTATTATCTGTATCTGGACAATGGTGGCCTTTTTTTCCTAGTCATGACTGAAATGAGACATTAAAATCTCTTCAGAGTGCATGTGTATGCTATTGTAAAGAATGAAGAGGCTAGACTAATCTTTACACACACTAGACAAGCATTAATAAATTCTAGAGATCATTCACAGGATTCCAGCTGTTGTATCAGATATAGGCATAATTCTGTAATGTATTTAAAAAGACATTTAACATGAAGCACATTTTAATCCCACTGAATTCACTAGGACCCCTCAGATACGAAATTAGGCAATAGATTATATTCAGCTGGAAATTCTATGTTAAGAAGTTAAAACACATTCTTTAAAGCCATGCCATGAAATCCCTACTGACCAAGAGCCTTAGTTTGTAACATCTGCGATCAGAAAAATATTTAGTAAAGGTAAGCAGATAAAAAAAGGTAAAGATATTCCTACACTATATCCTTTCACAATGATATCAAGAATGCTTGATTATCTGTAACATAATAAAACCCATTATCACAACATTGCCAGGAGAACTTGGACTACCAATAAAAGATTTTGTAATTGTCAGTCCAACTAAGAAAGAATACTTCATGTCATTATCATGCTGTTTAAATGCTGTATGCATACACATAAACACAGCCCAACTACTGCTGAGCTTTGAAATAAATGATAGACAAAGACACAAAGAAAAATGCAAACAGGATAAATTACAGTGGAGATTGATCAGATTTGGACTATGCTAAATAAAGCTATTAACTTTCTTTGATAAAATGTTTGATTTTTTAGACACAGGGAAAAAGATACAAATAATCTGTTTGTATTAAGATACCACTGGTCTGTATTCTTCAGTAAAGTATGCATGAAATGGGAAATTAATGGTTAAAATCAAAACAAACTGGGTTATTGTAAGAACTATAAAACACAGAACAAATTATCCTGAGCTTAGCTGGAAAAAACCCACTATAAAACTACATGGAATTTATAACATTATTCCTGCAGGATCAGCATTGGGATTTTAAGAATTGTAATTACTCACTTTGCGGAAAAAAAAACCAGAATTAGCTAATGCAATGTGCTAACGATGATGCAAAGCTGAAAGGGATTGCCTTCTGTTATGGTGGACAGTGTTGCCAACATAGAGGAGGATCTGAATATCACATTAAAGGAATCAGATTTAGAGTACTGGAATAACAGAAATAAGAGTAATCTCAGCTGTAAAAAGTAAAAGGTAAAGTGCTCAAAGACTACTGCAAAAGGTGGTTATTACATTCAGCACAAAAATACATAAGTATATTAATTAATCATGGAATTATTATGAAGACCCAAAGAAATGCAGCTGTTTCAAAGGCAAAGAAGCTTCTGGGAAGAATAAGAATATACTTTCCTCAGAGTTGGAGAAGAACTAATGCTAATGATATAAAAAATCTAGTCTTTGGCAATATTACATCTTTAAGCTTACACAGATTTTAGTTACCCATGTGCAAGAAAAGCACATTCCAAATGTAAAAGGTAGAGATAGGGTGTACCAGGGTAAGAAAAAAGAGATTCCATGTTTCAGGAAAGACTCAATAAGCCAGCCTATAAAAATAAAGGCTAACTGCTGCTGACAAGTATTTTGGAAAGGAGAAGAAAGGGGATAGTGGGTAAACACATGGGAAGAAGAAGGTTTATTCAAATGATAAGCACAGTTATAAGCATAAGGTACAGACCAAGTGGTTACAAACTAAGGCTAAGTCTCAAAGGAAACCAATTTATGAATTTACCATTTTCAAAACAATAATCTGTTTACTGCCTCAGGTAGCTGTCCAACCCTCAGGACCCTTCCGGGCATCTTTCAACTAGAACCATACAAACGATTCACTTGGGATTTTGCACATCTGAATCAGTAGAAGAATAAATGTGTGAAGATGGTTCAGCAGGAAGGGGCCAGTGGAAAGATGCAACATCAGGAAAATCAGGAACTATAACACAGGGCTACCAACACCTAAATTAAAACTTTTTCAAAGGCAGAGGAGCTTCTGGGTGGGGGGCTGCCACTCTCCTTTTCATTAATCCTTCAACAGTGACAAATTTTTTGTGCAGATGTAATGTGACACAGAAAACTCAAAAGTGCCTTTTTTTTCATTTTTGTTTTTCCCTCATTTACCCCTTTTTAATGTTTTACTGGCTGCATTCACAAGGTTAAAATAACAATTCTGGTATGAACTGAACAAAATTAAGCATAGGCTATAAATCAGAAATAGTATGAGTTATCAAAAGTCATGTTCAAAAACTGATCCAAGATGAAACTCAATGGTTTAGCACTATGTAAGAGATTAATTGTAATATTTAACAGGCAAATTTTTTCTGTAGCATAATGCTCTCCACTGCCATGTTAATATCCTATAACCTTCCTTTTGAGATTCCATTTCCAAAAAAATCTACCTTTTCAAAAACGACAGGAAAGGGAAGGAAAGACATCCCCTGACAAACCAGAGCATCAAAACCAAACAGAACAGATCCTCATTCTAATTCATGCCCAGCCACTGACTTTGTTAGTGATTTTAAGTTACTTGATCAATCTATATGGGATTTTTAAACTCCCAGTCCCAGGTAAAAATTAATGGGAGTTGGGCACCCACCTCTCATATGCTTTAGATACTGCCGCCTTTTAATGCTTCAATCAGAGTGTATTAAAAAAAAAAAAAAAAAACAACACCACATAAAGACTAAGAAAGTCAAAAGTAAGTATTTTAGAGTAAATATTAATGATTAGGTCAGTGTATTTTAGTATCCTGGTACACTAGTTTCCTATCAAATCTAATTTTAACAGTGGCTTGAAGTAAAATCATAGCAAAATATATGACTCTATGCCCCAAACATTTTATTATCTGACAAAACTATAGAAAGGCATACCGACCATGAGAGAGGCATGGAACTGATGATACCCTCTGCAAACTTCCAATGACACGGACTGCATCAAAACCTTAAAATTACCAAGATATCACCAATTCTCTATATCTCAAGAGCAAAATATTAATTTTTGGAAGAAAAAAAGGCGTGTTTTCTTTAACCTGAACTCTCTTTCAGTGCAGGAAGTAAAATACATTTTATATCATTTCATCAGTCTACACTGAAAATTTAAAAATATTTATACCCGGTTGAAAAAGAAAAGAGGAAAAAAGGCAAAACCAAAAAAACTGAACTAAAAGTCTACGAATGAGGAGTGAAAGTTTATTTAAAATAAATAAAATCCTTGTAAAGATATATGCTAATACTTCCTTTACACACTTTTTAAATTCAAGTCCTAGTTCTTCCTTTGGATGTACGCTTAAAAATTCCTAAAGACATCTCTTCAGTATTTGCACCTTTGACTCTAGAACCATCTGCTTAGCATAGTCAAGTGAAAACCAAGAACCACGATTAGCAAATATGTGTGATACCTTTCTGTTTAGCTGATGTGCTATGGTGCTGGGAACTAACTGACCAGGACACAATTTGTGTGGAACAGAAGGCTGGCTTGGATGCAGACTTCAATATTCATCTAAGAACAAATTAGTTCATTCAGAATACACAGACCACCTAATGATAAGCATAGCCTAATGCTGCTTCTGACTATTACTTTCTGGAAAATGCTACGAAAATGTACAACAGAACTCTGCATTGTAATATCACAAAAATGAGGTTGACATCAGTACAGTTTTTCCTCATTTTCTTAAGACAAAACCTGTTGATATCTCAGAACAAAACAATCTTCCCAAAGCATAGTTGTAACACTAAATGTAACAAACTTATGGAAATTCCATATTACAAAATACCTCACAAAAAACCCTACACATAAGGCTGAGACTATTTTATGAAATTAAACAACTTATAAGGGAAATAGTCAAAGAAACCCAAAAAGCTGTATAAGAAAAAGGTAAGAATAATGAAAAAAAAAGAAAAATACAGTTTGAGAAGAATTAAACTAATACATTTCAGTCAAGTAAATTAGCCATCTTCTTTTCTCTAGAAATCTTACCTCAATTTAATAAATAAAACTCAACTAATAAATCCTGATTTCTCTTTCTGCAACTTTTTTCTTAATATATGGATAGTTTAAACCTGTCCTTAGTATAGTTCTGTTCAAAGTGTTATCATACAGGTGTCTCCAGATAGCAAAAATTTTGCTTGCTTATGTTCATTTGCTGTTGATACTGGCACCCTATATATGAGAAAGTAGTATTTGCCAGGTGATCTACAGAAACCTTATGTCTCTGCTAAGCACCTTTTTCCACAGATATTGTTCTGGATCTTACTTCATGTCTCAGGGGTATTCTGACCAAAAGGATTCTAGCAGATTGGCAACCCAGTTGAAAATAAAGGAACAGAAACAGCAGCTTGATCGACAGGCTGCAAAATTTTCTTAATACATGGCAGTCTGGGTTGTTCTCCAAAAACACTAAACTAAGGAATGCATGCCACTATCCGTGTAAGGAAGAGATCCAAGCTCTAACGACCACAGGTTGTTTCTCCAGCTGTCCCTTGTCCAAAAGGAAGATACAGGGCAGAAACAGGAAGAGAAAAAAATTGAGTAAGTGAAGGCAGTTACAGTTGTCATATCTCAAATGCAAGGATGTAAAACAGATGATGGAGAACAGAAAGAAAATGCTGCTCATAACATCTGTTATTACTACTGGTTGACCTCCTTTACATTCTGTGATGTCTTGTAGTGCTGAGTACCCCTCAACATGGCAAAAGGGGAAAAATCATTTACATGATTATTCAGACATGCAACAGAGTGTTAAAGTAAGGGGGAGCAGACACAGAGGGAAAAGAGAAATAATGACCAAATGAACAAAAAATTATGCTCCAGGGTGTGAAAAGTGACTTGCTATCAAGAGCTGTCATACTAATGCCACTACTAGAAGTGTTTGCATGACCTGATAATAGACTAACTGATTTAATTAAATAAAAATATATCTATTCTATAAAAGATAGTGCCTACCAAGAATCTTGTATAATTACAGTTCTTCTAAGTTGTTTTACTATGTAATTGTACTATTTTATACTATCAGTTGCATTTTTATTTGTAATTGTTATTACTGTATCCCTAAAAAATAAAATAGGTTACTGATAAATAGCATAGAAATAATATGTGTCATACACACTTACTGAAGTTTCACTTACTAAAATATTAGTTGCAAGTAGTTATTCTGTCATGTTTTTGCATGATTTGGGCCTTTTCAGAATATCTAACTAATTTATTTATTAAGTTGGAACATTAATTATTTTATGTTCAATCAATTCGTCAATCAATGCATGTCTAACAATTAAAATTAAATTAAGACAAACTGTAAAAGCATCCCTCATTTTCTTTATGAACCTACCAGTACAGCTCGGAGCCTGGAAGAGAGATGCTGAACAGCTGCACTAGGAGGTTACTAAACCATATTTGTGGGGAGAAGAGGCTATTTGTAAGACATTTTCACCTAATCCCAACAAACAAAAAACAAGGGAGAAAGGCAGAAAGATGCCAGAAGCTGTATCAAAGTTCTGAGTAAACCTGAAAACAATATGAAGTGTGTATACACTGATGTGACTAAAAGGCAGGCTGCTACAATATTACTACATTTCTCAAGTTTCATCACTGTATTTCTGTGCTGGATATTTCCTTGAAATATATTCAACATTCAGATTAGATTTCAATCACAATGCCCCATTTATAATTCATTTAATCCTACTCTTTATCTAGAAAAAAGTAGCTGAAGCGGATGTCAGGAGGCTACGCATGAATAACAAGCATATGTATTGCAACAGAAAATATATTTCATTTAGCAATTTCTACCTACTACTGCAATAAGATACCTTTATATAAGAATATGAGAAATGCTTTTCAAAAGAGACGAATTCACATACTTTGTATATTAAATAACTCAAATACTCTTCAAAGAAAGTTATTCTAGAATATCATCATGTGAGACTGTCAACATTAATTCTTTCTATAAGGTAAACTGGAAAACAAACCTGTGTGAAATTTTGTGAAGTTTTATTGTTACTAACACATACGCAAATTTGGCTGTATTAAGACAGTTTCAGTATTGCATAGCAAGACAGTAATTGATGCAGCATGTATTTGTAAGATCACTATAAATGCAAATGTACATGATTTTTATAATCTATGTGCTTTCATAGAATAAAACCTGTATTAGATACACATTCACTAGAATAGAAAAAGATCTTTCCCGCTGTCACAAGGCTTGCCCTCCCTAAGGAAAAAAAAAAGTTCTTCAAATATGAGCCTATTGCATAGATATTGATCTAATAAATATGATTTTAGCACTCCTTTAGTATATAAATGGTTGTTAAATAATTTAACTAATCTGTATTTGAGCTCCTTTCTTAATAGGCAACTGTAATTAACATCTGCAACCCTTGCATACACACCTCAGAGTATAAATATGTACGTTGAAAAAAAAGGCTGCAATGGATATCAAATATCCTGACTCACCCATATTAACCTTATTTGCATCTGTAAAATTTGCATTTCTAACTTAATTTGATGATTTTTCACTATGTATTTCTGAAACTTTTTCACAGCATTTGATCTTATCTTAAGCCTTGACTTGCATTTATTTACTAGAAGTAGTCTTCACTCAAATCCAGCATTCTAGTGCAAATCATTCTTTCTCTTTTGTAATTAAAATTTGTTGTGGTTTAGCCCCGGTCAGCAACTAAGCACCACACAGCCGCTCGCTCACTCCCCCACCCTTGTGGGATGGGGGAGAGAATCGGAAGGGCCAAAGTAAGAAAACTCGTGGGTTGAGATAAGAACAGTTTAATAATTAGAATAAAACAGCAATAATACTAATATAATGAAAAGGAAAATAATGAGCGAGAGAGAGATGAAACAGTAGAAGGAGAGGGAAAGGAAAAAAAAAACAAAACCAAAACTGAACAACAAGTGCTGCAACCGCTCACCACCCGCCGACCGACGCTGCCGGTCCCCGAGCCGCGATCGCTGCCCCCCCCAGCCAATTCCCCCAGTTAATATACTGGGCATGACGTCACATGATATGGAATACCCTCTGGCCAATTCGAATCCGCTCTCCTGGTTGCATCTCCTCCCCTCCCGGCTTCTTGTGCATCTGGCAGAGCATGGGAAGCTAGAAAGTCCTTGACTAGTGTAAACACTACCCAGCAACAACTAAAACACCAGGGTGTTATCAACATTATTTACATACCAAGTCTAAAACACAGCACTATGCTAGCTACAGCGAAGAAAATCAACTATCCCAGCTAAAACCATGACAGTATCCACCCCTTATTCCATACCATTTACGTCATGCTCAGGTCTCATACTATCCAATATGACCTCAATAACCACCACCCGCCTCCCCATCCTTTGATAAAATACACAGATATCATTTATCATTCCCGTAGTCTATGGACCATCCCTGTAGAACATCTGTAGAGGGTCCACACATGTCCATTGAGTTCATTCAGTCCATAACTTTGGGCTCCATCTACCGTAATAGTCCTTCAAGGCTGGAGAGATGGTCTGCGTGGTGTTGGATTGTTGCATGCTGAAGCCAGTCTTTGTCCCACCACCGCTACACGTTGCTTGGTTTAATCAAAGTTCATTCTTCATTAATTTTGGAAATTCTTACTATGATACCATTGATACAGCATATAGCAACCATAGGAGTGATGACATACAATATCATATAGCAATTAACAGCATACCATTCAGTTCATTGGCTATTTTCACCCAAAATCAAATCCCCTTGAGGCACACATCGAACTCCTCCATCCTCCCGCATTACCCACCAAGTGCACCCAGGTCCTCGAGCAAAAGCAATCCCACGAATGGGTTTGCCTTTGCCTGAGACAGGAATAACCCAGACGGTTTTCCCCAGCATATTTTTTACGTGCACTACAGGGACTTTACCCCCTTCCACAGTACGTAAGAGTTCTGACTGGGCAGGCCCAGCTCGATTGGCAGATCCCCTAGTGTTGACTAACCAGGTGGCTTTTGCTAAATGTGTATCCCAGTGTTTGAATGTCCCACCCCCCATTGCTCTCAGTGTAGTCTTTAACAGTCCATTGTATCGCTCAATTTTCCCAGAGGCTGGTGCATGATAGGGGATGTGATACACCCATTCAATGCCATGCTCTTTGGCCCAGGTGTCTATGAGGTTATTTCGGAAATGAGTCCCATTGTCTGACTCAATTCTTTCTGGGGTGCCATGTCGCCATAAAACTTGTTTTTCAAGGCCCAGGATAGTGTTCCGGGCGGTGGCATGGGGCACGGGATATGTTTCCAGCCATCCGGTGGTTGCTTCCACCATTGTAAGCACATGGCGTTTGCCTTGGCGGGTTTGTGGCAGTGTGATATAATCAATCTGCCAGGCCTCCCCATATTTATACTTCAGCCATCGTCCTCCATACCACAGAGGCTTTACCCGCTTGGCTTGCTTGATTGCAGCGCATGTTTCACATTCATGGATGACCTGTGCAATAGTGTCCATGGTCAAGTCCACCCCTCGGTCGCGAGCCCATCTGTATGTTGCATCTCTTCCTTGATGGCCTGAGGTGTCGTGGGCCCACCGAGCTATAAATAGTTCACCTTTATGTTGCCAGTCTAGATCTACTTGAGCCACTTCAATTTTAGCAGCCTGATCTACCTGTTGGTTGTTCTGATGTTCTTCAGTGGCCCGACTCTTGGGGACATGAGCATCCACATGACGTACCTTCACAACCAAGTTCTCCACCCGGGCAGCAATATCTTGCCACAATGCAGCAGCCCAGATGGGTTTGCCTCTGCGCTGCCAGTTGTTCTGCTTCCACTGCTGTAACCACCCCCACAGGGCATTTGCCACCATCCATGAGTCAGTATAAAGATAGAGCACTGGCCATTTTTCTCGTTCAGCAATGTCTAAAGCCAGCTGGATGGCCTTTACTTCTGCAAACTGACTTGATTCACCTTCTCCTTCAGCAGTTTCTGCGACTTGCCGTATAGGACTCCATACAGCAGCCTTCCATCTCCGATGCTTTCCCACCAGACGACAAGACCCATCAGTGAACAGGGCATATTGCTTCTCATTTTCTGGCAGTTTATTATACAGTGGGGCCTCTTCAGCACGTGTCACCTCCTCCTCTGGTGACATTCCAAAATCTTTGCCTTCTGGCCAGTCCATGATTACTTCCAAGATTCCTGGGCGACTGGGGTTTCCTATTCGAGCCCGTTGGCTGATCAGTGCGACCCACTTACTCCATGTAGCATCAGTTGCGTGATGTGTAGAGGGGACCCTCCCTTTGAACATCCAGCCCAGCACCGGCAGTCGAGGTGCCAGGAGGAGCTGTGCTTCAGTACCGATCACTTCTGAAGCAGCTCGAACCCCTTCATATGCTGCCAATATCTCTTTTTCAGTTGGAGTGTAGCGCGCTTCGGACCCTCTGTACCCACGACTCCAGAACCCTAGGGGCCGACCTCGGGTCTCCCCTGGTGCTTTCTGCCAGAGGCTCCAGGTAGGGCCATTCTCCCCGGCTGCAGTGTAGAGCACGTTTTTTACATCTTGTCCTGCCCGGACTGGCCCAAGGGCTACTGCATGAACTATCTCCTGCTTTATCTGTTCAAAGGCCTGTCGTTGCTCAGGGCCCCATTTGAAATCATTCTTCTTCCGGGTCACTTGATAGAGAGGGCTTACAATCAGACTGTAATTTGGAATATGCATTCTCCAAAAACCCACAACGCCTAAAAAAGCTTGTGTTTCCTTTTTGCTAGTTGGTGGAGACATGGCTGCTATTTTGTTGATCACATCCATTGGGATCTGCCGACGTCCATCTTGCCATTTTATTCCCAAAAACTGAATCTCCTGTGCAGGTCCCTTCACTTTACTTTGTTTTATGGCAAAACCAGCCTTCAGAAGGATTTGGACTATTTTCTTCCCTTTCTCAAAAACATCTTCTGCTGTGTTGCCCCACACGATGATGTCATCAATGTACTGAAGGTGTTCCGGAGCTCCACCCTGTTCCAGTGCAGTATGGATCAGTCCATGGCAAATGGTAGGGCTGTGTTTCCACCCCTGGGGCAGTCGATTCCAGGTGTACTGGACACCCCTCCAAGTGAAAGCAAACTGTGGCCTGCACTCTGCTGCCAACGGGATTGAGAAGAATGCATTAGCGATATCAATTGTGGCATACCACTTGGCTGCCTTTGACTCCAGTTCGTATTGAAGTTCTAACATGTCCGGCACAGCAGCACTCAGTGGCGGAGTGACTTCGTTCAGGCCACGATAGTCCACTGTTAGTCTCCACTCCCCATTAGACTTCCGCACTGGCCATATGGGACTGTTAAAGGGTGAACGGGTCTTACTGATCACTCCTTGGCTCTCCAGTCGCCGAATGAGCTCACGGATGGGAATCAGGGAGTCTCGGTTGGTGCGGTATTGCCGCCGGTGCACTGTTGTGGTGGCAATTGGCACCTGTTGTTCTTTGACCTTCAGCAACCCCACAACAGAAGGGTCCTTCGAAAGACCGGGCAAAGTAGACAGCTGTTTAATTTCCTCCGTCTCCAAGGCAGCTATACCGAAAGCCCACCTGTACCCTTTTGGGTCCTTGAAATACCCTCTCCTGAGGTAGTCTATGCCAAGGATGCACGGAGCCTCTGGGCCAGTCACAATGGGGTGCTTTTGCCACTCATTCCCAGTTAGGCTCACTTCAGCCTCCAATACAGTTAGCTCTTGGGATCCCCCTGTCACTCCAGCAATACAAATGGGTTCCGCCCCTACATAGTTTGATGGCATTAGGGTGCACTGTGCACCAGTGTCCACTAGAGCCTTATACTCCTGTGGATCAGATGTGCCAGGCCATCGGATCCACACAGTCCAGTAAACCCGGTTGTCCCTTTCCTCCACCTGGCTGGAGGCAGGGCCCCTCTAATTCCAATTGCAGAATTCGCAACCCACTTCTTGTGAATGGGAATCAGAAGTCTCCCTATTAAGATCACGGATAGAATCAGCGCTTCTACTCCTCTGTCTGGGGAACTGCCTACTGGAAACTGGAGCAGCAACTCTCCTGGAGGTCCCCCCTTGAGTGGTTGTTTTTCCTTGCAACTCACGTACCCGTGCCTCCAGGGTCGAGGTAGGTTTTCCATCCCACTTCTTCATGTCCTCTCCATGGTCACGCAGGTAAAACCATAGGGTGCCCCGTGGTGTGTATCTTCTCTCTTGAGCAGAAGGACGCTTACTCCTAATGGCCGAGATACTGGTCCGTACAGGTAGGGAGTAGGACATATCCTCTTCAAGCTGCTGAACCTTCTGGGACAGTTTCTCCACAGCTGAGATGAGGGAGGAAGAGACATGTGCTTCATAATCCCGGAGTTTATCAATCACATCCTCTACCGTTGGTGCCTCTTCATCTTTCCAGGACATTACTGCCAGGGAGTTTACATGGGATGATGGTGCGCTCCGTACAAACTTCCGCCACATGGGTCGTGTGCACTGGGCTTCATCTGGATCTTTGGATGACTGTTCACTACCCAGGTCACCATAAATCACCTCAAGCACAGCTAATTCTCTCAGGTACTGGATACCTTTCTCCATGGTGGTCCATTTTCCAGGGCGATATATAACATCTTCCTTGAAGGGGTACCTTTCTTTCACAGCAGACAGGAGTCGCCTCCAGAGGCTGAGGCCTTGTGTCCCTTTTCCAATTGCTTTGTCAATGCCCCCGTCCCTAGAAAGGGATCCCAGTTGTTTGGCTTCCTTACCCTCTAATTCCAGGCTACTGGCCCCGTTATCCCAGCATCGGAGCAGCCAGGTGACAACATGCTCACCTACACGACGGCCGAAATCTTTTCGTATATCTCGTAGCTCACTTAAGGATAGGGATCGGGTAGTTTCCGTCTCTTGTACAAGTTCTTCCTCTTCCTTCTCCTCTCTTAGTAACGGCGCTGCTTCTCCATCATCCTTTTCTAAACGAGTTGACTTTCTCTTTGAAGATTTCTTCTTTTGTATAGGGGCAACTGATACTGGCACGCGTTGATTCTCTGATTCAGCTTCAGTGTCCGTCATGGGTGTTTGAGCGGTCACAGTGCCTGTCGTCGGGCTTGGAGCTGCTGCAGTGCCTGTTGTGGGGGTTTGAGGGGCCACAGTGCTTGTCGCTGGGCTTGGAGCTGCTGCAGCGCCTGTTGTGGGGGTTTGAGGGGCCACAGTGCTTGTCGTTGGGCTTGGAGCTACTGCAGCGCCTGTTGGGGGGGTTTGAGGGGCCACAGTGCTTGTCGCTGGGCTTGGAGTATCCGCAGGGCCTGTCATTTTCCCTTGGTGGTACTGAATACTGTTGAATAGGGCTCGGTAGGCATGGGCCAGGCCCCAGCACATTGCAGTGATTTGTATCTCTCTGGAATTGCTAGGGTGACAGCATACTTCCTCCAAATATTCTACTAATTTTTCAGGATTCTGCACTTGTTCAGGGGTAAAGTCCCAAAACACTGGGGGTGCCCACCGTCTCAGGCATTTGCCCATACTCTCCCACATACCCTGCCACCCATAATTATCGAGCCTTGGAGCAGATCTCTGGATGATATTCTTGAATTGCTTATTAACCTTAGACAAAACCGAAACAATCTGCCATAGGAATATCAACAGATGTATCTTAACTACCCAAGGATGTTCAAGAGACTGAAAAGTTGTTGTAATGAAGAAGGAGACATTACAGAAGATGGTAGCTAAGGTGCCATTCTGTATTTCCTCCATAAAGAACCTCTCAGAAGAGGAGGTATAATTGCTAATTGTCTCCATGAGGTGGTAGCCGAAGTACAGTAACGGCTTCCATGCAAAACCCAAATAACCGATAAAACTCAAGGCCAGTGTTTTAATAACAAATCTCCTAGGCAAAACATCTCTAACCACTGCAGAGCACAGCAAACTACAAAACCCAATGCCAATCTTTAACATGTACTTCAAAATCAGCATGGTGTAGGTCTGACTACTAATATCGAGAACAGATGAATCAATGCTGTGACCAGCAACTGTTATTATCTCAAACCCTTCGTGCCCCACGTTGGGCGCCAAAAAGGACTGTTGTGGTTTAGCCCCGGTCAGCAACTAAGCACCACACAGCCGCTCGCTCACTCCCCCACCCTTGTGGGATGGGGGAGAGAATCGGAAGGGCCAAAGTAAGAAAACTCGTGGGTTGAGATAAGAACAGTTTAATAATTAGAATAAAACAGCAATAATACTAATATAATGAAAAGGAAAATAATGAGCGAGAGAGAGATGAAACAGTAGAAGGAGAGGGAAAGGAAAAAAAAAACAAAACCAAAACTGAACAACAAGTGCTGCAACCGCTCACCACCCGCCGACCGACGCTGCCGGTCCCCGAGCCGCGATCGCTGCCCCCCCCAGCCAATTCCCCCAGTTAATATACTGGGCATGACGTCACATGATATGGAATACCCTCTGGCCAATTCGAATCCGCTCTCCTGGTTGCATCTCCTCCCCTCCCGGCTTCTTGTGCATCTGGCAGAGCATGGGAAGCTAGAAAGTCCTTGACTAGTGTAAACACTACCCAGCAACAACTAAAACACCAGGGTGTTATCAACATTATTTACATACCAAGTCTAAAACACAGCACTATGCTAGCTACAGCGAAGAAAATCAACTATCCCAGCTAAAACCATGACAAAATTTTACAGAAATGCTTTCTTTTTGTACTCTGGATATCCATCAATTTCTACATAACATGAACAGAAAAATGCATCTGTCTCTTTTTCTTTTTTTTTTTAAGAAAAACCCTGAGGTAGCAGCAGAACCTGATCAATCATTATTTGGAAACATCACACCATTAAACCTAAGTTCCAATTCAAAGATGATTTTGTATTGTAGGGAACACCACAGGATTACTATTTTCAGCAGCAGGAATAGTCGAAGCTTTGAAATCTTTTGTTATCCAATCTGTCATTTCAATTAGTCCAAACTATCTACATTTACCTTTGTTATTTTTTCCATCTGTGTGTGACATTTCAGTGATTAATAACTAACTGTAAGAGAACAATTTCATTCTTATGGCACAGTATTATTTTCACCTGTGGAATTGTGCCACCATCAAAAAGAAAGCAATTATTATTCACATTTGTTTGCGATCAGCCCTCAAATTCCTTATGGCACAGTAAACTTGCCAGCTCACGGGGATCAGAAGCAGGGTTTTTTTTTTTTCCCATTTTGTAACTGTTTTCACCATCATCAAGCAGTTCCCTTATCATTTTGCTCTACTTAAATTCCATTTCTTGTAATCACTCACTCTCTTCACAAACGGAATTATTCCATTACATGGCTCCACTGCACACTAGAGGTCAGCCGTAAATGGCCAAGATGTATTGGGATGTGCTGTTATTATTTCTGACCAGTGAGAGAGATAATGTCTTGTATTATAAAGCTTCAGTCACCATCAGGCTTCTCATTCATTTTTGAAAACAAACTGGCAATTCAATCTAACAGTGAACAGATGAAAAAACTAAATATTTTATGACCAATAATTATAGAAATTTAACGTCAACATGACACATACAAACATAAATAATACAGTTTTCCTCCAACTCATTTTAAGCAATCTTTAACACAGAATGGTGTAAAACTAAAATAATTAGGTTTTGTCACCCATCTTTAAATATTCTTACTCTTTCTCTTGTCCAAAATTTAATTAGAAAATCAGGGAAGTAAAAAAATAATGCAGAAAGTATTAATGAAAAGCAGTTCAGGATTGAAAATGAACCTGGTTTGAAATGAAAAGCTTGTTTTGCCTGTCATTCAGTAGAAAATTATATACTCATTTAGAACAAAATACACGTTTTTATTACACTATTAGAACAAGTTCAAGCAACTAAAAAGAAAGGTATTCTGTGCATTACACAACTTCTATTCATTCAACTCATAGTATATTTTACTTCAATGAAGTAAATGATATAAACTTTTTAATCTAAAGGTTTTCAATACCCATAGTTGAGAAAGGAAAACAGTAAAGGCACTGTTCAAATGGTAGGGATTTTGATTAAATGGAGTTCTAATGGCCTGGTCAAAACTTAGTACTGAAGTATGCTGAGCATCTACAAGTGTCTTATTTTTTAACTGATACTTATTTAGCTTTTATAGCTTTTATTTTAAATGTACCAAATTAATGTGTCAATGATTTACTTACTGCATTTGGAACTCTGATGGAGTGTTTCATGCAGTGTAAATATAGAGGAAGATCTAAGTCCTAGACTCTATAATTTGGATAGAATTTTTCCAACTGATCTAGTTTCTGCAGGATATCACCCATACATATAGAGACATTTATTATACAGATAACTGAAGGTAAATTTATGAAAAAGAAATCATTCCTTCAGCCAAAATAAATAGTAGGTTTCTTGGTCACAGACTTTCAGATGTGGAACGGCACCTGAAGTGACAGTGATACATGCAAGACAGAGACCTCAAGTCATGCAGTTCTTTGCCTTATTATAAGTGGCATAAAACTGGACGGTGTAGAAATTGAAAGTGAAGACTCTGTAGATTTGTATGTCACCTATCTCTCCTACTTGTTTTTCTGTCACGATTACATAAAGTTCATAGAAACACAGAATGTCCTGAGTTGGAAGGGACCCACAAGGATCATCAAGTCCAAATCCTGTCCCTGCATAAGACAACCCCAAAATTCACACCATGTGTCTGATGGCATTGTCCAAATGCTTCTTGAATATTGTCAGGCTTGGCGCCGTGACTACCTCCCTGGGGAGCCTGTTCCAGTGCTCCACCACCCTCTGGAAGAAGAACCTTCTCCTAATATCCAACCTAAACATCCCCTGGCACATCTTCCTGCCATTCCCTCAGGTCCTATCGTTGTGTTAACACTTTCAAGTTTTGAGTTTGCTTTCCGTTATGAATATTGTGATGTTAATTTTTTATGCAAAAGAAATCTAATCTGTTATTAAACTGCCAATTTTTCTCTCATTCCTCGCCATCTGAAGGACATAGCAATTTTCTCATACTATAAGATTTCCCATTCTTATACTTATTTCCATAAAACTAGTAGGCTTAATAATATTTTATTTCCACAGTTTTATGTCAACAGCTGAAATACCACATTTAAAGTATTAAGGGCACATTGAAATTTAGGTATTAATTTTCATAGAACCACGGATTCACTAAAGCTGGCAGTCACATCTGGAGAGTCTCTAGTCCAACCCCGGCTCAGACCTGGGTCAGCTACAGAAGGTTGCCCAGAATCATTCTTTGTTCAGTTTTAAATATCTCCAACAACGGAGAGTCTGTAAACACTCTCTAAAACCTGCTCCAGTGCTCAGTCACTCTTGGAATAATAGTATTAAAAAAACATTTCTTATGTTGAAACAGAGCTTCATGTGTTTCAGTTTGTGCTGTCACTAGGCAGCAGTGAGAAAAGTCTGGTGCCCACATCTTCACTCCCTATCATCAGGTATTTATATATACCTGGATAAGATCTCACTAAGCCTTCTCTCTTCAGGCTAAGCAATCCCAGCTCTCAACTTCTCTTTGTACGAACAATGTTTCAATCCCATTACTGCTTTTGTGACCCTTCAGTGGACTCACTCCAGCATGTCCATGTCTCTTGTACTGAGAAGCCCACCACTGGACCCAGCACTCCAGATGGATCTCACCAGTGCTGAATAGAGGGGAAGAATCACCTCAGTCCAGGAATCTGTTGGCCTTCTTTGCCGCAAGGACACATTGCTGGTTTATGGTCAACTTTTCATTCACCAGGACCCCCAGGGCATTTTCTGTCAGGCTGGCTGTTTTTCAGCTGGTCAGCCCCCAGCATGAAAGGGGTTGTTCCTCCGTTTTCATTTTACTTCCCTAATGAACCCAAGGACGAATGTCAGTCTTAAGTACACCCAAATGAATCCCTGAAGAAATGCAAAAATAAGTTATTGTGAATATTCACACATAGATTAATGGATCGGTTGTTAGAACTTACACAAGAAGTTTCCAAACCTATGAACTACTTTACTTACAAGAAGTTTACAGGACAGAATCCTAGAATCATAGAATCATTTAGGTTGGAAAAGAACCTTAAGATCATTGAGTCCAACTGTAAACCTAACACTGCCAAGTCCACCACTAAACCACGTCCCTAAGCGCCACATCTACACATCTTTTAAATACCTCCAGGGATGGTAACTCAGCCCCTTCCCCCTGGGCAGCCTGTTCCAGTGCCTGACAACCCTCTCAGTGAAGAAATTTTTCATAATATCCTAGATGTCTATCTTGGAATAAAATTGCCAACTCTATCATATAACCTTGAGAAATCAGCCACTGTTGACAATGTAGTTTTCAAAAGATCACTGTTTGATTCAGTTCTAGCTAATCAGTATGAGCTGAACAGTAGTGTGATCAGTACTAGCTGATACAGTACTAGCTGATTGAAATTATTAGAAACAAATTTTCAGTCACTGCATTTGGCATACAGACTCAACATTACAGTCCTCAATATGAACAGGTGAATGTCTAACCTGGTACCACTAAAGCAAAATATTAATCATTCTGTACCCAAAAGACTATTATGAAATACACATCCACAAAAGAATACCTGTACAAAACCAAGAGCAATGAAAATTAATTGCCAAAAACCCCAGTCAAGTCTCTACAATTAACTCTGTTACATGGTTCGTTGTCCAGCATTAATTAGCTACTGTCAGCTTGGTATTAGCTTTTATTTTTCACTGAGGCAACACACATCAAGGAGGAGTTTGTCTGAAAGTACAACCAACAGTTTAGGTTAACCGCCCTCCCAGTGCTGTTCATGTTGGAGAGCTACAGTGCTGTGCACTGACTTCATGCCTCTTGACAACACAAATACCACAAATGAAGAGTTGAACTGAAATGGCAGTTCTTAGGGGGTCAACCAGGAAAGCACTAAGCTTTACTGTTTATTAGCAAGGGATCAGTGCCAATCAATTAATGATTTAATTACTTAGACTAATTAAGATAATGAACAACAGCAAGCCTACAATCAATCAGGTTTATCCAAACTTTCTATTGTTAGGAGAGGACCCTGAGAACTACGTTCTTCTTACAGGTACTTAAAAGCATGAAGGTTGTGCTACTTCAGTCTCAGAAAAAATAAAACAGAATCAATAAGACATAAGGGTTGCAAAAAAAAAAAGAAGTATGCAGAGAAGGAAAAGATAACTTTGCTAGAGCTAGCAATTCTACAGATCACATAGTCTAGTAAGTTGGGAAAGTATGTTAAATTTTAGCAAAACGATGATTCTTAAAATTCTTTGCAGAGGTAAAATTTATTTTTTTTAACAGAAGAAAAAAATAGAATACTTGTGCACAATTACACTGCCTTTTGTAAAGGTGTGTCTAGTCTTGACAGATAAGAAATTAGTGTTTGGCTTCTTTTTATGTCATCAATGAGAGCTCACCCCCTCTTCATTTAAAATACTGAAAGATCAGCAGAAAATAAGTCTTGTCTGTCTGACTGCTTGTCTGATCGTACAACACAGATACCACTGAAATGATCTTAGTCATTTTTTGAAACAGTCTGGTCAAGTAAAAACAGTTTTAAATATCCAAAACCAGAAATAAAATGAAAAAGCATGTCATTTGAATATGAAGAAAGCAAGGCTGCTACTGCTTAAGCTTTATGTTTTAATGCTACTTTACTGACCTCTAATGAGTTTCTGCAACTTAGATGAAATTTCTTTGATGAATTTTTCAGTCTATTATTTCCACATGGCTGCTCCTGCTTTGTTTCTACTTTGTGATGCATAATTGACAACATTTCTTTACCAGTTTCCATGGACATTTATGAAAACTGGTGCTTACTTTTAATTGTAAGAGAGGAGTGGAGAAGCTGGCAAGAGAAAGAATAAAGACAGCTGAAGGGGAAAAGGGTTGCATAGGAAGAAGCAGAAGGGATAAAAGAAGGATACAGGAAATGTAAATTGCTGAACCAACAAGGTGAGGTACACAGGAGATTCACAGGACAGCAGAAAAGCAGGGTCACTCTCTGGTGCCACAGAACATGGAGTAAGCAGTAGGTGGTGAAGTTAGGCATGGCCTGTCACGGGGCTTTGCAGGTGCACAGCAATCTCTCTGCATTCCACACAGGCCAGCAGAAGAGCACTTACTCACAGCAAAAAGCACACCTTCTCAAAGCAGAAGACATGCCCTGCTGACCTCCATCTCCAGTCAGAAAACACTCCAGCTTGTTTGAAGGAAACTGGGCCTCAGACTGTAAGAGGTATAATCACCCAATAGTACAGGTGTAGGGACAGTACACCCGTTGCCCTAAAGGACAGGCAGAACTTGGAACTGAGTACTCAGATTGTGATGAAAAAGAAGACTGGAGCATCAACACTGTTTTTAGACCATAGATTCTGCTGTCTTCGTGTTATTTAGGGTATTTCAGCAAAAAAAGGAAAACACATTAATTATCAGAAAAATCTTGAACACTGTTTTAAAAGCTTTTATATTAGGAGCATTTAGAGATAAATACTACAGTGGTGAGATTTAAATTATCCTAAAATACTGTTTAAAGTTAAACAGTATTTGTGATTCCGTTTTTTATTCACCTTTAAATCATTACCACGTTAACTGTCTTTTCTGGACCATGTGTGCATTCCAAAAAGAAAGGAAATTATTAAAGGAATATAACTTCCCCTCCAGAAGTAATAGCATGATTTATTTATCTTCAATAAAACAGTAGTGTTGTAACCAGAAATTAACATCACTGAAATACTTTCACAGAGCTGGGACTTAAGATCTTTTCTAAAACTTCAATCTCAAAGCATTTGAGTATAAATGACTCACCATATGGTATGAAATATTACCTTTTCATTTTTGTGAACCAGCTCTTGGAAAGAAATTGCAGTAGCCTTCTAAAATGATCAGTTTTTTGGATACAATTGAGATCTCAGCACCTGTATTAGCACTGTATGGTCAAAGACACCAGCTTTCCTTGAAACTGTGAGTTACCATGCCCTGCATTTTCCTAGCAGTATTCTCCCAAATAGCAAGAAGTGCTTGCCTACCTTAGGAACTTACTTTTCCTCAATCCAAAATTTGAAAGTTATTAAAATTTACCTGTAATGTCCAAATATACTGGTTAAGGTAAAGAACTACAAATAAGAATTATTAATCTACCTCTTAAAAGTTAGCTTCGGATAGAGTACAGGAGTGACACTTGTAAAAACAATTAAGAAAAGAAACCCTCTTCCTATGAATCTGACAGCCTCAGTTACACCCTTCTCTCGCCTACAGTCAGATGCCTAATATCATTTCTGAGGCTGATCTACGCATAACAGATCTTTCTGGTTTAAGATATCTATAGCTTAAGCAGAACAGTTCTAATGATTTCAGTTTTACATTTTGTTCATCACCTAACAAGTAAATAGTAATACACCTAATAAAAAAATAGTAATATGAAATTAGTAAAATTGTCTTGTTGATATAAGGAAGATTGTAAGGGCCACAGATCTGACATAAAATCTAAAACTATGAGTATTAGGTTTGGTCCTCTTACATTAGAGACCCCTTTTTTATTCTCACTGATGCTTCAAAATGCTTTCTTTGTAAAATGGAAAGACATGACAGATCTATTAACATCAAAGAGATCCAAAGTCTTGATCGTCAGGCTCTGAGAGTAGTGAATCTTTCCCCCAAGGTTAAAGTGTATTTTGCAGGGAAGAATAAGACACTGAGCCACACACTCTTAGACAAGGAAAAAAAAAAAAGAAAAAAAAAAAAAAAACACACAAAAAAAGTCAGATGCTAAAGACCTGGCAGATCTGCTCAACAGCAGAAACGAACATTTATTAACAAAGGCACCTATAAATTCTCAGTCGAAGAAGTGCAGATATTAGAAAGGAATCCATACATAATTACTGGTTTACGCATCTGAAGAGAAAAGCAGCTTTGGTGCATTCCAGTCAAAAGGTGGATTTTTCTGGCTATTAAAAAGCTAAACAAATTGAGACATCTTGCTGCAGTTGGGGATATGAGAATAATTTGGCTAGGAAGATCTAATATTTTCATATAAATAAAATCTATAAATCTTATCCACATATTCCAACTTCTGTATTTCAGAATCACATAAAACAAATTCACAGCCAAGTTTAGTTAAAAATCTTCTCTAGCCTCCACTCACGTATTCACATTTATTCAGAAGGAAAATAGAAGCAGAAAATTTCAATTGCATGGGAAATGCATTTATTAGTTTTTAGCAATACCTGTAAGATACGCAGCTATGAGAAGAAATGCTCCTTTTTTTTTTTTTTTCCATCCTACACTTGATACACGAAAACACTCCAGAAGGATTCAAGGATCAGGTTTATGCAGACTTCAGTTGTAGTTCAACTATCTATACATAACCTATGAGTTATCTAAATTGAGTTCAATCATGAATTGTCACAGATACTCAGCTGCTTTTCTCAAGACACCAAATGAGCACCTGCTCTGTGTAGGTACCGAGCTACTGTCAAATACTGCACAGCTGAGAGAATTTTTCTGAAGACTTTCTGCCATGGGAAAATCCCACACATTTTTCATGTAAAAGTAAAAGCTATTTTTAACATACTCCTGTTATCCACATTATTATACTTACAAGTCTCAAAGCACTTCATTTCACTGTACTATTTTTAGAAGTCTATAATTCATGACAAAAAACCAACACTGAGCTGCTAAGTAGAATGCAAATCAATCAATCTAAGAGAATCATGTTTGGTTAACAAAGGGGGAACGAGTAGAAATAAAACATAAAAAAAACCCCAGTTCTAGTTTTTGTTTACATCCAGACTGGAGGTATTTGTAAAAAGTTATGAATAGTACCTTTCCAACAGCATAATAACAAGCAACTAATTTTTTATGTATTAGTAAATTCTAAAATAATTCTTTATAACTTACAAGGTTCAATAAAACTTCAGACATTAGAAGCAAGCAGGCATGCCCTCATGATATGACCAGCTTTTGTAAGATTGCAACAATGGAATTTGTGATTTTAGATCTGCATTAATAAAATAGTATACATTACTGCAGTTTCTGATATGCAAAAATTATAAAAATCTTAATTCATAAATGTCAGAATGCAACATAAAGAGTCAATAGCCAAATGATAAACATTTATCACCAAAGTCAATCATAAAAAGGCAGTTGTTTCGGGCAGCTAGTGTATGCTAATTAAGTAGCCACTGACTAAAAGCATTTATTGAGGTTTGTAAAAGGGATAGTATAACTACATTTTTATTTCATACAGTACTTAAAATTTTAATAGATTTCTTTAATAACAAATTGATCTTTAATTAGTGCATTGCTAAATTATTTTAAGGGAATCTAAATTAATTCCTTATGAGACATTTAATTTGAAAAGGAACTTCATATTTTTAAGGAAATTGTTATCCACTTGATCTTAAGAGCAGATACAATGCCATCTTCCTAAGATGTTGCAGGATCTTTTTGAGTTGCAATTTACCGCTAATATATCTTTAGATGCTACAACCTTTAAGTCACTTTCATCAGACCACAGATAATGAAAAAGGTCAGTGGACATGTTACACTTCTTCATATGAACAGTATGTCCGAAGACGAAGGATTATTAAAAAAAGAAAAAAAAGGTGACTAGCATTTTCCACTAATGTACTTCGCCTATGAACTGTAAAACATCAGAAGGCATCCTGTAAAAAAACTCTAATCCTTGTGTCTCCTGCCCCACAGCAATGTATACACACACTGACACACAGCTGGCATACATGTGAGCTCTGCCATCTGTAACAGTCATACCGTAATTTTCAAAAATTATAAAATGCATTGGCTTAAATGCTCGCCATTGCTTTTCATTGCACTTCCTAGGTTTCAATTATATCAACAGTGTGATACAAGAAACTCCAAATCAGCTCTTCTGGAAAAGGTACACTGGTGAATAAACAGTGATGAACAATATATTGTTGAAAATATATAGATTTCTGAATGCAAGACCACAGCAAATGCCTCATTGGGCACACTAAGACTGTATAGCCTGCTAGCATGTCTCCAGCAGTGTCAAGAGAAGGTGCTATCTGAGCATATTAGCCTGGGCACTTTTTGAGATCCATACACTTCATACTCCTAAGGACATCAAAGCTGGCATTCCTGCTTGTTCTTTTAGTACTAATTTATGGATGTCCTGTACATGAATTTTTGAAGTTCTTCTTTGAAACTACAGACACTGTCTGCCTCCACAAAAAAACATGCAGCAAATTCCATCATCTTTTATCTGCTTTTAATCCATCTTCTACTAAATTCCTCAAACACCACAGTTCTATTATTATGGGCTGAGTGGATATCCATTCTGCTTTCACTTTATCCTCTACACCCTTAATTTTGCACGTCAGCCATAATCTCCACACCTGCCTCTGCCATCTCTTCTTGAAAATGGAGGAGTCCCAGCCTTTTCAGTCTCTTCTCAAGTGGCAGCTGTTCCATCCTCTGGACCATTTTAGCTGCCATTGTCTGCACCTTACCTAACTCACTTGTGTCCTCTTAAGATATGTGTATCAGACTGTATTTTAGTACTCAACGTGTGGGTGCACTAAGATTTATATCATATCCAATTGTCTCCTCCTCTCCTTTATTTCCTCAAGTAGAATTATTCATAGATTTAAAATTAGTTCTGTCTTTTACATTAAAACAAGGGGAATGGATTCTCCTTGTCACTTTTGTACTGAGTCTAGCATCTTGTTTAGTGTTTATAAAATGCATCAAATCTTAACCTGAGAATATTCAGCTATATAGTAGCAAACTGCCATTTAAGCAGTCTGTTCCAATTTTTACAATGTAATTGTCCAGAACTAGCTACTACATTATTGTTAAATTCTCCTCAAACTTATTCAGCAAAATTCTCTATTACAATCTCCACCTTCTCTACACAAAAAATATGTTTACATCAGCTGAAATGAGCCTTCAGTAATCTTTTTTTATAAACAAACTTATCACCAAAGATGATAAAGCATTTTCCCAGTCCTGACTCTATATTTTTCTCTTCCCTGCACTTTCTCCAGTTTGTCAACACAATTCTTAGGATGAGAAACCAGGGCTAGATTTGCACTGCATTATTAGTCCCACTAGGCCCATATGTAGGGTTAATTTGCCTTTCTACTCCCATTCATTCTACCCTTGCTTTTCAATAAAGTATAATGTTAGACCCTGCTGCCTCATCTTACACAAGGAACTTTTTCACAAAAAATTTTCAGTTTATTTTCAAAATCATTACATTTAAAGATACTACTCTCTATTCTGGACTGTATTTTTCATTTTTAGCTGTTTGGCCTTGCATTTGTTGCTGCTAAAATATGTGCTATTTCACTAGAAGAGGAGACCAAATGACTATTTCTCTCTCCAATCCAGACATCACCTGCCAATATTCTCAACAGTTATTTTATAGATTTTTCTAAAGCATACGTGAAATTCTTGGAGGAAAAAAATGCCCCAGGTGGAACTCTCTTGGAAATGCCCATATATTAACCCTCACTGCCCAAATAAATTTAGTATCACTTTCCCTTGTTGTTTCTTCCTCCTTCTTCACATTTTCATGTGCCAAAAAAAAAAAAAAAAATCAACAGTAGTGGAGCCTCACTTCCATCCATATGCTGCTACTGAAGTGGAAAGCACAGAGACCTTGAAAAATACACAGTAATCTAAAAATCAGCTTCTTAAGCACAAACTAGAACAAAAACTGTATCCAGTTAAATTTCATAGATGCATTCAGTTGAAGAATTTATATCCCAATTGGATAAATTTTAAACTTCTATTGAACTCTCTTCCTGAAAAACAGCCTTATGGGGAAAACGCTCTCAAAATTTCTTTTTAGCAAGGAACTTGAGACTGTGGTATGCATTGTGCAATTCTGTTATTTGCTATTCCTTTGCACAGCAAGACCACGTCTGATGTGCTGTTTACAGTCTTGCCCCAGAATTTCTTGTAAACTGAAATGGTCATTTGCCACATATTTGCATTCACCTTGTATGGCTAATTTCAAGTTTGCATTGTCTTTCATCATTATCTTCTCTTCAATTATACATTAACTCTTCACTTATCAACTGATTATACTTCTGTACTCATTTTTCTCATAACATGTACATTACAGTCATATAATTAAGTGAAAGCCACAGTAGCAATTTATAGATAACTTTATGTTTAAACCTCTCTTACAGCAATTTAAAGTGAAGATGTAACTTTATTCTTCACGTTGTTACCTACAGAAGAAGGAAGCAGTCAAATTAATTCAGTTTGCACCACCAAAAATTCATAAAAAATTGTGCATATTCCCAAAAGTTTGAAAGGCTTAAATTAAATTTTTTCCCTAAGTATTTTGAATAAATATAGCTTCAAGCAGATACAATTTACGACAGAACGATATTATACATCAGTAACTTTGGAAAGAGGTTGTTTGCTGAAAGATAGGGTGGAAACAAAAGTGAATGGTGATCTTCCTATACATTTTCAGATCTTTATAATTTCCTGAAGCTGTTGTCAGAAAGCCACTGCTGAAACAGATGCTGTTACTCAAGATTTTATCTCCGTTCCAGCCACTGAGGGTTAAATCTCAGACAAGAAGTGAAAATATTGTAAACCACCACAGCAATTGTCGTGCTGTGTGAATATAACCTAAAAAAAAAAAAAAATCTAAAATTTCTGTTTTGATGTTTCTCCTTTTTCCCTAAGGATGGCTCCTATATTAAGACTATGCTACATACTTTTAGTAAACTTTTAAGTATGTAGACATGTTCTTAAGCAATTTAGCAAACCCAGATGCATTGAAATCCCCTGCCAGTTCTGACAAGGGAATATTAATGACCCATGTTCCTGTATCTGCCAGTGGTCATTACTGATGCTGCAGGGAACTGCAGACAGTGAGACAGTTACCCATACTGAAGTTTCTCAAGAAACACTTTCTGTTAACACTTGACAGTAATCTAAATAATGGAGTTTTGTCCAACTCTGTTGGGCCATTAAAATACAGCTCCCTTATCTAGATTTCTTGGTGTCTGGACAGACTGGAGACCCTGGATTTCCTGACTCTGGTTTCATACACGCTCCAGCAAATCCAAAAGGTGTAGGGCTTTCATACCTGGGGAGACTTCACTGCCTCTACTGTTCAGCCACAGGCAATGCTGCCAGGGCTTAAAGTCTTCTCAGAACTCTAGAGCTTGCAGCTCAGCTCTGTTCAGTGCTCTGCTTTTGGGAGGTAGGGGTCTGCAACTACCTAAATTAACAGCAGCTGCGAAACAGACATGGAAACAATCTTCACAGTTGCAGAGATAAACTTATAAAGACGTTCAGGAGAAACATTCTGCAGTTGTTCTTCTGTTTATTCTGTGGTTCAGAGCTCTGGTAAACTCTATTTAATTCCATATCTACACTTTACAAAATGCACACAAATCTTTTGCTCATACTAGATTTTGAAATGTTTTGTTATGTACAAATTTAGAGATAACCCAAATACCTTCTTAAAAATTATGTGAATTAGAAAACTATATTCCTCAAGTAGCTCTCAATTTGCTGTTAATACTTGATATTTTAAAGTAAGTTAAACAGATATGGTGGTAATTATGGCTACTCTTAGAACTGAAATATTCAAATTTGCTTTAAGGTAAAGACTTGGAAAATGAGGGTTGGATAATCCTGGTTTATGCAAGCATCCATATTATCTGTAGTTTCTCTGACTAAGTCAGTATGTTTCGAATGATCACATAACATTTTCTCTTCCCCTGATTCTCCATCTCACTATCACATAAATTCCAAAGCCTTCACTTTCCTGCACAGCAAAATGAATACATCTAGAACGGTTTGGTGGAACTAGCTGTCCCATTTTTCTCTAAGACTAAAACTTTTGAGAACGGATGGGTAATTTACTTGACATCTTTTATATCATATTTAACATGTGCAATATAGAACTACTCCTGCAATACTATATACCAATTTTAATAAAATCAGCTGGAAAAATGTCCTAGGATTGAACTGTAGAGAGCATAAAAAAATTCCTGAAAAAGGAATATAAAACGAAGTTGAAAGCTTTTTTTTTTTTTCCCCAGAAAGGCAGTCCATATTTAAACTCTCTTGCATACATCACCATTATTAAAAGAAATAGCAATGTAAACAAAGGGCTATATCTTACAGAAAATGGATGCTATCAGCACTAAGATATAAAGACAGAGATACTGAAAAAATTACCGATGAAGAACAGAAAGATTTTATCTTTGGATTTTACAGTTCTTACTACTGCCCATAACTGAAAGCAATAATTGAAATAATCTTTTTGAAATGTTAGAATTTCAATCTAAATTTAATATGACAGAAGTTTAGTCCTAGTTACCAAAGGCACATATACACAAAAATACAAAGAATTAAATCATTTCCATGTTGGGCTTGCCTGCATATAGTGTTTATGAAGCTACTCTGGAACAGGGTTTTTTTTTAGTGTAAAACATTTAAGTCCAGTTGCAAGACTTACTATAATTACTTTCTGTAAGATAACTACTTCGGAAGATTTATTTAGGTTAGTTTAATGTTGTAGACAAGTGCTCAGAAAGAAAAATTTCAATGTGGACTTCATGAATGGGTTTCAGCTTGTCGAAGAACATAAAAAAAAAATTAAAGGGGAAGAATGGTATTAGCAGGGAAAACACAGGTGTTCTTTAAAAAACAAAATGAAGCAACCAAATGGAACAAAGAAAAAAAATAGAGGAAAAATAGATGCCTTATGTTTGATTTCACCAATACTAAACTACCATCTTTAGATCCTATTTAAACAAGAACTTGTCTCAATCATGCCGACATTTTTTAAAAGTACTCACTGTCCTGTCAGCACTAAGTTTTAGCCCTTCCTGATCCTGGTCTAGAGAAGATCGTGAAGACTTTTCTATTAGACGGTGTGATGCTAACTGACACATTTGCGTCAAGAGCTAGAGAGAAAACTAAGCATTAATCATATCTCAAACAATTGGGAATGGAAGCAATAGACAATAAATGTATTGTTTATGGTTAGTATTTCTGTTTGCCTTTTTAAAATCAGCTGCAACCACTTCTACTGAATGAAGAAAGAATTGTGACTTCTCTTCTAAAACAGCGTCTCAAAAGAAGCAGCAAAAGAAAAATATCAGAGCAGAAGATATGAAACCAGGCACAAAGGAAAAGAATTAAACAGACAAAATGACTGGAATGCAGCAGGGAATTTGGAAGTGCTAATGACCAGGCCTTTCTCAAGGTGGAGAAGGAACAGGATGTGTGCTGTGGGAATTGATTTAATTACTAAAAAGCAGGATGCAGAATATCTGCAGATAATTATTTGATTCTATTAATACAAATTAAACTCCTGAATTTCAAAAACTAGGATACTAGGAAAAACCAGGAATAATGATTTTTAAAGTATTTTATATTTTACATATCTCTCTGAGCTCAGTGATTAACTTGACACCTCATGATTACAGAGGTCAGAAAAAGATAATAGTATACCATATTCTATAGTTTGAAAAGAAATCTGTTACATAAGAGTCTCTGAAACATATGCTTCTTGTTATCAAAGAGATGAATCTGCAGAAAGCTTCTAGGTAGTTACTATTCTGCCAGTTCATTTAGAGAACATGAAAAAAACAGTACTTTTCTTACAACAAACAATGTGATATTACTAATTTCTCAGTAGATATAGAGAAGTATTGCTTTAGCACAGTTGCCATCTACACCACTGAGAACAAGGCAGCCAATGATAAACACTGTGAACAAGCAGAATGTCCTTCTGCAAACAAGGCTAAACAAACATTTTCTTTCCTCAGAGAATTCTGTAACATCCTCCTCTACAGATACCAAACATAAATGAAGGCAACTAAAAAAAAATCATACTCAAGATTTTTCACTTCCTATACTTGTAACAATTCATTTTACTAACAATAAAAAGTAAAAGAGCAAAGGTAATTTTGCCACCTTTCAATTTTGCTTTCTTTGCTCTGTCAAGCAGAAGCTTACAGTCTGGATTAACAGTAAGAATCAAATCTTCATCACACACATACGGGTCATGGTGCATTCATCCAGTAAGCCAGGGAAGGGTGTTTTGGCATTTCCATCCTATACCCCTTTGAGAGGTGGCCACAGGAGAGTCTATCAGCGTGTGCCAACACATTTCAGAGCCTGTGGTCTTTCACAATGATGGAGAGAAACAAAGATGTCTCATTCCTCCTCAGCTGTGAGAGTAGCATGTAAACAGAAAAGAAGTACTAAGGACTACCATTGGTAACTTCCACAAAAGCATGAAGCAGGCTTGCTACTTGAATGCCACTCATAGTGATTTCACAGTGAGACTGGAAGAGTATGAGTTCCTTAACCGTTTGCAAGTACTCTGGAAAGAATACAATGCAGTGGCAATGTCAGGATCTATCTTCTCCTCTGTAGTACCTTGGTGCTAGCAACAGAAAAATGATCAAAAAAAAGGAAGGCATAGCCTTTCTATGGTGGCAGAGGAAAAAAAAAGACAAAAATTTTGTCCTCTTTGTCTCACCTTCTCTGCCCTCTCCCCACTAAAAGGAAATAACACAGTCCTGCCAACTGTTTGTGAAGAAGTTCAAGAGCAGCCCTGGACAACAGTAGGGTCTGGGACCGTTTTACAAAGAACTATACAAACAGGAGCAGTATCTGCAAGAGCGAAGGGCAGACCAACTCCAGCATGGCAGGAAATTTTCTTCAGGTTCTCAGGAAATGCAGGAGAAGGGCTAGTCATGCAAGAAGAAGACACATCTTTCTGTAAGTCTGCACACAGAAGGCTCACTGATCCTGTCTTATCTCTCACCCAGCCCATAAAACAATTGCCTGTGAAAATTCAGCATATCTTCCAAATAAATAAAGTACAGTGTGTAAGAGTAAAATGTTACTGTGACTCTCAGAAGAGCTCCTCTTTTACATTGGTAAACAGAAATACATTCATTTACAACTCAGCATTAATGCCATATTATGTGGAGCCATATAAACACATCTATGGCACACAATTTAATTCACACTGTGCAACGTATACCATTTGTATACACATTTATAAATATTTATGCAACTTAAAAGCCTGTGTGTATTAATTACTTGACAATCATAGTCTCTTTAATTTCATAGGTTAAGAGACAGAGGAATATGCTATATGGTTTTCAGCACTATCTTGTAAAGGGAATGAAATCATCAAATCTGACTAGAATACAGGAGACATTGCACTGTCATCTAGCTATTGCAAGCCTCTTTGGTTTGTGTTGGGTATATCACAACCTTTCAACTGAAATTTAAACCAAGTCAGTGCAAGTGAACAAAATATTGCATTAGATTTTTTCCTGTCCTTTCAAAATCCAGTTTTTTCTATAATTTCTTGGAAAGAAAAGGAATGCAGGAAAGGATGTATGAAGCTGAAAAATCAGTTTCAACTGTAAGGTTCATCTTGTAAAAAAGGATTATGTTAATTTATACAAACTGTGGGCATTTGTACAGTTTCTCAAGCACACCTTTTATTAGTAATAAGCAGAAAATAAAGGTAACGTCAAAAGAGAAGCCTTTTCCCACAAAATAAGCTAGCCGGATTAGATAAAAGCCTGCCTATTTAAAGTGACCATTTCATATTCACCTGGTACATGTAAAAGTTCACTCACTTCCTGCATTTCACAGTACCACTACCCACATGGCAAAAACTCTTAACAGCAAACAACCAGAAAAGACCAACAGAAATAGAGCTTTCAAAATTCTAAACAGGTCAACAGTATTTTTAAATGATCAGATGAGAAACAGCACTTCTCTTCTTAGACAGTTATATTGTCCAGCTCAATTCTCTCCTTAAGAATATACAGAAAGAGTACAACCAGAGATACTTAGTCTATCACTTCTCAGCATAATTGTCTGCTTATTCTCTATTCTGGAATGTCTTAACAGAGATTCTGACCTAAAATCTCAGCTAGTAGATAGCACAAATGAGTTTGTCTTAAAGCATTTCTATTTCTTTTAAATAAAGAAATAGTTAATGAAATAATTATACTTCAGTTCCAAAATTCTAGCAGTATTCCTCACCTTTTCTTAGTTGAATCTTTCTAATCTTTTGTTTTAATCTTCCTAATTTTTTTTATTTGTAACTATTTTTAAATTGTCATTTTCTTTCTCCTATTGGCTAATAATATCAAAATGCAACTGATACTAAGTAATAACCATAGATGATATTGCAATGTTATAAATCCCTCCAAGAAGATAACCTAATGTATCTTTGTTTCGCTATACTCCATTCTTATAACTCTGCCTAGTAATGCCTACTAATTACAAAGACAAATATACAAAATCATAAAGGATTAGTTTAAGTGAGTTTCTCTAGCACAAAATTCAGCTGATTTGTGCATTTGTGAAAGATGATCAGTGGTATTTAGGGTGGGGTATTTCCAACTTACATTAACAGCACTCCTGACATATTATCTATTAACATAACCACATGAAATTTTTAATGATCGCATAATACGACAGTATGGTGTAAACCAGTGTCTAAAAGGAATAGAAAAAAACAAGTAATTAATCTGTTATCTTGAAGAGACCTTTGCTTTTTTAACCTGTCAAGATAGTAACACTAGTTCTGTAAAGAATATGATTATTAAGAATCTATCTTTGAAAACACTACTTATCCACAATTAATACTAATATTAGTATTTATTAATACATCATTTTTATTCTTTCTTAGTTTCTTTTAAGACTGCATCTTGTTGTCCAGGCTTGTTTCACTGAGACTAACTCCCACAAAAAGACAATCTTTGTGCATCTTACAATCTCTACTCTCCGTGTGACACTCCATAGATTCTAGCAATGCCACGAAGTCTTCCTAGGCCTAGCCAGTAAAGGCTAGTAGCTGACTTCTATTTTTTTTTCATATTATTTAAAATTAAAAAGAATCATAAGTGGAATATAACAGTTTTGGAAAAATAAATCTGAAAAATCCCTTAAAAACTGCACTGGGACACCAGCCAATTTTGAAGCAAACTCCACGCTAACCTTCAAAAAAACTATCCTCCTTCCCCACAGAGAAGAATGATGAAGGAGGGAATCTTCTCTTCAACGTAACATGATTACAGAAACTATAACTTTCTCTCATGAGTACAGGATGAACAAAGGAGTTTCTGGAGTTTGACTGTCTTTCTGAAAATTGATACTTCATAGGGGTTACTAAAACCAAAAAATTATTCACTACTTGCCCACAGGAGGTTGGACATTCCATTATCTGAAGGAGAAAAGGTATACCAGATTCTAAATATCTATGTTTGCTAAGCACAGAATTTACTTTTAAAATAGGTGGTATACTACAACTGCAGAAACACCCAACATATGGGCCCACTTCCCAATTAATTATTTGCTGGCTAAAGTGTTAAAATGTCCTTGGCTTCACCTTAGACACAATCATCCCAGCTGGTCATTATCTACCTGGAAAGGGGCCAAAGAATCTCAGCTGTCAGTACTCAACAAACATGTATGTTTTGTCCTTTTTTTTTTTCATTTACTTTACATTCACAGAGTTACAGTTAAAAGAAGGAAGTCTTCTTACACATGGAATTGGAAAGATTTCGTACCTCTTTTATTGTTGTAATTTAGTATACCTGGAGTGCAGGTGGTTAGTGGATTGATATGGAATTCTTCAATATGCATCTACTGAGAACTAATTTATCCAACCTTACTGACACTGTTTTTATTGTTTTGTGTTCCTACTTAATTCAACTGCTCCTTTGTTTTACACGGATGTGTGAAAAAAACAGAGAAGTATTCGAAAGTCAGAGCTGGAACAAAGTTATTGATTGGGGATGTATCTGCACAAAGTCAGGAAGATTCAATAGGAAAATATCCCTCAATCAAGTGAATGTTTACAGTCAGCTTGTAGCAAATGTAACCGTCAGCCTGTAGTAAACCTGCAGGTCAACAGGTGGAAAGCAAATGGGTTTTCTAATTTGCACATTACTTCTCCAAGAGGCCACAGGACAGCTGGGAGAAGTAACACATGTAAACAAGGCAGACCTAATGATTTCCTAATTAAAAAGAAGATATTATCTTACCATTAATAGGTAAACTAATTGACCAAAATCCAACAGTTTCCCCTCAGTACAAGTAAACATAGGTGCCTTTCCTCACTGAATTGTCACACATTTAGGCCAGCCACTAAGTTGTCAGTTCTGCTTGATTTGTTTGGATACTATACTCTGCGACAGCTGTTGGAAATAATACATTAGAACAGCTGTTGTGAGAGTTACAAAGAGCCTGGAATTTTAATTGGACTGGATATTAATTGGGGGGCGGTGTCTTTTTAAAAAAAAAAAAAAACAAACTATGTTAAGAAAGAAATATTCAAAGAATGACAGATGCCTTTAAGAGATTTGACCAACATCTGGTAAGCAAGGTTGGTCTTTGTTCTGACTACGTAACTTGTGGCAGTGGCCTCCATCATCTGAACGGGAACTGTTAGTTGCTTAAGAAAAGGGGCATTACAAAGAAAAATAGTAAGGAAGTTGAATAAATAATCCTTTTCAAATACTAGCTGTGATCCAGAGAGGACCTTGCAGTGTTTTAAGAACTACTCAAAAAGAGATTCATTCTGAGAACCTTAGTAAATGCCAGCTGAAAACAAAACCATTCATCATGGCCTAGACCTAAGCACAAGTGAATAATAAGCTTACTTTCAGCATCAGCAAAGAGTAGCAAGCACAGGAGCACCACCGTTGGCCTGACTACGTGCATCATCCGACAGCTTGGCACCAGCATTCTTCGGCAGCCTTGTTCTCACTGGCTTAGAAGCCACTGCGAGTCTGTCCGGTCTGAAATTTCAGATGAAGTGTTTTCAGAACCTATGAAACAGATGAGAAAAATACAGTTAGCAAGAATAGGGCAGAGATTTTCTGTTTTTTTTCTAAGCATTCATAATTTGAGGCAAAACAATTTTAAAAGACGAAAGGGTAAGGGAGAAAAAAAAGGAAACATGATTGATTTCAGGCTGCTTGCATATACCAGAAGCTTCAAGGTATGGTATATGTTAGTACTCTTCCAACATGTCTCTCAGTGAACCTTTTCTACCACAATCAAGCAACTGTCACACCCTGGATCTTTCGTTGTATTTAACAGCACCTTCTGAATCACACGAACCATCATTGTTAATGAAGTATAAGTATAATACATCACTGGAATACTCATGTTGCAAGAAGAGAATCAAAGTGGACTCAATATCCAGAATAAAAAGTCCCCTTGCAAGCAGCATAGTGGGAGCTGATACCCTGGCATCTGGTAAGAATAACACAGAAAAATCCACTTCATGAGTTGTTCTTAAAACTAGATATCAAATGCTGGCATACTGCATAGTTCAACAGCTCTCAAAGGTTAGAATTCCTGTTGTGATTTCCTGCACATATCTGAATTAAGCCTAACAGAAAAACAGAAATCCAGCACTGAACGGAGTCCAATTCAATCCATCTCATTTATTATGATGCATAATTGAATATGATACACTGGCAGCACTACAGCTCAAGTACCTGCCTAAAAAAAAGCAGTATCTCATTCTTGTCAAAATTTACTACACCTGAGCTAAGGACTATAAAAATATTTTTCCCTCTCAAAGGAAATACTAGAGATATCCCAAAATAGCCTGATGTCACTAAAATAACATTGAAATATAATTAAGTTTTGAGGGTTCTGTAACATGTAAACTTTGGCGTGTTTGATACTATCTTTTTCATTACCACGAGTGGTTTCCATGCAGTGAAGATAAAAACCAAAAAGGTGGAGAAAAAATTATGCTAATTACCATTCCTCTAGATAGATCTTACAGATTTGTAGGTGGTATAAAGAGCCCATTTTACAGTACAGTGTGATGCTCAAAGCATCTACTCAAGAAAGAAAAGACATAAGCAGCTGTTAGAATGGCTGTTATGAATCCCTTTTGTAAAACTATCTTTTGAATCAGCTGCTGCCATCAAAAAATACAAACCTGAGAAATCTTTATAGGCAAAGTGCTGAAGGCACCAGCTCCCCCCTTTCATTGCTACCATCTTCATGCCAGCATTTCAAATGACAGCAAAGTCCATGAGACCTCAGTCCTGTCGGACTCAATTTGCATCTGTGCAAGCGTATCAGAGCCAACTGCTACATAGTGATTCCAATGCTATCACAAAGATGGAGATGTATGAAATGTACTTTCAAGGAAGAGGTGAGTTTGATTTTGCTTCTTCTAGGCTGAAGGAGTTACAAGGGAGCCCTGAGCTATCTCCAAAGGCAGCTCACTTGTGGACAAAACTTTATCTTTTTATTGGCATGCAAACACACTAGCTGACATGTGAAGGTGAATGGCTGAAGTGTGATGGGTACTAAGATTTGCATATGAAACATAAACTGCTCCCTTTAGCAGAGGAGGAAGTGGAAAGGAAACAACACTGATAATTAAAAAGGGGAGCAGAGAAGGGAAAAAAAGATGACCACAAAGGTGCTTGTTTTACACAACTCTTTTTATGGGGCACTGGAGATTATTTTCACACATTCCGAACACTCCCACCAAAATATTAAATGTGGTATCTAACAAAAAATACTATTATCTCCTTGGGGAAAAAACAGGAATTTTAAAAATCTCATGATCCTGATATGTGAATATGCATTTATCCTCTACAAGCTGTCTGCAAATGAAGGGATGGATCACAAAACCTGGCAAAGAAAAGGTTGAAAAGAAAGAAGAGTTTGTTTTTTTTTAAATTAAAACCCCCATTCCATTATCTTACTCTAAATGCACATACAAGCACTTAGGAATACTGCACTCATTGTCTCTATTTTGAAGGTGATATTCATTATCACTCAAATCATAAATACCAAAGCCCTCAGTATTTCCTTTCTTTGCTGCTTCTGAGTGTCATGGCTTTAGCTAGCCTGATTAACACACTAAGGTTTCCAGGAGACTCTTTGCCTGTTGTTTTCTCTCTTCACCTGCTTACACCTCCATAGCTAACTTCTGGTTTTTTTAAGTCAAGTAAACAGAAGCACTTGAATAAAAATGGCAGGTGGGTCCTTTTTCTTTCAAGTGAGTTGAAGATATATTGTTAGTGGACGCATGCAGATGATAACACTGGAGAGAAGCAAGCCAAGAGACAATCAGGTGCTATCAAGGTTCTCCACACAAGTCTGCCTCAGCTTTACCTACAAAAAATCATAGCTTCAGCCAGCAACCCTGCTACTGACAATTGTACTAACCTTGAGATTGATAATCATCTGGTATGTAGTCTATACTTGGCTTACTTGTGAAAACTGACATGGAGATGCAATTCCTTACAAGGACTAAATGCAATTATCAAACAAGTATTAACTTCCAAATCAAGCCACCTTCATAATTCAGAAGTAAAATGTTCATCTAATGCATTATTAATTCTTAAATGAAGCAGTTTCTTCCTTTTTCTATTTCCTCCTGACCATGGTTTGTTAATTCTGTAGTGTGGTACCAGAGACAGTGAAAACACAAACAGCATTTGCATCACCAGATTATATGCAGAAAGATGGGGCTTCTCCTTGGTAGAAAACTGATCACAATAGCTACAGAGAGATCAACAGTTATTGGGAACAAACTCTCTTCGTGAAGCTTTAATAAAAACTGTTTTTATTTTAGGATAAGTACTGCATAACTGCTGTATCAAATAGTCAAAAATGACACAACATCTCTAAACAAGCTACCTATGAATAATTTCTTCCACAACAGCTATTCCGGTCTCTCTCCCCAGACAAACAAATTGTTAGTACAAAAGTGAAAACCAAAGGGTGGAACTAGGTAATACATCTATCATTAGCACATATGTAAGTAAGAGGACAGATTTTCCCTGCTTAGTGGTATCTATCAGTAAGATCAGTAGAAGTGGAGGTGTCGAGCCCTGCAGAGTATTCAATGCAAAGACACAAAAGAATTCTCCTCAGCTGGGGCATGGCAGATGATAGCACCTGGGCATGGGTACACATACCAATTATCCTCAAAAGGATCAACTGGGTGAATGAAACATCTGAGCACCGAACTACTTCCCTGCAGTCTGTTTACTTTAGTACCAAAAATATTCTTTTAGGTGCTAACACTGCAATCAGGAGATGGTCACTGCTCCAAGACAGTTACAGTTACAGAAAATGCTTACCTGGAGATAAATCTTAGAACCAAAAAAAAAAAAGTAAATACTGATTTTATTTACCTGCTTGCTTTTCCATGCCTGCATGTGCATGTAAATGCTTGATAACTCGAAACAGAAATTTAGCACAGCAGGGAAGAATTCTCAGAAGAGACTTGAACACAGACAAAAAAGAAGTCATAGCAGATGTAGGGAGCCACATGAAAAAAAAGCAGTAACTTACAAAATTTTGAAATACAGGAATGTGAAGATATGAGAGCTCATTTGTGCTATTACACAAACAGGATTTCTAGTTCAACTTTACATTTTTAAAAAAATAGTGTTTCTCTAAGAACAAGTGGCAGGCAAAGATTGAAACAGAAGACTGTGCTGACATTCTGTTTCTACACTTCATTCATCACACCCACAATCCTAAATTACATCCATTCCCCAGCCACAGATTTCTAATGCCATACATATGCAAGTGAAGAGATACAAAAAAGAAATATGCAACATTACTAGAACCAAGTCAAGGAAGAAGTGCCAATAATTCACATCGTTGCATATCAACCAAGATCCCTCCTTAAAGAAGAAAATAAACAGATTTCATAGACAAATCTTGGCTGCAAAAACCTGACTGACAACTGAATCATGACTAGAAAGAACAGGAACAAATGCATAAAATTAATGCTCACAAGCTGTTTAACCAAAATCAATTCAGAAATACCTCTGGGTAAAACAGTGTCTTTTAAAGGGAATTAAATGTATTTTCCAAAGCAGTGTGGGAAACTGTCATAAGTTCTACATTAGCTTACTCTTGTATTGATTAAACATGATAGAAGTTTTCATAGGTGACCTACTGGAGAAGTTCCATGCTTCATTCTGTTTTTATTCTTAAAAAAGCCAAAATGCAAGCACATGATTAAGGAAATTTAAAAGACAGATGTGTTGAGTGTTCCAAAGCTTAGTCTTATCAGTCCCTGGATAACAATACACCTTAATGCTTCCTTATCATTCCTGAATTTCTCTATTACAGTTATTCCAACGTGAGTGAGCACCCACCCTGGAACAGCAGGTTTCTGATTTCAGGCAGGCCTCTGAAATATATTACTATAAAAGCACCACTGAGTTGCAGTGATAGGTGGAATTTTGCTTATATTAAACAACTTAACATATTCAATCTGATTCTACATTGTAATTCTATTTTGGACTTCAGCAAGGATTCTTCTGTTACTATGCAAAACAGAAAATGGATTTTCAATATCCAAAGAAATAAAAGAAATAGATAAATGAAATAAATTTAGTGAATCAATTAATTCAATGACAGCAAAGTACATTAAAAATCACATCACAGGCTTTTTCTCATGTAGAAAGTTGTTAAAAAGTTCACCTTTTTTTTACTTACAGAAATACTGATGTTCATATGGAATTTTAAACCATACACAAAAAAGCCTGCCTAGCCTGATCTTTATACAGCTTCACTCACAACCTAAATCATGAACTAAAACACCAGTTTGTAAGTTGTCACATATCTCAGTGCTCAGAAACTTCTGCCATATTAGTCACTTCTGCAGATTATAAGAACTTATTCACGGTGCAGAAACAATTCACGAGGTCATTCTGCATTCTTAACTCTGTGCCTCCCAAATAATGGAATGAGAAAAAAGTATTGTCCTAGTAATGGGTGAATTGCTGAGATGAAAATAGTCTTGCTAGAGAATCAAAATATACAATGTTATCCGTCAGTAAATATTAAAGCAATACATTGTTGAAAATCTACACTAAGAATTTAAACCGTTTTACAAAGCCACAGGTAACAGGTTAGGTGGATAAACAAAACACCTTCTACTAAGACTGACTTCTTGCCTGAAAAACAGAAACTCTGCCAATACCCAGTGTTGACTCCTGTCACCCAAGAACCCTGTAAATTACTTACCTATAGTTACCCTGAAATAGTCCAGCTCTGACTTCACCCATGTGAGAAAAGAAACTCTGTTCTCATTTAAAAAAAGAAGGAAAAAAAAAAAAAAAAAGACAAAAAGGAAGGAAGGAAGGAAGGAAGGAAGGAAGGAAGGAAGGAAGGAAGGAAGGAAGGAAGGAAGGAAGGAAGGAAGGAAGGAGAAGAAAAAGGAAAGTGAGAAAGAAGGGAAGGGAAGGGAAGGGAAGGGAAGGGAAGGGAAGGGAAGGGAAGGGAAGGGAAGGGAAGGGAAGGGAAGGGAAGGGAAGGGAAGGGAAGGGAAGGGAAGGGAAGGGGAGGGGAGGGGGAGGGAAGGGAGGGGAGGGGAGGGGAGGGGAGGGGAGGGGAGGGGAGGGGAGGGGAGGGGAGGGGAGGGGAAGGGAAAGGGAAAGGAAAGGAAAGGAAAGGAAAGGAAAGGAAAGGAAAGGAAAGGAAAGGAAAGGAAAGGAAAGGAAAGGAAAGGAAAGGAAAGGAAAGGAAAGGAAAGGAAAGGAAAGGAAAGGAAAGGAAAGGAAAGGAAAGGAAAGGAAAGGAAAGGAAAGGAAAGGAAAGGAAAGGAAAGGAAAGGAAAGGAAAGGAAAGGAAAGGGAAAAGGAAAAATAGCAGCAGCTGAAGAAAAGGAGCTAAAATAAATATCTTGGCTAATCTGTGTTATTATAGTCTTTTTCCAACCACAGAAGAGAAACAGGGTGAAATCCACAATAAGGTTTGTAGAATATCTATTTTTCTGCATTTAGAAAAGGTAAACACTAGCCTAAAAAACAGCAAATGTAACTTTAACCAACAGGCCTGTACTCAGCACTGGTGAGGCCACACCTCGAATACTGTGTTCAGTTTTGGGCCCCCCCACCACAAGAAAGACATTCGGGTGCTGGAGCGTGTCCAAACAAGAGCAACGAGGCTGGTGAAGAGTCTGGAGAACAAGTCCTGTGAGGAGAGGCTGAGGGAACTGGAGTTGTTTAGTCTGGAGAAAAGGAGGCTGAGGGGAGACCTTATCGCTCTCTACAACTACCTGAAAGGAGGTTGTAGTGAGGTGGGTGTTGGTCTCCCAGGTAACAAGCAATAGGACAAGAGGAAATAGCCTCAAGTTGCACCAGGGGAGGTTTACATTGGAGATTAGGAAACAATTCTTCACTGAAAGGGTTGTCTAGCATTGGAACAGGCTGCCCAGGAAAGCGTTTGAGTCACCATTTCTGGAGGTATTTAAAAGACATGTAGATGTGGCACTTAGGGACATGGTTTAGTGGTGGACTTTGCAGTGTTAGGTTTACAGTTGGACTCAATGATCTTAAGGGTCTTTTCCAACCTAAATGATTCTGCAATTCACTGATTCTATGAATTGTTTTGCTCCAAAGTCTGGTTTAGGAACAAATACAATGACTATTTTTTATGCAAAAACATTTACAGACTGATTTCTGCCTTTGTCTTTTGTCTCAAAAGAACAAAAACCAGAAGAGCAAATCACTTGTACTAGGCAATTTGCCATAGACAGTTTGTTAAAGTCTTCTTTTGCTGTCTATTGCATTACTTGAACAAAACTGTGCGGCTACCACCTTTTACGATAAACTAAACGTATGAGTATGTGAGTCACATACCAAAATGTTCGTAAAACCGTTAGGCCATATACCACATATTTGTCAGGCACTCCCAGGAAAAGGGGCTCCAAAACCAGCTTTCAAGCAGACGCTCCTAGCAGTCCTACAGAAAAGCACCACTCCCAAGGAGAACAGCTAGACTGCATGATGAGCAGCTGAATTCTAGGACCACAGTTACTGTCAGAGTCAGCATCTTTTAGTGGCTTGCTTCCTCCTAGAGCTAGGTATTTGGACAACCTAGCAACAAGAAGATCCTACTACAGTTCCACTGCTATGCACATGACATAGGCTTGCTAACATTGCTTGTATCTAAACAGCCACCTCTGTTTCAGAAAAATTTTGCCTCTCCTATGTCTCTTCAGCATGGAAATCATGAAGCATTGAGGTTGGGCCTCGCCTTTAGGGGTAGGTGAAGCATACCGGGTACTGCACATACCAAAATAAAGCTAGAAATATATTTGCAAGTCTGGTGCTAACAGGTCAAATCTGACTTCAACATTGCAAAGGCATCTTTATTATATTACTCTGAAATTTCTTCCTTTATGGCTTTTCTTTTTCCTTTTCACTTTATAGTTTTGTTTCAATACTATCCAATATACTTGTTGCCTAATCAGATTGAAGCATGGCTGACTGAGACAGTGAATTTGCAGTACACACAGGACAGTAATCCAGCTGCAGCTAGTTTAGCCTGACTGCACTTTATTATAACGTTGCTGATGGCAATACAATCATATTAGAGGAAGAGATGGAGAGCTGAAATGGTTATTTTTCAAAAGTAGTTGGCATTATAAAATGATTTGATAATAAAGTACAAAAACTTCCTGAAGCAATAAAAGCACTATGCATTTCCCATACTAAGATATGGCATAACGGCACACAGTTGTCCGCAGTTCCTCTTTTGGAAAAAAGAAGATGAGAACTACAGAATATCTTTGTAACATATAACACTTTTTATGACAGTCAAAGAAAAAGTAAAAGTAATGTTAGGAACTCTGAAAAAGGGTTAAAAGTCAACAAAAGCCTAAAGATATTTTATTGTTGGAAGCTTACTTATTAAGGAAAGTACCACTTGGTACACTTCTAGATACTAAAGTAATCTCCTGATGTCGATAAGCCTGTTTTGATAACAAATAAAATTGTAAAATCACCAGCAGGGCCAGACAGCATGTGTTCTTCTGTACAGACCCCATTAAAAATGACAATTAATTAGTAGAAATGAGCGGCTTAGAATGGCCACTTCAAGTGGCACTTCAGGTGCTTCACAGAACCTACACCTCAACCCCCTTCAAATGGAAAGTGAGAAGCAGAAAGGTTTTATCCCCCCAGACCTCTTGTATTTGGTTTGGTGAAGGCAAATGGAGAACAGCAAAAGATTTCCACCATAAAAAACCTATTACTGTATTAACACTGTAACGATCGGAGATTGTGCAAAGCATTAATCAGTACATATGCAGTCATTTCTCGTTTTTGAGGTTAAGATTTTCTCTGTGCTTTGAAGTGGTGCCACTTCTATACCCAGGCCTTCCATTGACATTGTTTGGTCCAGGCAACTTGGCACTCAAATGTCTTAGCTACCAGAATGTGATAATAAAAAGAAATCCCTGATAGACCTTTGGTTCACCCTCTTACAACTCTGTTACAGACTGCCAGAATAGACTAAAATGCATTAAGTATATTCCATATATTCTTTGCTATTTTTACATCCTTCTCAGGAAATATTTCAGCAAGTACTTTTCAAATCTAAGTCCTGCAACAGCTTCCCAAGCAGTTATCTTTTTAGGCGATATTAAAGAAAAACTAACTTTACTGTCTTCCAAACGCTGGCCTTCGCAACAAGGAGATTATTTCCAACATAATTGTCAATTGCGTATTGATGCTATGTAATCTTCAGCTTCTTTTGTAGCCTCTTTTGGTCAGTTCTAAGCAAGAAAGTGAGAATATGTGCGACCCACCAAAGTGAATGCTATTTTCATAAAGGGTATGAGAAAGAATAAATTTGAACTGTACCGTACACAGCTACGGAAATATTGCTGTAATATACATACCAATAGCACATTGTGACATGGACAGAGTATACATGTCCACAACAATATTATACAGGTGATGCCATATTTAGCAACAGTTGTTTTCCTCCCCATATACCGGAGTGGTTCCATCCTGCTAAAGAACTTCCTGCATACTATTGGTATATATATATAGTCAATCACCTCTCTCACTACTTATGAACATGACACAGTTCCTGAAACAGGCAATCTGTTATATCTTCCTTCTTAAATTAGCAAGACAAATCAGAGCAAAAAATATTACCAAAGATTAAATTGGTGAAATAACCAAACTGCAGGCACCACTGATAGTCTTGTCTTCTAAACAGTCAAAAGGTGTAAGAAAGAAAATGGACTGAAGATAGGACACAAAAGGGAGGTTATTATCCTGTTTGTCACCTCTTATAAAAAATACATAGCTAAGAAAACACAAAAAATTGTGTTTTACATTACAGCTCTGTCATTCAGAGTGTCAGAGTCTTCAAGAATCTGAGCATGAGAAGGAGTAAAAAAATACAGATATATGACAAAGCAATGCATTTAATGACCAGCAAAGCCCAACATCTGCACAGCAAGAAGGTTTAAGGACATACATACATGTACATAGACACACAATCACAAAAAGGACAGACTGGCAGATTTGTATCAAAATGTTAAATCAAATGTTCGAATTTGCATCAAAATGTAGAAGAGACAATCTATCTGCCTTTCAGACACATGCCTCATAAGCAAAGACTTCCAGGACTTCTGCTTTTTCCCTGTGCTTTCTGCTTTTTCCCTTCTAGCTCGAAAGCAGTAGTCTGTAAAGATACTGCTATGACATTCAAACTGAAGAAAGAGCATAACTTTCAATTACACGCTTCTTTCTATTTAGCCAAAACTAATGAAATATTAAGAGTTCATGTAGGTGGCTATCAAAAAACATTTTAGGATTTTACCCTGGTGCTTTGTACCAGATAACAATGTATCAAATACCATGTGCTGTGATCACAAAAGCCAGAATCCTGTAAGAAAGTACACAGTAACTTTAAGCCTTCAGACAGTCCCATTAAAATATTTCAAAACTTTCAAACACTCAGCATCCATTAATTCTCTCATTAGAACATGAAATAAAGCTATTTATAATACTGAGAGGAAACATGCTGTGTGATTTTATGGAATTCTCTGTATTACCACCATCGACTTCCATGTTACCACAACACTGCTTCCCAAACATAGGCAGATAAAAGTTACTATGCTCCCTCTCCAGAAAGATGCCACCCACGTGACAGAGATACCCAAATTCCACACGGAGCACTGTCTCAACAGCCACAATGTTGTGGCTGCCAGACTTTTGAGGAAACCCCAAAGCTGTGCTCATTGCACTATGAAAGAGGGTTGCAAATGGCAGTGTTTACTCAGGACTCAAGCATTCCTGCTGGTGTTTTAGCACTGTCCGACAGAGGTAAACTCTCAGTAGAAAATTTTAGAGGGAGATGCAAATAATGATACTTTATAAATGAATTTTAAAAAAATAATCTAGAAAGACAGTTCCTCTTTTGGCTTCCTTTACTCACACTTACTTGTTTTACCTAAGAATCTGCCTAGATGCAGGAAAGCTTATATTTTTATTTTTAAATTAATCATTCTGCTTATTTATATTGATGACAAAGTATCTATTTTTTCAATATATCTAAAGCCTAGAAGATGAGCCTGAAGATCTACATGCAACACTGCAGTACACCTTGTGGGAGTTTCATCTTTCACAACAGAAATGCTTGAGCAACTAATCATAACCCAGTAAAGTTTCTGCAGCTTTTCTATTATAACCGTTATGTCTCTGGACGTGTGTGTGTCCCAGGAGTATTGTTCTGGATTGATTAGCATCTTTATAATGAAATGCTCAATTACAGCTTTGAAATAGGTAATTATAAAGGGACTGTGTATTTTCCAGTTAGGGATTTTGTTTTGATTTTTTTTTTAATTATCAGTGCATGAAAGGCAGCTGTAGAAGTTCCGACTGCACTGTCGCCTCTTTGGAAAGAAACTATGTTTTGTTGCTCTCACTGTGCATAAACTAAATTGAATTTCTAGTTATGACTGGTATGGGAGTTTTATTTTCAACTGTCAGGGTGTGCAGCCAGCTGTAACCAGTTTTTCAATATTTTGAAAAGCCTCATTTGAAGTACACAGTTCCGAATGACTTAGGGACCTTGTCGTTAGTCAACAGAAAACTTTTTCAAAACACTTTCCAACTGTACTTCTTTGGTGTAAAAGAAAAAAAAAAAAGTGTAAGGAAAGCTAGACAATATGGATTTTCTGCATAACTTTAGCAGCATATGTAAAAATGGAAAACAAATTTTAGGGGCATGTCTAAGTTTGGGCTAATGTTTCAGACTCTCTTATGTATATTATTGTATCTTGAAGACAGCTGCATCATCTTGATGTTGTTAAAACCAATTTCTGCCAGAAAAGTGACTCATTTTTCCTGATGGTTAACAGCAGCTGAGGGGGTGAGGAAAGTGCTTTTAATTTCAAGGATCAGAAGTCAGGAGAAAAAACTATAAATATTTCCTTTCCTTAGTACTCTGCATGCGGCAGCACACCATCAATTTTAAAAGAGGTTTTCTACTTAAGAAACTTATTCAGCTGTTGAGATAATGTTTTAGTTTGTATTGCTTCCTCACCTCAGGTGTTAGAAGATACACTATTGACAGGAGAACTATGTATTTATTTATCTATTTTAAAATTAGAATAACAGAAACAATTGGATTAAGTGAAAAAGTGTAAGGACATATTCCAAGCAATCCTCTTAACACCTTGATATCTAGAACCAGTGCTCCTCAGCCCTAATCTCTGTCATATAACAGATCCATCACTGCTGCCAGCACAAGGTTAAAGATGCTTGTATAAACAGATAAATGCAGATCACAGGTTAGAAGATAAGGGGAAGAAAAAAGTAGATATGCTTTGTGTCTTAAACAGAATATAAAATCCAAAAAGATGATCTTTTCAGGTACCTGTACATGAGTCTATCATGCTTTTCAATGTCCACAGTGTGCACACTGTCACCTTAACCTACATTAGAAATTTTCCATCAGACAAGTTGTTTTCTATTTATTAGCACTGTGGAACCCAGGACTACCTCCACAAATCATGTGACTATTGCCTATTCATTTCTTAAAGACTCTGGAACCACAAATAAAAAATTTGCTTCAAGCATTACTTTTTTTTTTTTTGCAAGTCAGCTCCACAAGTATTAAATAAATGTGAATGACCATTTTTACTTTTTAGCTAATTCACCTCTTGTTTTTTAATGTTTTTTTCTTTTTAGCATATCTAAAAAGCCGGTAATATAAGAAGTCCAGATACATTAGTTTAGTCATGTTACAACTATTGTACTACTACACAGAAACTTGCACATCAAACAATTTTATTTGAAATGGTGTAATGGTAGGCCTAAACTTCCAGTCGAAACTTCCACTAATCTTTGTGCGAGAGACTGCTTGGGATCTAGGACAAAGATGTATACTCATTTATTGAAATACCAAACCTTACAATGAATTTTGGAGGCTTGAATTTATCTATATAGACTTCACTCTGCATCTTGTCTGTGGATTCAGGAATGTATCGGAATGTATTGGTGTAACCAATTTGTTCATTTTTATGTATAAAGCTGCCTTTATTTCTGCAGCTGAGATCTCCAATAAGCACATCTATTTGGCAGTCCAAACAGCCATCTGATTTAGAATTCAGTTTAGTATCCAGTAACAGATAAACATTAACTGAAACACTAGCCTTTCTCAAATGAGTTCAAACAAATGTTCTGCTACTTCCTTTTTTTCTAAACATCTCCCAATAGTTGGAGAGAAGAATTCCTGGAACTCCTGGAGAAAAAAAAAAAAAAAAAAATCATATGCTAGTACCCAATCCTCACACTCAAAATCAATTTGTAAAATGGTAATCCAGAACACTGCACAGAATTGCCACTAGAATAAATTTACAAATGTGAAATTTCATTCACAAACTCATTAGAGAAAGTTTAAAGCAATGCATCATGATCAAACTGATTACAATAATTCCTACAATTCTGACTCTCACATAGAAATTGCTGGTATATGGTATTATTACTCAAATTCCCAGTTCTTTCAATATTATTTAAATTACTTCAACAATTCTATCATGGTTTCAATGTCCTAAAACTGTTTTATTACAGAGGTACTGTTAAAAAAAACCAAACTGCTGACACTCTGTCCTCCTTTATATTTTGTTTTCTCTTAAGTAGTCTTTTAACTGCATAATCATTGCTGTCACCCTTAGTGGTTTGTACCTTTTTCTCACAGTGACACCCAAGAGGCCCTAAACACTGAAATCTGTTGGAAACTAGGAACATTTGAAAGCATGTTATAGAAAAGAGGGAATGGAGGACTGTGAAATTATGTTGGAAGTAATCTCTATGTTCGAGAGTAAAGTTCAGCAAACAGAACAGGTACACTAGTTTTCTGTAGCAATATCCAACTGCACACGCATACAATGGTGTCTACTGTTCCATCACTTTGCAGTTAATCAGTGGAAGTGATGTGAGTTATGGCTTATTAATGGATCCGAATTGAAACAAATCGTGAGCAAACACTACATGCATAAATACTCTCCTGAAAAGGGATTCTTTCCTGGCTCAATATCACAGACATAATAATGGACTCTGATCCTAACTGAATCTAAGATACCCAATATTCCACTTAGTCACAGCAAGGCCAGTAAACATCAAAACAAATGGTAATGTTTAAGTAGCTGAGGCAAATGGACTGATCCCTTCACTGCCTCAGGGCAGGCAAGTTCTCTAGATCCTGAGAGATGTTTGCAGCTCTTCACATTAAAAAAACCACCACCTTTAAGCAAAGGCATGGAGACATCCTGCTAAGTACTAAAATACTACAGTCACTTTCTTGGAAAATGGATCTGTAAGAGAATACTTATTTCCCTCACCTGAAAACACTTGCACATCCACTCTGAAATGGGATATCAGTCTCCACCACCTATACACAACACATCTATACTGCAAGGAGCGGGAATTATCAGACTGACTAATTACCAGTCAGACTTTTGACAACAGAACCTATTTGACTGACTCATGCTTTTTTTTCCTGACATTTTTGCAGACCTTTTAATATGAAAAAAATAGATCTAATAGCAAGGCTTTCTCCTGTCATAGTGCAGGCACACAAATTCAGTCAGCTCTTCTAGTGAACTGGGAACTAAAAAGGCAACTTTATCTTTTCCTTAAGGTGATTTCAGCATGTCTCTTTTGAGTCAGACACTATATCAGAGTTTTTGTTGATGCCTAGAGTATGTATGTGATGAGGCTGTATATTTACACATATTCACTTATATAGATAAATTTATATAGATATGTACATGTATTTACTTATACATCCTTAAATCATCAGAATAAAATTAAAAAACAACTACAGAAAAGGCATTTGTTTCAGGGTGAAAACCTTTCAGATCACTTAGTCATAGTAAAATCACTGTTTTATTATCAAACTTAATTGAAGTGTGAATGACAGAACAGGATACAGACTACCCTGCTGGCAGAGCTCACTCTCTCTCAGAGAAATTATCTGCAGTTTACAATATTCACTGCCCAAGCCTGACATGATGAAAAAGGCAGACATAAAGCTAAATTTAAAAGATATATTACATGTCTTTCAAACAAGGAAAACTGCAGGGGACAGAATCTGGTAAATGTTACCTCTTAACCTGTTGTGGCTGCTTTTGTTAGCAGTTCTTTCTGGAGGATTCTCCAGAGTGCTTCTAGTATGTTCTCGTTCCAAAGAACCTAAATGGTCTGTTGAATTTTTATCAGCAGACTGTGACATGACAGCAGATGGGATAAACAAGAAATGGAAGTGATGTGTCTATAAGCATACATATTTATTTACATTATATTTAACAATTATCCCAAAAATGCTACTGTAGAACTATAAGGTATATATGTAATTATTTCTTTTTATATAATAAATACATTTAAGATAAAAAATTATTACATGCACATTAATTATTTTATATATAACAAATAGTCAAATAAATTTATTATTTATTGTATATATATTTACTATATTAAAAAGAACCAAACACATATGCACCCTATAGTTTTACATTAGCATTTTTAGGATAATTATTAAATTTGCTGTGTAGGAATCCTGAGAGACCTCCATTTGATAAAGGCTCTACTCCCAAGTCATTTAATGCTTATGATCTTTCCTAAGTTTTTGTATGCTTCTTCCTAAAGGTGAATATAAAAGCACATAAATTCCCTAGCCTGTGAAAAAATGCTTAGAAATATTCCTTTTGTTAATACCTATTCTCTTTGCAACTAAACCAGGATCTAAGGTCATGGTGACCTAAGGTCACCGAAGGTCATGTAAACATTCTAATTGGAAAGAGGAAAAACTTGCTTAATTTTAACTTTATCAATAGAAGATATTGTAAGAAATAGGTATTACTACCACTTATAAAAAATATTGAATGGTAGTGAAAGTTCTACACCACCTTCCTTCTGCATAGGTCATTATTCAGTTAGCGGATCTTAGACAATGCAGGTCTCTAAGAAGTAGAAATTCATTCCTAAATCTAAACTGGCACAAATATGAAACAACCTAAGAAGTCCCTTATAAGAATTAAAGATGAAATTGCAAAATATTTCTAAATTTAAAAAAGGACACACTGAATATAGAAAGCAGGAAGCAATATCATTACCAGTAAAATCCAAAAGGCTGCTATTCAACTTTGTAAAATTCTGTTTTATCAATATCTCCTAAAATATTAATATTAAACTTATAATATGCATTATTAATTATACTATTATAATTATATATTTATATTATATAATTATAATTAAAATATTAAAAAATAAAATAGTAATAAAATTGGTAACTCACCTCAGCATATCTTTATGACAACAGACAGATAAATTTTAATACATTTGGGCATTTTCCTGATTTTATTATTTGCTAAAGCTGTTACATTGCAGCGGGAATAACCTGGAGTAAATGTCAATGCCTTTGACATAAACTACACTGTGAAGAATGTTCATTTTAACAATCATAAATCATAGAACCAAAGGAAAGATGGTTTCTTGATTTAAGAGTTTTTTTAATCTAGCTTTGATTATATTAGTATTAAAGGCCAAAACAGTACAGTATCATCCTTGCCGCCCAAAATCCAAACTCATACTGCAATGATGACGGAAAACTTGAAATAATTAAAACTTGAAATAATATTGCATTTTGTCAGTATTCTGACAGTAACATAAAGAAAATAGCAAGGAAAACACCAGTTTAATGACCACATGATATAACGAAAAAGAATGTGAAGACCAGAATGTAAGGCACTCAGTATCATTATTCGTAAAACTCAATGGCTATTCATGGAACTTATTTTAAACACATTTTGTTCATAATTTTTTTAAAAATAATAGCCTGCACAGAACTCAGAAAAATCAGGGGGAAAAAAAACCAAACTGTGGCAAATACATACAAGCTCATCTTTCTGTAGCAAACAAAACTAGCAATCCACAATTCATAAAGAATAAAATGAAATTAGTTGAAAGACTGTGTTCTGCCAATTGTCTGTTCTAGAACAACACTGTTTATCATAAAACATGATATCCAGGATTGGTTAAATCATGGAAGCTTTCAATGCTTATTACACAGTGGCTTCAGTTTATCCCTTATTCTGAAGAATATAGATAAGAAAATTCTGAATGCAAAATCCAGTGAATAAGGCCATGTTCTGAAATCAAGGCATGAAATTAAGCTGGCTGGCTAACTTCCAGTATTTGTTTTGCAACTACAGAAAACACATGCTCCCCCAAAACCCCGATACAATGCAGTCTTTTAGCCCCTATTAAATGATATATTACATCCATTACTCTTCAATACTGTAAAAGCTACACTATTTTAGAACAGATGTTTAAAAAGAAACTCACAATATAATGGGTGTCAGAAAAAAAATTAAATTTCAGTAGAAATCATTTTTTAAAATCATGTTTTCATATCAACTTCATACTAAATTTTAAAAATTTTATCTATAGTTACCGAACTGAATTTGCAATTCATGCCATTTGTTATCACTCATTACAGATTTGATTTTTCATCTACTATTGCCAACTTCTTTCACAAGCAGAAAGCAGATTCTTATAGTTCTCTTTTTTCTATTTCTTTTAATGAATAACTCACTTTGTCATATGCCATAATTTACTATGATAGTTTTTGCTCATCTCAGAAAAGGAATAGTTAATATATATGCTAGTGCCAAACCTGGATTAGCAGTAAGCACAAACCAGCTGAACACAAGAGAAGCTACTGAAGGAGAACTTTCTCATAAAAATGAGCTAGCAAGACAGTCTAAGTTTCCCACATTTGTTGTAGGCCAGGATCTTCACTTGCTGATCTTCAAGCTTAGACAAAGCATTAAAGAGGATCTAATGACGTTCTGTATTTCAGAAATGAATCTCCTCCTTTGGTATACCTGATGTTAGCCTTGGCTTTTCCTATGAAAATTAAAAGAAAAAAAAGCAAGCCCAAATCTTAAAGGTGAACACTTAGGAGAAACCTAGGGAAGAATGCTTTTGCTCATAGCAGCAAGCACTAACGTGAAATTCTTCCATATAAGTAGAAATTTGAGCATATTAAAAGTACAAAAGGTGAATTACAGGAGTAGAATGGTCTGCTCCAAATGATGTTAACAATGTCAGTACTGAAGTATTGTTAATCACTTAGTAAATGCTATGTGCTTTCTTAAAAAATCTCAGACCAAACATCTCAAGACCAGAACAATCTCAACTGTATTCTACTTAAACAGAATTAAAAATCAAAACCAAGTCTAATTTTGTTGGGAAACTAAGAAAGAAGTGGTCTGAGACAGAAGGCTGCTATCTATCACTCAGAAAAACAAGGCTGAGAGTAAAATCTCCTTAACTATTTTTGTATTTTGCCACATAATCACAATGCAGTCTTTAGAGATAGTTCATGCAGTCATCTCAGAGGATACAGAGAGGTCTTTCATGTATGTATTTTTACGATAGCACCCAAAGATTTATAAAAGCTGAGAGTTAAAAATGAGCTTTGCTTCATTTAATTTTAAGTCAATATTTGAGGCTAATAGCTAGTTTCTCTGGTTCTCTCTTCCCTCTGTAAAATAGAAAGGAACAGTGCTATTCTTGCAAACTTCAAAGGCTTTATTTAGTTTATAGCAAAGGAAAAGGGTAAGGCTGATCCCCTCTCCACCCAAAAAAAACCCTCCAGTGGATTCAGTAATTCAGAACAGTTCACAATTTAATGTCAGTCAGTCTTAGATCGGGAGAACATAGTAACAATACCTTTTTCAAAAATTAAAAAGTTTTATCTTGATATTTTCTTAATTTAAGTTTTCTCAGTTTTTATTTAACATGTCCAAAAATTTATTTAAAGTAGAAAGCTAAAGTAACAATCAAAATCAAACTGAAATAGTTTGTCTAGTGTCAAATGATGTTTCTTCTTACCTAAGGCATAAATGGCTTCAACTTCTCCATTTGGCAGAAATAAAATTGCTTCAGAAGTGCTAATGAACTAAAAAATCTATTACTGACACATAGATATGGCACAGTGGACCACAAACATTGAGGTTACTGGGGCAAAGAGGATGAAGGAAGGCATATATAAACCTTTAATATAGCTGGACAAGCAGAATGGTACACTTAAAAAAAAATCAAATGTGTTGTCAAATTCTACACTGAATTGTTGCATTTTCTGATGAAAGTGGAATAATTGCCCAACACAAGAAGGCAACAAAAGCAATACCTTTTAGGAGTACAGAAATAATCTTCATCAGTAGCCTCCAAGTAGGGTGCTCGTCTTTCAATCCTGTCATCTCTTACCGGTCCTTATATTTCAACATTTCTGGTAAGATTCACTTTCAATGGGAAATTTAGAATATTCACATGGAAATGTAAAATCTAGCTTTGCAGAGAAGGCTGATTTTTTAAGAAGGATATATGAGATTTCCATTCTGGCTTGGCTACTACTAGATAAATATTGTTTCTTTTTAAAAAGATATAGAGATTTTCCTAGAGTAAAGTACCATTTCAGAGAAACTACACATCACTTTGGTATAGCATGAAAAGATCTTTAATCTCCTGTTTGGTTTTGCCTTCATTCCATCCAGCTGTAATACTTAAAATTAAAAATCTCTTGATTCACTGTGCAACAATCTTTCTTACCACATAACATTTTCATGCCATAATCCTAACCATAGATACAGAAATGTGTCTTATACATCACAGTTCCCTCTGTTGGGGGAGAACAGGACATTATAGGTGTCTCATTTGTATTTGTGGTACAAAGAAGTCAATACAAAACAAGCATGTCACTTCTTATTTCTCTTAAAGAAAAATTGTTTAAAGCTGATATGTGCATTCCTTGACTTTTTCTAGCAATTTGCTACCCTATTTTCTATTCTATGTACAGCAATGTTTGATAATAGTTTGATAGAAATTGTTGATTTTTTCCTCTGACAAATACCACTAAGGTATCTTGATCCTATTTTACTTGGAAGAAGACCTAACCCTAATGGGTAATTAACTGACTACATGTAACTATTTGTAAAAGAGACGTGATATTGTCTTAACTTTCATACTCATCTAAACCCAGGCAAACTGCATGTGAACAGCTATCACTGTGATCTGGCAATAATATTAACATGTAGTTTTATTTTTTATAAGGAAAGTATGCAATTGAACTTTGTAGCTCTGCTTAACAAGAAGTCCAAGTTGATTGGGGAAGGCATGATGAATCAGTCATCAGCTGTGAGTAAGACCGTGTGTCACACTTACTCTAGTTGACTGAAAGTCAGAAGTAAGCCCACTGTGTAGAAAGCACTACACTGGTTTCAAACCTTATTTTACACAAAAAGAAACCAGTTGTAAAAGAAGCCGGTAAGACTCAGTGAAAGGCTACTGTATGTAGTCTGGTAAGTTAGAAAACTACATACTGCCGTATGGTAAGCTAGAAAATAGGGTAAAATCTTGGCTTTTCAACCAGGAAACTATACACAGGTCAAGAGAATTTCTCCTCTGACCACTGCAAATTTCTCAGAATTATAGCAAATGGAAGGTTGAGTCAAAATACATATTTCTGAATCACCTTGCTAGTTCCAGATCGTGAGGCTATACATGGTCAGCCAAGCAGCTCCAGGGTCTCTTACAGAAATAATGTCAGAAACTCTGACATTATCTTCTGAAAAAAAATAAGAAGTAAGAAAAACCCAACAAACACCACAAACACACACGAATACCTGTATCATTCAATTCTTAATTAGGCAGTAAAAAGTTGAGGGTCCTCAGGAAGACATGAGGTACCTAGACTTCTAAACATTACTACTGCAGGTGGCTGGCATTTCTCCCTTTTTAGATGCATTCCAAAACTTTGCACAGTAATAGAAATCCTATTATTTCCAAAACAGTATTTTATTAATCTTCTACGACGTAGTTTACATAACTGATAAAGGAAGAAGAATAATGATCTACAGACCCTGATCATATTGAGTATCTGCTTAAGAACAGGGGCATAGCAGCATCACAGTATTGACTGTTACATTTCATTTACAGCCCTCCTTATTTTATTACGTTTTCCCCCTTACTATACAGAGAAAACTTTTTCTCATTAGTGTTCAGATGTGCAGCCATTTTTCCTTATTGAAAACAGACTAAGTTGTTATAAGTTGTTATATTTTATAGTTTTGGCAACCATGCAATCCCCTCCCTGCATGCTCACATAATCTTCATTCAAATTGTTGCAGAACAAGCCAAATTAACATCAAGACCAGAAGGCCAAGAAACGTAATACAAGAAAGACTGCAAAGCACCATGACCTGATGGTGAAGAAGCAGAATTGACATCCTTCACTAATGCTCCTACTGCTAGCCACAGTTTCAGTCAACCCTCACATACCATTGCAATATTTTATGTCCCAGACAATCTTAAATATTCTTTGTCCCTCTCATCCTGAATACATGAGAACACACACACAAATACAGACTGGATTTGGAGGTACAAACCTGAGTATCGTTCAAAGTCAAGCAGAAGTATTGGTGCCATAAAGTTAAAACAGGTGTTGAAACATTTTGCTCCCTTAGCAGCACTCTAACAGTCTAATCACTGTGTAACCAAGGGAATCTTTCGTGTATATGCACTAATGGTTTAAAAGGACAACCCACAAACACATAAAAACAGGCACATATTTTACAAGTATCAGGCCTGGTTCTTCAACACAACATTGCTTACTTTGCAGCACCTAATAAATCTTTCAGAGAACAAATTATGAGAAAAACTTTTTAGTAGATTTTCAAACATAGAACTTGGTCTTCCTTTTGAAGACAAAATATGCTTCTTTATCTTAATGTGATTTAACGCTAGTACCATCTGACAGGGTTCCAAAAATCAAATTTTTTTTTTGTATGCTGTGTCTGAAAAGCATGTGTGCTTTTCATGTATGCTTTCACTCTGCATGTTTCATCCCCCGTAAGTTTGCACTTCTCATCCCCATTTCTGTTGTGATCATGTTTAGAAATCTTCTTGGCATTTATATCTAAACATGCACTGACAGAATACAAAGCTCAAAGGTGCTTGCCCTAACCAATGCAATGATATATTTAATCTTCACAATCCATGTAAAATCCTGTAATTCTGCGTTCAGAATATGTCTTCCTTAAACTTATATTGATTCTAGCAGTAACTGAACATGAGGCACACAGAAAAATATTGCCTGTTCAGAGATGCAAAGCAAAAGTTTGCATACTAGGTCTGCAGTGATAAGCATTAAGTTGCTGATAGACAGAAAGGTGGTTAATTGTTGCTAGCTCGCAGAATGTACTTTAAGGCGCGAGTTACACCATGAACTGTAAGAACAACTTATTATTTAGTGTCAGTAAAAAGGAGCAACTTCTGTCTAAATAGAAGTTTTCACTCTTACTTGCTTCACCTTTGACTTCAAACAACTGTTTCTTCTGGCTCGGGAGAGCACTTCCAAATCACTATAGCAACGCTTGGTGGTCCCAAGACCTACAAGAATCTACAAATCCTATTGCTGAATCTTGTGGAAGCAGTTTAGAAAAAAAGTATTACCATGGACAATCGAATATGTTACCACTCACCGGTTCGAACTGGCATCCATAAATATATATACGCTTCTATAAATATAGATGGACACATATCATATATCTACAACCCTTGTAAAATAAAAGTATATAAGTTGATTCCTAAAGGTTTGCTTCTTCAGATTACGTTATGCTTCAATGACTAACTAAGAATAGTGTTCATCTGAAACTTAAGTGACACCAGATGATTGAGTTTGCATGACTTAAGTAAGAGTTCTTCCTCAGCTACGGCTGATAAACTGTAGGCAAAGAGGCCCCAGGAAATATATACCAAAATAAGTAATATTAAAAAAGCCAAACACTGAATCAACTTATTCAGAGGCAGAGCTGTTTATCCTAATTATTTAAGTAAGTTATTGGGTTGAAAAATGTGAACTGTGCTTTTTTCAATTAGACATCTACTTAGAGCAAGACAGTAAATTAGTGCAGAGTGATGAATGCATGAAGCAATGGCAGTGTCAGTTCATACAGCAGAATAGCAAAAATGTCAGGGATATAAATTCAAAGAGCAAATGTTAAAATACCTGAAATATTTCATTATCATTACTGTCAAAGTTTTTACTGTTGTATGCAGCTGATAATGAGTGTTTAAGGCATAAAAACATCTAAATTCCTGGTTGCTCATTACCTGATACAATGTTGGCATGGGTTAGCATAAGTCATTCCAGAATGCATCAGGACTCTCTATCATTTTGCAATTGTTCCTTTAATATCCCACGGCCCCAGCAATAGAGGCTAGTTTGTCAAGCATACCTCTACTTTAGCCCATACAAAGAAGGTTGCCACAAACAAGGAACCATATGCAAACGTTTCAGCATCCTCCCCAGTCAGCAGTGCTCATTCAGAGTACTGTCTTTATTAGCGCATTGCCTTCAAATGAAGTTAAATGTTAACATCCATATTCTCCATGTTCTTTTTAACTACTGGTACAGTGGGATCCCCTTCTACACTTGACAACCATCTGAGAAAAAGAAAAGCTACTGAGGGCTGAAGAAATGAAATTGTAAGATCTCATCCTCTGCAATAATACTGGAAATACTGCTGTTTGGGGAACAAAACACCTATGGCAGTGATTTCCAAAGGAAGATGAGCCCTTCCTAACCTTCAGAAAAGAAACTTAAAGAAGCTATTATTGTAGCTTTCCCTTCAGGATCATAAGACACAAGCAAGTAAGGCACTGCTTTTCACTCACACGCAAGGAAAGCCACAACTCCTGAGCCAGTGTTATACGCGCACACCATTCACAACAGCAATTATTTAGTTTATATCTCTTCCTTTTCAACAAGATGAAATTAGCTCTCTGCTGAAGAGTGTATAAGAGTCACCAAACACCGATCGTGACAGATGACAGCATGTCCTAACATCCCTAACCAGGAAGGGAGCGCAGGCCTCACGCTGCACCAGGCGCAGCTGGCCGGGCCTGGGGAGGGGGCAGCACAGCCGCAGGGCCACCCCTGCCGAGGAGGGCTGCTGCCGCCCTGGGCCACTCACAGCCCGTTCCAGCCAGCTCCGCCACACACAAAACTCACCCACCCTGTGCCAAACTGAACCAACCAAAGGAGCTTGTGGCGCCTCTGCAAAAGCATATTTAAGAAAGGGCAGTAACTGCCAGGGAAAAGAGAGACACCAAAGAGAAGAGGAGAGGCTCAAGCTGGGGCGGACATGACACTGGAGCAGAGGAGAGAGACAACAGGGCTGGAGAAAAAGAAGGGACAAGAGGAGATGCCTGAGCTGGACTACGGCAAAGAGATGCCCAGGCAGGGCTGGGGCAAGGAGACTCCTGAGCAGAGCTGAAGCTAAGACAGGCTCAAGCTGGGACAGACATGGACACAGGAGGAAGGTACACCTTCGGGGGGACAGCAGCCCATGAAGGAGCCCACACTGGAGCAGCTGAGCAAAAAACAAGGAGGGACAAAACAAAAAGAAACCACTAGGCACTGATCCCAACCTCCTATGCCACCTGTGACCTCGCCAAAGGCATGGGCTGTAATGTGCAGAGAGGGGACTGGCAGATAGAAAAGGGAGGTGCAAGGGAGGTGTCTGGAGAGGAGACGAGATGCATTTGTCTAAGGGTTTGTCTTATTGCTTATCTCCATTTCTCAATACTAGAGTCAATGGTACATTAATTGGCAATTAACTAAATTCTACGAAATTCCCTGACTCAAAACTATTTTGTTGTCCACAACACGTATTCATTTAAACTGCGTTGTGCAGAAGTTCCTCCAACCAGTATTACTGTCTATGCCTCGTGGATGGGTCTGGGGCTTTATATTTTTTAGTCTAAAATGAACCATGCTGAGAAAAAAACACCACCCTGACATACCCAGGCCCACCGTGTATTTGGACTGTATCAGTCTGAGTCCCTGGACACTCTTATAGTCATACTCTTTTGCAACCAATAATCCTCCTCTGAATTTCAGATTTAACTACAGATTTTAAAAAGCAGACTTGAGACATAATAATTCTGGGCAGGTTTTTATTGTAACGTAGAAATCTGGAAAAAAAACTTTTCCAACTTAGGGGTGGGTATATGAAATCCCTGGTTATTTTTTGTTCCAGTTCCAGACAAAACAGAGGTGTCCCAGATGACCACATGCCAAACAGTTCTCTGTTAGTGACAAAAAGATCAAGCAGGTAGCTTTTGAAGACATAAATGTAAAGAGAACTCACAACATGTCCCTCCACTCAGATGTAGCCAAAAACCTCAGACTAGAATGCCTGGTGAGAACATTGCAAACCACAACTAGAAACACCTGTATTTGATGGAATTTTAATACTCTTTCTAAAAGCATAAATCTACCATAATTCTGATAACAAGTAAAAGTTTCAATCCTGCCTGTGAAATATCCAGATCATCTCAGCACATTATTGGCCTGGGCGATTAGGATACCAAGAAAATATTTTTTCCCCCTCGGGAGCTGAAATATGCTTTTATTTATTTTAAAAACTTAGTATGTGAAGCCAAGGGATCAAGTCATTCAAAATGTAAACCTTTGGCTGCCCTTTGGATCTAAGTATAATATCTGTTAGTGCTGAAGAAGCTGGGAAGAGTAATATAATCAAAGAAAAAATCATTCTAAATCCAAAAGAAAGTATTCTGTCAAGATCAATAAAAACCAGCCACATAAAATGTCACAGTTTCTCAATACTGTGGTGTATATAATTCATGCTTTCTTTATAAAAGCTCTGTCTGGTTAAATGTATTTGTTAAAATTTCCTGAAGTAATATGACTTTAAAAATTATAATTTAAAAATTCTAATTTTAGTATTAATCAAAAACCCACAAAACTTCAAGATAACACTAAGCGGACTAAGTGAATGAACAAAAAATAAAAAAGAAGTACCTTTAGTCACCAGTATCCACAGCTACCAGAAACTAATATAGATATGACAGCATATAAACTGTGAAATGCCAGTAAACTGTGTCAATTATTCTGGTACGTTTGTTTATTGCTGCTTCAGGATATCACAGAACAGATTCTTTTGATAAGCTATGTCCATATACCATAAGTGTACACACCTTATCCAGCTAAAAAGCCTTCCAGAAATTACCCATTTGTGAACAATCTCTTCTGTGTCCAACTACAGTTATAACTACTAACCAAATGCAATGAAGTTGGACATTAAGGTGTTTGCTTTTTATTTTACAAAAATAATTTCATAACATTTTCAGAGGTTTTGAGTATATGGAAAGCCTTTTGTTAAACTATTTTATTCAAGTAAAGGACTGTAATTAAAAATACAAAGTACCAGTCTCAACATTTAGACACATTTTAAGCCAAGTGGAGCTCTCTGGTACAGTTAAATGAGTAAGTTACTTCAAGGCACACTAATTTCCAAGGTAAATGTGAGAACACTTACTTCCAAATGAGAGAGAAGTACCCTACCCTAAGCAAAATAAAGTTCAGAGACTATGCTCTAACGCTTATCTGGGACTAGATTTGTGCACCCAGTTACTGTCATCTTCAGGTTAATTGTCTAAATAGCATATACAGATGTATCAGCTGCAATGCACCTATTTCCACGTCACACAAGTAAGCATAGTGAAAACAAGATAATTCTATTCAGACTGAAAAAAGATGCACAGCACAACTATTTGGGGAAAAAAAAAAGAATAGAAGCGCACTATAGAAAAAAAGAAAGCATAATAAAAAATTAGGCAACAAATATGAAAACACTGTATTTTTCCCCAAATGCTGCTCCCTTTTTTTTTTCTCAAGTGATACAAAGAAGCATGCTAACGTTATCCAAATATAATATTGAAGGTAGTACTTTGATCAAATGAACCACTGTATATTCTTTGGATTTAGTTGTATTACACTGGGAAGAATGGTTATGAACTGACGATACAGATGACATCAATTTTAACTCTCTTTAAAAATATATAGACATCTTTGGCACATCAATTTTAAGACTTTCTAAAGGTATATTGACACATTTGGCACTCTCCTGTACACAAGCAATCCATTTCGCACTGTAAAAGGTTTAGGTCTCACTCTGCACCCTCACATTAGCGTGACTGTGGTTGGAAATGCATACATTAACAGCACAGTCTTTAGATGACAAAGGAAAACAGACTGAACAGCTGAGAAACAATAAATTCAGGTAAAGATAGTTAATATCATTTAGAGTATGTTAATAACTTTTTCCTGCTCTGGTGCACCATTTGACTCCCTCACAGGAATCCTTCACCTTCTAGAAATTACCAGATTTCAACACTTGACAGAATTATTAAAATAGCTTCACCTGATTTCTACATAGTACAAAGCCTTGTATTTCAACTTGTATTTCAGTATCAAGTCAGTAACTCCTATTTCAGATGTACATTTTTTTTTATAAAAACAAGCAGTCTTGAGATAATTACTTCATATAATCAAATCCACCATATATTCAATGGTTAATTAGCTCACTGTTTATAAATATTACTTTATAGGACTGGAAACCTAAAGTGACTCCATCACTTATTCCCAGAGGTAATCTTTTTGTTCGAACAGGCAATAGTTTAAAGAGTTATTTCAAATGATAGTGTTCCAAGTACAAGCAGAAAGTCTGGATAGCTGGAGGGCACCCCAACCAGTTTTTGCTGACTACCTCATCGTTGCCTCTAAAATTATCACATGACTGAATTGCATAGTTTCACCTTGCAGGGAGAGAGCAATTAGTTTGCCTACTCCTCTCCCACTGGAGACAGAACACCAGCCTCCCATACTTCAGACAAATACAGAGCACAGAGCAAATTTTCCCATGCTGATTTAAACAATAATAGTTGGATTACATTTAATTGTAGATTTCCTCCAACCATGATAAACCATCCTCCTACTAATCCCAATGTTAGAAGAAATGCATATAGGAGAAATGAAGTAGGTAAAAACAGATGTGCAAACCATTTATTTACTTTTTAAAATACTGCTATTCTGCTTCAATATTGAAAAATTATATTCAATCCACATATTTAACATCACCATGTATCATGAAAGCAATGTCTGCTTGATTTTTAATGATCATTCTTCATATACCCTGATATTTTCTCAACAGAAGTGTCAAACAATGCATTAGTGACAAATTCCCCACACTGTGCCCCTTCAGCCTTTGGAGTTTAACTCCTCTCACATTACAGTATTTATTGAATTTCCAAGCCAAACGGTGTTCTGCTCCATAAAATTCTGACAAGTGGACTCTGCCAAGCTAATAACAGCTTCATTCTGCTGAAATAAACTTATTTCACTGCGGCAAACAAAATGACATGACCTGGAAAGGTTATTTTTAACTGGGTAATGACTCAATTCAAACCAAGCCTTTCTCACTAGATTCCTGAATACTGTTAATGCAAATTTCTTAAATGTAAGTATGTCCTAACACCAGTTTTCTTCTCTGTTGCACTCTCTGGACTTGGCTATGCCAAGTATTTTCAGGTCTGTGTTGTTTGATTTTCTTATTCAATAGCTCAGTAAACTTGTTAAACAATGCCTAGTAAGAATACCTCAATGGAATGACCTAGCAAGCTGCAAAACTCATGCAAGGAGGTTGTGTCCTTACATGTTCTTTTCTGCCCCCATTTTAACTTTTTGTCTGTTTATTTGACAAAGTTACGTTACAATTGCCTTAATATTTAATGAATTTGAGAAGTATTGCTTTAAGACAGATTATGTGATGCTTTAATTTATCTCTCCTCTTAATCTCACACTATTTTTGACACCACCACCATTACAGACGTGTACAGGATAAAGGATTAAAGGACTAATTTGACCTACCAGAAAGGCTATGTCTTCCATACATATTTCAAGTTCTTGGTAATGGTCATCCAGTTAGTGAATGCTAGTGAGACAGTATTCATGAAATGTCTTTTTCAAGCTACTTATATTCTGCTACTAATGCTATGTGTTCTCTGCAGCCTACACCCACAGACTAACCATCAGTTTCAGGTCAGATCTACATCAAGTTTCAAATGACTGGCAACCATGAGAGAACCTTTGTAACAGCTGGAATCTTGTACAAACATGCTGCACCCTGCCAGGTCCATCTTCTGAGCACTAATAAAAGAGACAGTCCTTGACAGCAAACAGCCAGGCTCCTTGCGAAGCAGTTTGCTAAAGAACTGTTAGAACTCCTACTGCAAACAAACAGAGCAGAATAATGACCATTCACCAAAATTAGGAGTTTCAGAGAAAAAAAGAAAAAAAAAAAAAAAAACAGGAAACCACAACAGCGAAAGAAGTATACTGTCATTCTGGTAAGTAATGTGGCATGGTCTGTGCTTTATCAACAGTACTGGTGAAGGACTAAGAATTTTGAAATGGTGCCTGAAATTATTTAGCACTGAGCTAGCAAAATTCAAATACCTGTATTTATCAGGTAAATTAGCGTACTTCTTCCTTATATTTTTCTTCTTATTTTTATATATGCATCAAGTCATTCAAAACACAGAACAACCAGAAAGTTTCTCAACAGACTGCTGAAGTCTCAAATCTATCAGTGCAACAGTTAATTCTGATATTAACAACACTTATCCTTAACCCTTGCCTCAAAGGTGGCTAATGGTACCCTGGGCTCCATTAGGAGGAATAGTGCCAGCTGGTCAAGGGAGGTGATTCTTCCCATCTGTTCAGCCATAGATTTTACACTTATCTGCCTTTTGAGAGTGGAAGATACACATTCATTTATATACTTGTGTTTTCCAGGAAACACTGTACTACTCACATATCAGAGATTGTGTGTCCTATGACTTCAGGAATACTTATGTCTGGCATCACATTAACTTCTTCTTAGACACTTATTTTCAAGCTTTGCAATGTTCAGTTTCTCTTTAGAATGTCTAGCTGTTGGAGTGGACAAGCTTCAATTCTCACTTTAAATATGTACTGTTTTGAGGGTTTTTTTGTGACAGAAAGAATGCGTAAAATTTTAAAATTTAAATACCTAACCCCAAACAAAGCAGAACCGGTATAATTTTAACTATTACAGAATATTGTAATCATCAGTTTTGAAAACAGCCACCCCACTAAGGTTTAATGAGAACATGATATTCCTATGACACTACTTCCTAGTTTGTTATCCTGCAGCATAAGCTACCACAGTCTTTATTGATGCTGATTTGAAGTAGATCTGAGTGCACTTACATAGCTCCGTTACTCCTTTGCAAGATGAATCTAAGAATGGCAAGAGCATGTTATTTACTACTTGATTGATTGAACTTACCCAGACTTTTAGCAAAAAGCCCAATTTTACTAATCATGTGTCTATCTCTACTGTTTTTGTTGGTTGTGAGAGACTGAGAAAAGGTAGCCAAATCATGTATCGATGTTATCAGTTGTACATTTTAATTCTGTGTCATTAACCACAGAATCACAAAATGGTTGAGGTTGGAACGGACCTCTGGAAGTCATTTGGTCCAACACCGCTGCTCAAACAGGGCCACCTAGAGTTGATTGCCCAAGACCATGTCCAGATGGCTTTTGAATAACACCAAGCATGGAGACCTCACTACCTCCCTGGCCGGCCTGTGCCACTGCTCAGTCACCCTCACAGGAAAAAACTGTTTCCTGATGTTCAGACAGACCTTCACTGTTCCACTTGATGTCCAATGACAGGACAGTAGACAATGGGTGTAAGCAGAGCAATGGTGACAATTACCTATTGTTCTGTTGCTGGACACCACTGAAAAGAGCCTGGCCCCATTTTCTTTACACCCTCCCATCAGATATTTGTATACATGGAGAAGATCCCCTAAGCCTTCTCGTCACCAGGCTAAACAGCCCCAGCTCTCTCAGCCTTTCCTTGTAGGAGAGGTGGCCCTTCTCTGGACTCTTTCCAGTCTGTCCGTGTTTCTCTTGTACTGGGGAGCTCAGAACTGAACACAATAATTCAGGTGTGGCCTCACCAGTCCTGGCAGTCACAGGTGGTTGTACAGTAGAATACTGCCAGCTTCAGCAGAGGAGCACTCACAAGCACTGGACTGCCTTACAGTCTGAAAAGCTGTCTTAACAAGATTTCTATGTACTGTTATGTCTGGTGTTCACAGTTCAGAGATACCTTTCCACACTGTCAAGTTCTGAAAGAAAAGAGGAATCACTTTAAGGTCACAAAGAGAAACAATCCAGTTCAAAGCTCTGTAAAGCTCATTAGGAACAGCAAGCATGATTTATAAATGATTCACTAAGAGACATTTGTTTTAAAATTTTCTGCATTTTGAGGACAATTTTGTTTTTTTAAATAAAGGCAAGGTGATAAATGGTAACAAGTTTATAAAATTAGCTTGAAATCTACTTATTATAAACACTGAAGTTGTTTGCAGTGTAAAAGCATTTGAAAGAGAACTCATTAAATATTTAAAATCATGCTTGTGACAGAACCCAAATTTATACAGTATACTCTCGAGAGCTTTCTCACAGGTGCTTAAAAGTGAAAGGTTGGCAGAACCTTTACCTTTCTATTAAACCCATCTCAGTTTTTTAATAACTGAGATTAACTGAGATTTATTTGTGTTGTGTTTATTTCCCTACTGAAAGATGTATTTCTAGCAGCAAACAGACTACTAAAGTTCATTCTGTTTTGTAAGCACTACTGCTTTAGATATATTTGTAGGACATTGTTTTTTATTTTTTAGCATTTGAAAACTGTAAAGGGCATTCACTTGCTTGCAAGACAAAATTTGAGAAGAGGGCACACAGCCTGTTTTCAGTGTCAATAAAATGTACTAATCAAATGTCATTCCAAAAGAACATAACAAATACATTATTATTTACAAAATTCCAACTAGACAGCTATGAAAACATGTTGATATTTTACTGAAATGGAACAGATGACCCAAAACTGAGGACAGTTTCCCAAAATGAGATTAGTAAATTAGCAGCATACTTATTTTTTTCTTAAATGCCATCCCCTCTCAAAAGTAGCTGCCTAACAAATCACATCAACTATCTTGAATCAGGTTATACTTAACGCAGAAGTATTTGAACTATGCAAAAATACAGGGACTTTATGTTTAATGGCAAGTGATTCCAATGCCTATTATAACTGATTTTTCCCCAGGTATTCTTTATTTAACTTATATTCATGATTCCCTTAATAAAATTAAATTAATAGAAGCTATCCGGTATGTAGTTGCTAAGTAGACATATTAAAAACAAACTAGATACTGAGTCATTGAGGTCTACATATCTGCAAAATCCCTTTATGTTCATATACTTTACTATAAACTGCTACTAATAAAGCATATTTTTTTAAAAAATACTAGAAAATTTAAACTGAGACATAGCTAAACAGTCTTTCCATACCAGCTGCATGTCTTAATATTTGGAGATTTCAAAAGATAAGGTGCTTAGGTCTGTGTGAAAATTCACAACAGTTCACCAGAATGGCCGACAGAGTAACATAATAAGTGGTTTTTTAGAAACTCCAAAACAAAAGTTAAAAAGTAACAAATAGATTTAGTCACAACATTGAAACCAAATGCATAAATGAAAAAATTGTATTAACTCAATCCAAGCCAGAATACCCTAATAATGTTGTTGCTGAACATGTAGAGAGAAATCACATGTCATTTAGAGAGTATACATATTGTTTAATAGACCTTATGGCAATAAATTAAAACAATACCATTTTGTTTTGTATAGGCAAAGAAAGAAGTACCATAAAACCACATATGAAAAGATATATAGACTTGATAAGATCCCAGTAAAACTTCAAAAGAAATACACCTTTAGGTACAGTACTAAAAATAAGCAAGTGAATTAACAGTCAGTAAAATAAAGGCAGAAGCATCATGAGCAGCTCTGTAAGGATAAATTTATGCAGGAAGATCACAGAGCTAAATACTGGCATTCTGCTTATACATTGGCTAAGTGACAATTAAAAGAAGAGGCAAGAGTCTGCAAATATTTGAGGGGAAAAAGGAAACTGAGATGGAAGAAATAAAAGAGAAGAAATTAAGTTATTATCAGGAGAACATTTTGGAAATACAACGTATTATCAAGGGAAGAGGGCTTCTAAACAATATACAGGAAATCACTCAAATTTTGGTATTTGAAAATATTCTAGACAAAGAGAAAAAGGTAGCATGGAAAACAATCACAAGACAATGAGGCTGAAGACCACGACAGTTAATACTTTTTTACTTTTTTATTCCCCATAAAGCAGACTATAATGCAAGTTGTCATTATTAGGGTTACCACCTCCTTTGAAATAGCATGTCAGTCTTACAGTTCTGTTTTTTAGCATGTCAGCTAATTTTACCCTTCTTCAAAGAAAATACATTTCATGCTTTTAAAATACAACTCAGTTCCAACTCTGTACTGTTTCAATAGTATGTATCACTGACTCTAAACCCCTTTTTCCAAAATTAGTATGTAGAGCAAATCTTTCGGTGAAGTGAATGACCAAAACAAGAAAAATCCCATCTTGTAGGTGCATAAAAGTTCAAGAACTCAGTGAAAGCACAGGAAGAGATTCAATGACTCATGTGCAGGGCTATGGCCTCATACGTTTAGAAGTAAGGAACTGGAGATTAAAGCAACTCTCTTTTTCTTGGAAGGGGGGAAAATTGGTGGGGTCAACACAAGCCATGCCAACACAGTGGTGAGAGTGGAGTGTTAGAGAGAAAAAAGATGAAATCCAATACATGCATATACGCCTGATCCAGCTTAACACACAAATAGTCCCAGGGATCTAGTGCTTTAAACTGTTTCTGTGTTTTACACAATCAGGCCTGTATGAAAAGATCAAAAACGAGCAAGCAGAAGGCCTCCCAGAAGATTCTTTAACAACAACCTCAACTTTGTCTACCATGATTTTGTGTTTCTTTAACATTTTCAGCCTTTGCCTCTCGTGAGTTAGACACTAATCATTACCTAAGATACCGGAAAACTTGACAGACCAAAAAAAAAAAAAAAAAAAAGTAAGTGGAAAGAAATGGGAATATTCTGGTTACTGAAACATGTTGGCTTTAACATAACAGTAACGAAAGAGTAACATAACGGGACAACTGTTACGTTATCAAGTATTACTTGACTTGATGTCAAGTAATGTTATATTTTATTGCATTGTTATACAATACATGACATTATGTATAGATAACGTATATATATACATACATATATACATATATATACACATGTGTAATATAACAACACATTATGTTCTGTTATGTATTTCATACATAACTATGTTACGTAGCACACAAATATCAGCACTACACATTTTTCCTAGATCAACTGAATTACTATTTATTTCTCCCAGTAAAATGCAAACATTCCCCAACAATTGTTTTAAAGGGTACACTTTTAGGTACCAGAACAGAGCTCATTCAGTCCCTGACTCAGCAGCCCTGAAAATCTTAAAGCAGCTCATCTTAAAAATTCTTCCCCAGTACCCCAAATAGCAAAGCTCAAGGAAACAGACACCATCTTCCAGGTGTACAGAAGATGGTAGAAGATCCAAAAAATACACACAAAAATACACAAAAATCAAGAGCAATGCAACCTGCTAAACAGGAAGTTGTCAGGTTAGGAAAAGTGAGAGGTTTTCACATGAGATCTTTTACTAATATGTGTGTTGTACTAAAAAAAATCATGGAGAAATGTAATATACAAGTAAAGAAGAAAGTGTAGAGAAATCACAGACTGATGATAAGGATGAGAAAACAGATCAGGGTAAAAACCAAAGAGGTTCTCTGATCAGAGCAACATTTATTTCAGCTGATATTTCATTGACATGGCAAAACTTCCACTCTTCCTCTTTAAGCATATATAGTTCTGCCCCTTTTTGAAGAGGGTAAACAAACCCAAAAGCTAACACACCAACAACTCACCCATCAAAGCTGAAAATCTTTAGAAAACATCTCTGATGGCAAACTGTACAGTGCACATTGGGTACAAATTTTCCTTTCTAATACCTGTATCATCAGAAGACTCAAAAATCGACCAAGTTTACAGTTCCAAACTAGGAATAAACAGCATAAACTTAATTTGATAGCAGCAGGGTCCTAAATATTGAGTGAAGAATAGAGGACAAAGGTCATTCAACTTGCAAACCCAGGTTTCCATTGTAGAGAGAGACCAGCAGGTGCTGAAGACTAGATGTAACACAGTCTCAACCCAGACGCACATCTGGATTAGGAGTCTGGATGTACTATTATTTTCCCAGATTAGTACTGCTAATGATACAAGAGCAGATCTAGCTAGCTGAAAATTACCAAATTTACAATTTGGTAGTGATGAGTGACGTGTTTCTGTTTCACTTTGTTTTTCTTTAACTAAGAACAGTGACTGAGTGCTACAGATGTCTTCATCTGACAAGCAAGTAGGAAGTGAGATCCATATATATGAGATCCATGCTCTCAAGTTAACTCCACTTTGTCTAAAAATCAAACATCTCTGTGACAGATGAGCTGCCTTGCATTTCTTCCGTTTCCATTCATCTACCAATGTCCTGAAGAATCAGCTTTTCATTCATTCAGTGCCAGATGTGTCGTACAACTACCAGTTGAAGCTAAGGATGAATCACCAAGCCTATACAAATTCAGGCAGAACACCTTTACATGCAAAGTAACTCAGTGCCAAGCATCCTAATCCCTTGCTGCTTTCCTGTGCTTTGTGGTGGATTCCCTGCCCTCTCCCCTTCTCATTCCACATGGGAGACTTTACTTCCATGCAGAGACCAAAACTATTAAATAGCATTGACTTAAGGTTGTTCTAGAAAAAGTGATAGGACTCTCCCTCTAACACAAAACTTGGGTCAAACGGAGAAACTATTTCTGAGATTTTTTTTCCCCACTTTCTTAACTTGATAGTCAAAAGCAAAAATGCAGAAAATATGATCCACCAAAATGTACAGGCATTTCAAATACACATTCATCACTATAGGTGTGCAATGTCCTCCCATGCCATTGTCCTGGTTTCAGCTGGGATAGAGTTAATTTTTTCCATAGTAGCTAGTATGGGGCTACGTTTTCAATTTATGCTGAAAACAGTGTTGATAATGTGGAGATGTTTTAGTTGTTGCTAAGTAGTGCTTACACTAGTCAAGGACTTTTTCAGCTTCCCATGCTCTGCCAGGTGCACAAGAAGCCGGGAGGGGACACAGCCGGGACAGCTGACCCCAACTGACCAAAGGGATATTCCGTACCATATGACATCACGCTCAGTATATAAAGCTGGGGGAAGAAGAAGGAAGGGGGAGACGTTTTGAGTTATAGTGTTTGTCTTCCTGAGTAACCGTTACATGTGATGGAGCCCTGCTTTCCTGGGGATGGCTGAACACTTGCCTGCCCATGAGAAGGAGTGAATGAATTCCTTGTTTTGCTTTGCTTGCATGCAAAGCTTTTGCTTTACCTATTAAACTGTCTTTATCTCAACCCAGAAGTTTCCTCACTTTTACTCTTCTGATTGTCTCCCCCATCCCACCAGGAGGGAGTGAGCGAGCGGCTGCGTGGTGCTTGGTTGCTGACGGGGGTTAAACCACGACAGCCATGTAAACCAAGCACTCTGTATTACATATGGCAAACAAAACAAAGCCATAAATAAACCTGCAACAATACCAAAGGTCATAAAAATTTCATTGTCAAAATCAAGTGTTTCAGCAAACTTGCACTATACTCAGGTGTTCTGAACCTGCTACACAAATAGTGATGTATATAATGATGACGATTCAATGCAGATAATCCCTTCAATGATTTCTAGATGGGAGAAAGCACATGCTGCATACTAAAATATTCTAAATATTGCCAAATATGTTGCTCTGCAATGCACCTGGGAGTTGTCACACATATAAATGTTATCTTCCATAGCAATACATTAAAGTAACAGAAAAACACATGCTGTTCACAGCAGCCATGCTTTTCCGCCCCAAAAAAGCTGAAGCTGATCTAAATCACAATAGACACGCAAAGAAAGGGGCAGAAAAGCTTATCAGGATCCTCTGAACACGCACAGGACAACAAAAGACAAAGATGATGAACAAAGCTATCTAAAAGGCAGTACTGTCCTGATATCACACCTTTTATTCTTGCTTTGTTTTATCTCTTTGATGATCAATAGTTCTTACTTAATAAAGGCAGCGATCTCCCTTTTGTATGAACCATTCTTCTTCCCTTCCTTCTATGTTGTTAGTAAAAATCCCAGGACAACTTTCCCACCATGACAGGATAGAGCAAGAGGGCAGATAAGAGAGGATAAACAAAAATAATGTAGAATGAACAATTTACTGAAAGACATTAAAAACTGGGTCCAGCATACTTTCAGAAATCGTTTTTCCTGAGCCACTGGCCACACAAAATTAATAATTAGTAGCATAACAGTCACACCAAGAGTAGGAAAACCAGTTCAGAGATCTGAACCTATGAAGTTCTAACAGTGAAAATCCTTGTTAAGAAATGAAATTTGGCATCTGTGTGGTTACACCCCTGCAGGCAATCAATTGGCTTGAATACATTCCAGCCATTGACTACCTAACTTAGTTAAGAAATTACATCAGAAGTGGTGACACAATCATTCCCTATTAATTAGATATACGAGGAAACAGTGACAGCAAGTAATTTTTCATAAAACCATTAGCAAATTATGTCTAGCCAAACTAGTAAGTAAAAGCTTCTAACCCTGTGATCTAATAGATTGATACTATCTCCTCAAAGGAAAAGGTGTAAGTCATATAATTTATGATACCTGACACAAGAATGGAAAGGTACTAGAAAAATATAATGCAAGCAACAATATTATGACTGTGCTTAGTTGACATCATCAGATGACTGCAGCTCTAAGTTCAGGGTGTTGGCTGGAGGAATAAACAAGCAGAATTCTGTCCTTAACCCTGTCTTCTTTAGAAATCCAGACTTTGCTCTTCTGACAGCTTTAATAATAGGCAAGTATTTGCCTTTGGTTTTGTACAACTGAAGGAGTCAGCAGTGGTAAACCCTCCGCAAACCAATCTCTTAATTACAAATTAATACTCATGTTTTAAAAGCAACCAGCTCAAATTTGTGCTCTGTTCTTTTACTGTACAGTCTTGTATTGACATCAAGAATTTGTTCTAGATCATGTTTATTAGTAGGGTAGACGACTGTAGTTTTATGGCTCTTCTCAATGTCAACAAGAGCAAGTTTAAAGGTATAAAAAATCCCAAGCAGCAGAAATTAAAGTTGTTACAAAAGAAGAAAAAAAGGAAAACTAAACAAAACTAAAACAAAGAGCCCATGGTATTTTCTTTCTCATGCTACAGCATCCTAATGTTAGCATTAGCATTGCATTGGTCTGAAAATATGACAAGATTTTCTTTCATAAATGCAGAGCTAAAAATCCAGTCCACCTAATTCTCTTTATATCTGTACAACATTAATTGCATTTTTAACAGGATGATACTCTTAGGACTTACAAAGGCACTGCACTGCAGTGCAGCAGGCATTCTACAGAGCTCAACACAAGTAGTTCTGTTTCCCCTTTTACCTTCTGCCCAAGTAAAGTGAAAGTCTCATTGTATTTCAGGCCACAATACAGCAAGACAACATAGAACTTTCCCTTCATATTGACTAGACTACAGGTAATTCAGAATAAAATATTAGTGCCCAGGCCTTTCTCAACATAAGCCCATTTTCCTTGACTGCAGCTCAATTAACATTATAGCTATATTTTTTCAGAGTGTTATGTATCTTAATAAAGACATCCTTTCAATTTTGCATTTTTATTACTTTTCCCAAGAAAAAAAGAAATGGTCTTGAAAATCTGTAATTCTCAAAATTCCTTTACGTAATCTACCTCTGTTTATCTAGAGCAACACTAGCTGTAATATATAACCTATGACCTAAACTCACACTTTAAAGAAAAGGTAAAGTGACAAAATCATCTCTCAGAAGATCACCAAAGTTAAAATTTAGGCTTTTAATTCAGTTCTGAGGCATATGCATTAATATATATGCCCAAATTACATTAAGTATGACACTCATGATGCCTAATTCAATGTATACAGAGCAGTGATTATATTCACGGAGTGAGCAGCTATTCAAGATTTCACATTACCCCTATATTTATGTCAAGAATTCATGCTTTATTTACTACACACCACTTAAACTCCTTTCTGAGTACTTGAAATACTAATTTCCTCATAAGTACTTAATACCACCATGTGGTACCAATTCACAAGCAGTAATGTACTGTATGTCACACACCTATGTCACAGGCAATCACATTATTCTTAATTTACACAACAGGAACTCAGAAAACCAGTTGGGTCTGGATCAACTTCTGGAAGATCAGGGCCTGAAAAGGTGTATTTGCTGATGAATAAATTATACTGAAAAAGTTAGCAGAGGTCCAACATTCATGTTCAGACCTCTCACAGATAACGACTTACGAACTTAGCCTTGACTAAGGTTACAGGCCTGGAGGAAGTTTCGTTTGTTGCTGAATCCAGTAAAACTTGCTATCTTAGGAATAAAAGTGGTGCAGGAAGGGAAGAATAGTTTATCATTTATTCTGGTTCAGGTGTGACTTTCTCTTAATCCTATGTTATGTTCACTGCTGGGTGCAGTAAAGTCTAATACCCCAGGATAAGGATTAGTTGGGAAACGTGAAAACAGCTTATATCTTGCAATAATCTGGGTAGCTGTCTCCAGGCTAATATTAGCCTAGACTAAAGTTGTATATTGAAAAAGTCTCAATAACTGATTTTCCTACTGGAACGTAAAAATCACAGAGGAAGAGGAAATGAAGGCAAGAAGGGTAGAGGTGGGGGCAAGATAGGGTATCTGTGGCAATGTTGATGACCAGTACATTCCTGTTAATATGGAAATTAAGGTTGGTACTGGAAAAGGAGATAAACTAGTTAAGTCTGTTGGTTGATCCTGCAAAGCCTTATACGCTGGTATAAGGGCAAGGGTTGCAAGAAAGAATCTGTCCCTCTTGTTTCCTCTGCAAGTCTCCACAGAACCAAAGCTTCTTCATTTACTTATCCTTTCAGTATTTTTTCTTTTAATTTGTAGGTTGTGGGCTTTTCATTTGCAATGGGTTATTTCCTGACATATTGTGCTGGTTTAGGCTGGGATAGAGGAAATTTTCTTCATAGTAGCTAGTATGAGGCTATGTTTTGGATTTGTGCTGAAACAGTGCTGTTAATACAGGAATGTTTTCCTTATTGCTGAGAAGTGCTTACACAGAGTCAAGGCCTTTTCTGGAACTCAGACTGCCCTGCCAGTGAGTAGGCTGGGGGTGCACAAGAAGCTGGGAAGGGGCACAGCTGGGACAGCTGACCCCAACTGACCAAAGGGATATTCCACACCATGTAACACTGGGGGAAGGAGAACAAAGCGGGGGACATTCAGAGTGATGACATTTGTCTTCCCAAGTAACCATTCCATGTGATGGAGCCCTCCTTTCCTGGAGATGGCTGAACACCTGCCTGCCAATGGGAAGGAGTGAATTAATTCCTTGTTTTGCTTTGCTTGCATGCGTGGCTTTTGCTTAATTTCTTAAACTGTCTTTATCTCAATCCACGAGTCTTCTCACTTTTATTCTTCTGATTATCTCCCCCATCCCACTGTGGGGGAGTGAGCAAGGGGCTGGATGGTGCTTAGTTGCCAGCTGGGGTTAAACCACAACACATATCTAAAAATCTAAATATACTACTAAAAAAAGCCATTTAGCTCTTATACTTTGATACCCAATACGAGAAGACTATCATAAAAACCATACACTAATTTCGCTGTTTGATAAAATCAAATGCAAAGCTTTTTAAAGAAAGATATCTCCATATTTACTTCTCTTCACAGTTCTTGTAGACATTTACTCATGATTTTTTAACTTTCTACTTCAGCACACCCACTGTTTCAGAAACTGTTCACAAGCAGCTCTTTCATTTGAACCAATCTAAAGCCTGCTTGAATTAACAGGAAGTTTTCCACTGACATCATGGAATGTGAATACTAACAACAACCTGTATCTTCTAATTAAATTGCAATTGGTTCAAAAACAGGTTCTCAATGTACTGAAAGTCTTGCAAGAGGCCAAAATAGCAGAGAATATAAGAAATATATTACACGTTGTGTAAAAATGGATTATGGAAGCACAAGAAATCCTCAGCTTTTTAGTGTTTCTTAAGAGTCATAAAACCTTTTTTTTCCTCCCCCAGTAACCTATTTCAGGTTTAGCTATTTATAGATACCTTCTGATCTATCCATCTCTCTTTAGGATCATTTAGTGCTGTGAAATGGTAGTTGGAAAGCACCACTAACAATAAATTTTAGTATGAAAAATGAATTTCTAGTTCTATAATGTAAATACAAATCATGAAATGGTTAAAATTTAAAAATACCATCAAGTGAATGGGCTTAAATCAAGAAATATGAGTTTATCCTAGTAAAAGCTCCAAAAAGAGTTAAAACAAAGTTATATAGGATAGCTAGCTTCGGGATATTATTAGCAGTTTAAATTAGAGATAGTCCCCAACATAATATTGAGTACTTTAAATACGTTATTTTGACTCCCACACCTGAAAATCTTGAATTTCATTTGAGATGGCCACTCTACCCAAAATTCTGGGTGGGAAAGCTCTTAGAATTTTAATTTTATAGAGCCACATATAAAATTTTAAGGATTATAAATTATTGAACAGATAGCAAAACTATTATTCTGCAGTCATTAACTTCACATTCCTTTTCAGAGTGTTAAGTCATTTGACAACACATGTCTTGTAAACAGGCATTTGGAATACTACTGAAAAACACGGCATAACTCACTTTGTTAAAATTGAGAGGTGCTAACTAAGTCACTGTATTTTACACTATATTTCTCTACAACTGCAGAGTAAGTGTACTTTAATAGAGACTCTGTATCGAATGGAAATACAACCGTAATTCTGTCACAAAATCAAGCTGCAACTAAAATGACAAAAACAGGTTTTTTTAAAAGAATATCTGCTGATACTAAAGAGATTTTTCAAGATTAAAATTTTTTCTCTGCACATCTACACTGCAGTTTGTTTGATGATATGAACCGCAGCACCTAACCAGTTGCTACTAATGAACATCATAATCACTATAATCAAACAAACAAAGCAACCACAAATTAGGAAAGAATTACACTACCATTTAGAAAGTACTACGATGTTCTAAATGAGTAATTATATCTGGAGATTATAAATAAGCTTGAGGTTGCCCTGAAAGAACGATTTTTTGGATTATGGTGCCTGTAAAATCACTACTTGATCTTATGGATGCTACAGAAATAGTTTTCCATTTGCCACAGGCTTTAATTTTACCAATTGTATTCAATCCACAGCCTACTTCATGAGGTCCATCTCACTGCTAAAAGGAAAAGGAAGAATCTATTTTACTAATGCTCCAGTCCTATTTTTTTCTATACGCTAATTTATTTCAAAGGAATAGCTTGCCAACTGATGTCAGCCAAAAAAAAAAAAAAAAAAAAAAGCAATAGTCACTTAGCCCAAATCATCAAAGAATTATCATATAAATGCATTCATTTATGCTGATTTTTTCATCATGACATTACAATAGATGTACAATATAATATTGGCATAAAACCAAAGTAAAACTTGCTATAGGTGTGCAGTTTGGGCTTGGAAACTTGTAGTTATTTCAACTGAAAAATACAATGTTGTCGTATTAATTTACTTCTAAATGTATTTTTCCTATTGGCAAGTTATGTAGTATTGTCAACATAGGAAGTGTTTCTGGTTTATACCTCAGGCTGGTGCCACACTTTGCTCCTAAAGGAGTTTGTCTGTCTGTTCTAAAGAAAAGAATGGAAGGTTGTTATGTTTCAAAACATTATTTTCCCATAACTACTTTATAAACTCACTTCTACTTAATGGAGAAGTGCTTTTACTGAAGGATTATTTTGGGGAGAGAGATGGAAGAAATCGGAAAGAAGGTGGGTGAGAAGGGAGCAACATAATTATCACCAAATAAATTCTAGTAGATTTTTGTTTTACATTCATGAAATTCAACCAGATAGAAAGGTAAAGTCAGTGAGCAGAACAACTAAAGGTCTAATGTTGTAAGAGGATCTATTTCAAATGTGCCAACATTTGTTTTATTATCAGTTGTAATCTGCTAATTTGTTATGACAGGTGTAAGTCACAAGCTAAGACATCCTTCTTAAAAAAACAGTTGTGGGCCTTTACTGTTCATGAGGAATATCAAGGTTATTGTCCAGCTCAAATAGAAAAAGAGAGCTTCCATCAACAAATGTCAAAACAGATAAGCACAGATTTGACATGCACTTGTAGAACTATCACCTGCTATCACCACTGCAACAACAGCTTGTGGGTGAGAATGTCAACGAATTTAATCATGCTCTGCGCTCCAAGTATTGCTCAACTGAATACAATAAACGTATGTCTTTCTGCCACACAGTAGGTGTTTATTGCTGTAATGGTATTTGTATAATAATCTGACTAATAAGCGTGCAGATTCTTTTCTTTCTGTGTAGGTATATCCATATTCCATTTAAGCACACTACCATAAAATTTTCCTATGAAACCATACCTTTTTAATTGATGCTATAGAAGTGACAGGAGAAAAGAAGATGGGAATGCACTGCAATGAAAAAAACATTCACTTGCCCTATGGTGAGTAAGATGGAGATATCTAATAACACAAATTTTCTACAGTTTCAGGATGTCTACAATAAATGTTTGTCTTTATGACAACTGCTTTTTAAAATAAACAGGCATTTCAAAGGTACCTATTCAGACCTTTCCAGTATCTGGTAGGGTATCACACTATTAAATATCACATTATTTGTAACTGCAGTGAAATATACTCAGGCTGCTTAAGATAACACAGGTGCAAGGACAACATGCAAAAGAAAAAGATATCCTGACAAAATACAAGGGCGAAAAAACAAAGCCTAGGTGCAGGTAGACAAAAGCCTGCAATGATTTCTTCCAAAATGTAAAAGGTCCTGTGAGAGCAGGAGGGAGGGAAGAAAGCAGGGAGGAAGAATTATTTATATCTAAGACTATACAAAATCATTTGGTTTGGTCTTACTTGCTATTTAATCAGATCTTTCCTTCATATGTGTTGGCCACAACCTCTCACCTGTATTTCTTTTTGACAGGTTCTAGATCTCCTTGAGTATCTTGGTAACAATTAGTTCCGCTAAATTTATTATTGGTTCCTTCCAGATTTTCTTCCAATTATCTGTATAGAGACAGCAATACCACCACAAGGACCACAGTCATCATTTATCAGCCTTTTTAATACACTTTACAGCTTGCCCTAGGCCTATTTTTGAAAAAAGGGATTTCTCCATGAAATCCCCAAAGCACAGCTAGCATAAAATATCTTTTAGGTCTTCTGTTCCTTGAAGTATCAAGACTTCTCACTGTTTACCACTATGATTTTTGGAAAATATCCTACAAGAGACTTTAAAAAATAATCTCTTAACAGCTTTTGAAAATGTTAAATTTCTCAAATTTCTCCATTAAACAATTAAAAATCTCTTAGTTATCAGTTTTCAAATAAAAGTTACTTAAACAACAAAAATAGACAGTTAGTCAAAAGAAACAGCCCTACATTCTCCCCAAGCAAATAAGCCAGTAGTTCTGAAAGGAAGAGAAATTACAAAGCCAAAATTCCCATGCCTTTCATTAGTAAAATGTTTACTTCCTTGTGGATTGTTTGATGTCTAACAGAATAGCTGCCTTTGCCTCTGCAGGGCACAGACATTGGTCTCTGCTCTACTGACACAGAACCTAAATATCTTTAAGACGTGCACCACTAAGAATGAAATTGGCCAACAGAATCAAAAGATACCAATGTGGAGTAGAAAAGAATACAGATACAAAGATAATTTTGCTTCATTTAAGAAACCTGACCAAAAATTACAAAGGCACTCCTATCACTATACAGAAGAAGGAAACTTTGAAACTACTTTCACTATGAAATTAAAATTCTCTCTCAGAAAACATTTATTAAAATTCAGGTTTAAGAAAGATAAAAAGGTACTTTGTTTTACAAACAGCCACTACTTATTAATAGGCGTTATCCTTCATGTAAGTCAGAGTACAGAAACAAGTCTTTCATTATCTATTTAAAACCTACATGGGTAGGAAACATGAGAAATTACACACATATTCATCATTATTAATTACGATTAGCAACATTTACACTGTGTTTTTATATAATAATGTATAAAGAACTATTTGACTGTCTTTGACTAGAAACTTCCCCAACACGTTACTTAGATAACTTGATGTCTCTTTTCTGTTCACAACTGCACTATTAATGGAGCTGACACTCACCCTTTAACAAAGGATATTTGTATACTAAGCTTCAGGGTTTACCAAGATCAAGAATACTAAACAAGATCCATCTCTCTCTTAACCAGAGCACTGAACTGAATTGTTGAACTTGCTATTTAATATTTCAGGCTTTCCCAGACAATAACATGCATAAAATAATTTATAAATGAATATGTAACTGAAGAGAAAAATCAGGAACCCAAAGTAGCTGCCAGAGACACTTTTAATACAGTACAATAGTTGGTCTAGTTCTAGTTTATTTGTTATGTTTTGAAAAATAAAGGTCTTGCTGAGTTTCCTATCATCAGTGTATAGTGGAGAATGGAATTGGTTCAGCACCACAATGAAAAAGGAGAGCAATGCAGTCTTTTGATGGCAGAGGATAATCTATAAACACAAGGAACAAAGTTGACCCTCAGTGTGATCTCTGTTCACCTCTGACAAGGGATGGCAATCTAGAGATATCGTTATAGGGTACAAAACAGCTTTTAGGAATGGTTCCTAAAGGAAATCGTTCTTCTATTCAGCCACGTTGCTATAGAAACAGAACCAATCAAGCCTGTTCACAAAGGCTTTTATGTCAACTTCTGTTAGCAAACTCATATAAAAAGTAGAACTCAAACTAAATTAACATGACAGTCATTAAGCTATTAAGACAGGTAAAAGAAGGAAATAATTTACAAACAAATGTATCACATCTTGCCTCTTAAATATACAGCTTTTAAGGTGTAAATCAGCTTATTACAAAGATTTACTGCCCACTGCTATAGTTCACTGTCTTACATTTGCACATAATCCGAGAGGGCATAATTTATATAGAATGTTGCCCCCAAATTCAGTGGGTCACAAGCTGTACATTTTTTCTCCTGTTTCCTCCTCCCAACCATTAAAGCAAGAGTGTATCATATCCCATCATCTTTGTAAACCTCATTCCTTCAGAACACATCTGTCATCAAAAGAATTCAGCTAAAAAAATACGCTTACTGAGGAGGCTTACATCTACCCCATTATATCTTTAAAGTACTGATTCCACAGAAAAGCTCATAGCAACTACTACCACTGTATAAATTAAAAGGGCACTTAATGAAAAATGGATGTCCAAATTAAAACATGGCAAATTTCCCATAACTCCCCACCTAGTGTAAAAAAATATTATGGGCAGCAGAATCTGGATCTCAGTATCTAACATCAGAGATGAGCTTTCTGTCTGTGGCATTCTTGGATGATGATTAAAACTCATGCACAACTAATACTAAATTGCAGATTTCATGTTGCTATATAGACTACTGCACATTAAAAGACAGAGTTTGCTGAAGACAGAGAAAATCTCTGTCTCCTTTAAACTACCAATCCCAATCTAGTTGTCTAGTCCCAGTTTGACTCAAAAGATACTATGGAAGTATTTCAGTTCAGGTCTCTTAAAAAACAAACTACCTTTACACTATGCAAACACACTCCAGGATTGCCCTTTTCCATTCCCTTCACCCAATCCAAAAAGTTTTAACAGTTATCACCATGAGTAGCATACCAAAACAGAGGGACTTTAGGCACATCCTAAATTGTTAGTTTTTAACAAAAATTTAATTAATTTTTGGAAATTAACTCAATTAGTTAATTTTTTGAAATTAACTTAATTTCATTTCTTTTGAGATGAAAGTTTGAGTTTCATGTTCCTGGTCTGATTCAAACACAGCACAGCCCAAAGTGAATTCACTTACACACCAAATGAATGCTCTGCTCCTAGTAGGTTAAGGTTCACCACACTGGGATATTTTCCAAAAAACTTCTAAAAGTACTGATTTAGTTTTTGTATTTCATTTCTGAAATGTCAAAAAAACCCCAAAACACCAGTACAAGGAGAATATTCTCATTCTTCAGTAATGCGTATAAATACAAGGAATGTCCTGGATAATTTAAAATTTATAAAACTCTGGGGGTTACTTTCTTTCAGAAATTTTTTAGTGCTTTTTTCAGGGAACACCAGAAAACTAAGGTTCATTAGTTATAAAGCAATTTAAAAACTAGCTTTGATAATATGTTGCTCTTTTCCACAAAGACTCAATTCAAGCAAAAGTCAAGAGACTTTGTAATCTGTAGATGGTTTGCAGTGATCTCTACGTTTATACATGAAATCTATAAATTATAAGTTTGCTGCTTCTGACTTTGAATCAGGTTATCAAATCTGCTGTTTAAACTATAAGGAGGATGAACCTACTAGTTCTACTGCTAAGGGTACTGTGCAAAACATCTGGAATCCCAAACATGTTTTATATTATTATGGCTCCACGATCCCCTAAACCTCAAGAAAGAAATCTTGGGGTGTCATGGTTTAGCTGCAGTCAGCAACTAAGCACCACACAGCTGCCTGCTCACTCCCCCCACCCCAGTGGGAAGGGGGAGAATTGGAGGAGCAAAAGCAAGGAAACTCGTGGGTTGAGATAAGAACAGTTTAATAATTAAAATAAAACAGTGATAGTAGTAATGGTAATGATAACAATAATGATTACGATAATAATAATAATGACAATGATAATATAATAAAAAGAAAATAACGAGAGAGGAATGAAACCCAGGGAAAAAGAAAAAGGAAAAGGAAAAAAACACAAGCCTGAGGTGTCATGGGCCCACCAAGCTATAAATAGTTCACCTTTATGTTGCCAGTCTAGATCTACTTGAGCCACTTCAATCTTAGCAGCCTGATCCACCTGTTGGTTGTTCTGATGTTCTTCAGTGGCCCAACTCTTGGGAACATGAGCATCCACATGACGTACCTTCACAACCAGGTTCTCTACCCAGGCAGCAATATCTTGCCACAATGCAGCAGCCCAGATGGGTTTGCCTCTGTGCTGCCAGTTGTTCTGCTTCCACTGCTGTAACCACCCCCACAGGGCATTTGCCACCATCCATGAGTCAGTATAAAGATAGAGCACTGGCCATTTTTCTCATTCAGCAATGTCTAAAGCCAGCTGGATGGCCTTTACTTCTGCAAACTGACTTGATTCATCTTCTCCTTCAGCAGTTTCTGCGACTTGCCGTATAGGACTCCATACAGCAGCCTTCCATCTCTGATGCTTTCCCACCAGACGACAAGACCCATCAGTGAACAGAGCATATTGCTTCTCATTTTCTGGCAGTTTATTATACAGTGGGGCCTCTTCAGCACGTGTCACCTCCTCCTCTGGTGATATTCCAAAAATCTTTGCCTTCTGGCCAGTCCATGATCACTTCCAAGATTCCTGGGCGACTGGGGTTTCCTATTCGAGCCCGTTGGGTGATCAGTGCGACCCACTTACTCCACGTAGCATCAGTTGCGTGATGTGTAGAGGGGACCCTCCCTTTGAACATCCAGACCAGCACCGGCAGTCGAGGTGCCAGGAGGAGCTGTGCTTCAGTACCGATCACTTCTGAAGCAGCTTGAACCCCTTCATATGCTGCCAATATCTCTTTTTCAGTTGGAGTATAGCAGGCTTCAGACCCTCTGTATCCCCGACTCCAAAACCCTAGGGGCCGACCTCGGGTCTCCCCTGGTGCTTTCTGCCAGAGGCTCCAGGTAGGGCCATTCTCCCCGGCTGCAGTGTAGAGCAAGTTTTTTACGTCTTGTCCTGCCCGGACTGGCCCAAGGGCTACTGCATGAACTATCTCCTGCTTTATCTGTTCAAAGGCCTGTCGTTGCTCAGGGCCCCATTTGAAATCATTCTTCTTCCGGGTCACTTGATAGAGAGGGCTTACAATCAGACTATAATTTGGAATATGCATTCTCCAAAAACCCACAAAACATAAAAAAGCTTGTGTTTCCTTTTTGCTAGTTGGTGGAGACATGGCTGTTATTTTGTTGATCACATCCATTGGGATCTGCCGACGTCCATCTTGCCATTTTATTCCTAAAAACTGGATCTCCTGTGCAGGCCCCTTCACCTTACTTTGATTAATGGCAAAACCAGCCTTCAGAAGGATTTGGACTATTTTCTTCCCTTTCTTGAAAACCTCTTCTGCTGTGTTGCCCCACACGATGATGTCATCAATGTACTGAAGGTGTTCCGGAGCTCCACCCTGTTCCAGTGCAGTATGGATCAGTCCATGGCAAATGGTAGGGCTGTGTTTCCACCCCTGGGGCAGTCGATTCCAGGTGTACTGGACACCCCTCCAAGTGAAAGCAAACTGTGTCCCGCACTCTGCTGCCAGAGGGATTGAGAAGAATGCATGAGCGATATCAATTGTGGCATACCATTTGGCTGCCTTTGACTCCAGTTCGTATTGAAGTTCTAGCATGTCCGGCACAGCAGCACTCAGTGGCGGAGTGACTTCGTTCAGGCCACGATAGTCTACTGTTAGTCTCCGCTCTCCATTAGACTTCCGCACTGGCCATATGGGACTGTTAAAGGGTGAACGGGTCTTACTGATCACTCCTTGGCTCTCCAGTCGCCGAATGAGCTCACGGATGGGAATCAGGGAGTCTCGGTTGGTGCGGTATTGCCGCCGGTGCACTGTTGTGGTGGCAATTGGCACCTGTTGTTCTTTGACCTTCAGCAACCCCACAACAGAAGGGTCCTTCGAAAGACCGGGCAAAGTAGACAGCTGTTTAATTTCCTCCGTCTCCAAGGCAGCTATACCAAAAGCCCACCTGTACCCTTTTGGGTCCTTGAAATACCCTCTCCTGAGGTAGTCTATGCCAGGGATGCACGGAGCCTCTGGGCCAGTCACAATGGGGTGCTTTTGCCACTCATTCCCAGTTAGGCTCACTTCAGCCTCCAATACAGTTAGCTCTTGGGATCCCCCTGTCACTCCAGCAATACAAATGGGTTCTGCCCCTACATAGTTTGATGGCATTAGGGTGCACTGTGCACCGGTGTCCACTAGAGCCTTATACTCCTGGGGGTCAGATATGCCAGGCCATCGGATCCACACAGTCCAGTAAACTCGGTTGTCCCTTTCCTCCACCTGGCTGGAGGCAGGGCCCCTCTAATTCCAATTGCAGATTTCCCACTCCAGATCTTGTGAACGGGAATCAGAAGTCTCTCTATTAAGATCACAGATAGAATCAGCGCTTCTACTCCTCTGTCTGGGGAACTGCCTACTGGAAACTGGAGCAGCAACTCTCCTGGAGGTCGCCCCTTGAGTGGTTGTTTTTCCTTGCAACTCACGTACCCGTGCCTCTAGGGTCGAGGTAGGTTTTCCATCCCACTTCCTCATGTCCTCTCCATGGTCACGCAGGTAAAACCATAGGGTGCCCCGTGGTGTGTATCCTCTCTCTTGAGCAGAAGGACGCTTACTCCTAATGGCTGAGATACTGGTCCATACAGGTAGGGAGTAGGACATATCTTCTTTGAGTTGCTGAACCTCCCGGGACAATTTCTCCACAGCTGAGATGAGGGAGGAAGAGACATGTGCTTCGTAATCCCGGAGTTTATCAGTCTTATCCCCCACCACTGATGCCTCTTCATCTTTCCAGGACATTACTGCCAGGGAGTTTACATGGGATGATGGTGCGCTCCGTACAAACTTCCGCCACATGGGTCGTGTGCACTGGGCTTCATCTGGATCTTTGGATGACTGTTCACTACTCAGGTCACCACAAATCACCTCAAGCACAGCTAATTCACTCAGGTACTGGATACCTTTTTCTAGGGTGGTCCATTTTCCAGGGCGATATAGAACATCTTCCTTGAAGGGATACGTTTCTTTCACAGCAGACAGGAGTCGCCTCCAGTGGTCGAGGACTTGTGTCCCTTTTCCAATAGCTTTGTCAATGCCCCTGTCCCTAGAAAGGGATCTCAGGTGTTTGGCTTCCTTACCCTCTAATTCCAGGCTACTGGCCCCGTTATCCCAGCATCGGAGCAGCCAGGTGACAATGTGCTCACCTACATGACGGCCAAAATCTTTTCGCATATCTCGCAGCTCACTCAGGGATAGGGATCGAGTAGTTTCCATCTCTTGTACGAGTTCTTCCTCTTCCTCCTCCTCTCCTCATGATGGCTCTGTTTTTCCTTCATCTCTTTCTAAATGAGTTGACTTCCTCTTCCAAGATTTCTTCTTGTGTATAGGGGTGATTGATACTGGGACAGGTTGACTCTCTGATTCAGCTGCAGTGCCTATCACGGGGGTTTGAGTGGTCACAGTGCCTGTCATGGGGGTTTGAGTGGCCGCAGTACCTGTTGCTGGGGTTGGAGTGGCAGCAGTGCCCATTGCTGTGTTTGGAGTGGCCGCAGCACCTGTCGTGGGGAATTGAATGGCCGCAGTGCCTGCCACTGGAGTTGGAGTGGCTGCAGTACCTGTCGCTGGGGTTGAAATGGCTACAGTGCCTGTTGCTGGAGTTGGAGTGGCCACGGTGCCTGTTGCCGGAGTTGGGGTGGCCGCGGCACCTGTTGCTGGAGTTGGGGTGGCCGCGGTGCCTGTTGCCGGAGTTGGGGTGGCCGCGGTGCCTGTTGCTGGAGGTGGGGTGGCCACAGTGCCTGTTGCCGGAGTTGGAGAGGCCACGGTGCCTGTTGTCTTCTTTTTGTCTTCTTAGATCCAGAGGCCTTCTCTTCCCCTTGGGGGTACTGAACACTGTTGAACAGGGCTCGGCAGGCATGGGCCAGGCCCCAGCATGCTGCAGTGATCTGTGTCTCTCTGGAGTTGCCAGGGGGACAACATATTTTCTCCAAATACTCTACTAATCTTTCAGGATTATGCACTTGTTCAGGGGTGAAATTCCAAAACATTGGAGGTGCCCACCGTCCTAGGTGTTTGCCCATTATATCCCACATACTCTGCCACTCATAACTATCAAGCCTTGGGGCAGACCTCTGGATGATATTCTTAAATTGCTTATTAACCTTAGACAAAACCAAAACAATCTGCCAAAGAAATACCAACATATATATCTTAACTACCCAAGGATGTTCAAGATGTTCAGAAGTCGTTGTAATGAAGGAGACACTATAGATGAAGGTAACTATGGTGCCATTCTGTATTTCCTCCGTAAAACAACTCTCAGAGGAGGAGTTATAATTGCTAATTGTCTCCATGAGGCAGTACCCGAAGTACAGTAACGGTTTCAATATAAGCTTCAGATACCAAACAAAACTCAAGGCCATTGTTTCAATAACAACTCTCCCAGGCAAAACATCGCTAATCACTGCAGAGCACAGCAGACCACAAAAACAAAAAACAATCTTTAACATGTACAGCAAAAACAACAGCATGGTGCAGACTGGATAAACTAATATTGAGAACAGAGTCGATGCTGTGACCAGCAACTGTTATTATCTCAAACCCTTTGTGCCCCACGTTGGGCGCCAAAAAGGACTGTTGTGGTTTAGCCCCATTCAGCAACTAAGCACCACACAGCCGCTTGCTCACTCCCCACACCCCAGCGGGAAGGGGGAGAATCGGAAGAGCAAAAGCAAAGAAACTTGTGGGTTGAGATAAGAACAGTTTAATTAAAATAAAATAGTGATAGTAGTAATGGTAATGATAACAATAATGATTACGATAATAATGATAATGATAATATAATAAAGAAAAAGAAAATAACAAGAGAGAGGAATGACACCTAGGGAAAAGGAAAAGGAAAAAACCCACAAGTGCTGCAACCGCTCACCACCCGCTGACCGACACCGCCAGTCCCCGAGCCGCAATTGCTGCACCCGCCCGGCCAACTCCCCCCAGTTAATATACTGGGTATGACATCACATGATATGGAACATCCCTTTGGCCAATTCGGATCAGCTCTCCTGGTTGTATCCCCTCCCCTCCCAGCTTCTTGTGCACCTGGCAGAGCATGGGAAGCTGGAAAAGTCCTTGACTATTGCAAGCACTACCTAGCAACAACTAAAAACATCAGTGCGCTATCAACATTATTTTCATACTAAGTCCAAAACACAGCACTATACCAGCTACAGTGAGGAAAATTTAACTCAATCTCAGCTAAAACCATGACATGGGGTCATGTTCATGTCTCCTTTTCCTGTCAACAGGATGGAGCTCAGATTCTCCAGTTTATACTAAAGCCGCAGCTCTACATCAGAAACTGGCAACTTGACTCTCTGTGATCCCCACAGTTCAGAGTACTTTGCTTACCGACTCCAGGACAGTCTACAAGTAAAAAGATGAGGCTTTGAATTCAACTCTAATTTTACAACTTAAAAGGTATTTATCCAGTTTTATAAATAACATCGTAATTTACAAATGGTGCAAAAGGAATAGAGGTAGGGTCTTTTGCCCAAAAGTTTACAAAATTATGGGTAATTTAGAGCTTTTACTATGATATCCTTTATTTCTTTAAAAAAAAGAAAAATTATATAACCTCATACACTTAAGATAACTCTTATCCCCAAATAAAGTCTACCAATAGCTGAATTACTCAGGGCACTCCCCAATCATCTAGTCACTGTTCCCACAACAGCTTTTTTTCTGTAACTCCCACTGTGGGATTAGGTTTCTCCTGGAAAACAAGCAGGCCTCTTTCCATTACACAAATAATGGTTTCCTTGCAATTATTCCCTTTCCCATTCTGCTTTTTCTTGCCCCGCGGTGGTCTTTGATTTACCAACACCTTTCAAAGTGTAAACTGGCCAGCACTCAAAAGCTTTACCTTTGGTATTTCAAATTCGGTCAACCATTCTGTTGCAAAGAAATATGTAGAAATACGTGCTGGTTTTGATGATGTTTGTACTTCGGATGAAACAGAAATTGTTTTATCAATCAAAAAAAAATTTCACCTAGCCCTGGACTACACTCAGTCATATTATAAATACCTAGCTTTTCCTTCATGCCTTTCTACCAATTTCCTGCTTCTGACACAAATAGAAGAGAAGAAGAAAGTGGAGAAAAGCTTTTTCCATCAAAACTTACATATTGCTTCTCAAGAATAGTTTGCCATTAAAATTTATAATTAAGTATGTTGAAGACATTTGAAACAGTTCACATTTGATTTTCAGACATGCAATTTAAGAATCGTACAGAATCAAAGACACACATAAAAATACTCTGATGACAGCATAAAACACACATTATGAGATGGAAGAGAGGAAAGAAGAGTACCTGCAGATCACAATTTCTGGATAGGAGAACATCTAATGGGCTCTGAGACCCGGGAATAACTTGGTTGTTCATTGGAATAGAAGGGTAAGAGTGTTCTCTAGATTACCAGCCAATATTTGTAAATGTTATAAATAATTTAAAAAATACTGAGAATAAATTTCAAATTGTATTATGTTCAAATATTTCAAATAAGCATAACTATGCAAAGAAGAAGACCTTTTAGTGCAAGGAACATTTTCACGAAATTGCAATCTCATCTGATGACTCTGTATACATGAGTGGCAGGCAGGAAGAGCATCAGCTCTTTCTGCTTTCAAGTCTGTGTAGACAGCAATTATTTATGGTTTGGAACTTTAATTCTTTTCAGATGGCATAGAGCTTGGTTTGTCAGAAAAACAGCCATTTAAATTATGTTCTTAATGGTCATCTGCTCCAGCAGCTAAGCAAGCAGCTATACTTTGTTGGAAAACACTGTCCCAACAACTCTGTTCTAATGAGCTTAATTAATTTAAAACCTCAGAGGACTGTGCTCTCTCTAGAGGTTTATTTCTATGTTCCTTAATCGTTTGCAGTGAAATCCACCAAGAAGTCTGAGGACTAGGTCCAATCTCTCTATGACCCACAGAACCAGAACTGATCAGTTACATTACTCTTCACTTGTTTTTGTGCACAACAAAAGCAGATGGAACGTTCTTCCTTGAATCTAGCTTTCTGTTTGTTGTTTTTTAAAATTATGTGCTTTGGAAACATGTTTGTCAAAAAATTACCTGTAACAATTAAGCTAAATTTCTTTCGATATGGCCGAAATATTCCACTCAGGTATTCTATTTACCTATATTCAGATGATAATGCCTAAATTCTAAACAGACTCGGTCCTATGATATTTTTGCAAAACTCATCCCTAACGGTGATGTACAAAAGCAACAACTCTGGAATAGCCTGTTATACCTGTGAAAGCCTCCATAAAATGGAGTATTTTACTTCATTATTTACAGTACTGAGATAAAACATGCTCACAAATGTTGTCAGTGAAACTTCTTCATGTTTATGTCTTCTGACAAAAAAGTCACATAAGCTTTTATTTTGAGACCTTTTTCTTTATGGATTAGATTAGGCAATTTTTGTCAGAAGAGGCAAAACGTGCTAGCTGACTGCCTGAATATTCTTTTTTTTAATGCCAAATTTTTCCAAAACCTCAAGTCTTCCATTACAATAAAGACTTCTATAACTGATCTGGATATAGCAGCTAACATTTCAGATACTTGTTCAGCCTACACACTTCTAAATCTCTTCAAATTTATTTAAACTACAGCTGACATTTACATGGATAAAGTAGCATGTGGCTACAAGATTCCTCAGTCATTTCTTTGTTGTTAATACCAGCGGTAAAGTTTGTTCACTACATTTGTTAACACTTTTTTTTCTTTGTTCTTTTCATGCAAAAATCCACCTGGAAATACCATGCTAAAATTCTATTATTTGGGAAGGAAAGACTGGACTCAAAAAAAAAAAAGTGTAGGGATGAATTCTCTTCCTCGTAGAGGTTTCCCTACCTTCAGGACTGCCAGCTCTACAAGCATACATACAACTCAACATGCATCAGACACCAACAGAAATAATTTGCAAAACAGTACATTGATAAAATACTGTCACATACACAAATTGTCTCCTTTCTGACCCTTTGCTCCTAGGTATCCTCAGAGTTATCACATAATCCAACTTTTGAATGACCGTCCAGAATTTCAGAGGCAATGTTTCCTTTACCAAATTGTGTCAGAATGTATGTTTCTTTTACTAAAATATCTAAAATATATTCCCATTTGCTGGGAAGTTCCTTTTTTTTTTTTTTTATCATTAAGAAAAAGCAGAAGAACCATGTTATGTTTTTGTGTTACAGAAAAATTTACCCCAAAACATGTCAATGATAAAATAGCTGTTGTTTGGATGGCCAAATTGGCCCATTTTGTCTCCCTCTCTCCCCCACAAGAATGCCTTTATTCCCTTGAACTCCTAACTGCAGGGACAATCATGAGAATAATGACATATCTGTGAAAATCAGTTGTGTAGGTGGAAGAGAATTAAGCCAGCATTTTCTGCTTCTGTTTCTGAAGGAGTAACAAGAATAACAAGAAGGGCTTCTTCAAATACATCAGTAGTAAAAGAAAAACTGGGGACAATGTGGGCCTGCTCCTGAATGAGGTGGGTGCCGTGGGGACACAGGATGCAGAGAAGGCAGAGTTACTGAATGCCTTCTATGCTTCAGTCTTCACTGCTAAGGCTGGCCCTCAGGCGTCCCAGCCCCCAGAGGAGAAAGATATAAAATCTGGAGAAAGGAGGACTTCCCCTTCATTGAGGAAGATTGGGTTAGAGATCATTTAGGCAAACTGGATCCTCACAATTCCATGGGCCCCGATGGGATGCACCCACAAGTGCTGAGGGAGCTGGCGGATGTTCTTGCCAAGCCACTCTCCATCATCTTTGAAAGGTCATGGAGGACAGGAGAGGTGCCCCAGGACCGGAGGGTAGCCAATGTCACTCCAGTCTTCAAAAAGGGCAAGAAGGAGGACCCGGGAAACTATAGACCAGTCAGCCTCACCTCCATCCCCAGAAAGGTGATGGAACAGTTCATTCTGGAGGTCATCTCCAGGCATGTAGAGGAAAAGAACATTATCAGAAGTAGTCAACATGGATTTACCAAGGGAAGATCATGCTTGACCAACCTGATAGCCTCCTAGGATGGCATGACTGGCTGGGTGGATGAGGGCAGAGCAGTGGGTGTTGTTTACCTTGACATCAGAAAGGGTTTTGACACTGTCTCCCATAACACCCTCATAGGTAAGCTTAGGAAGAGTGGGTTAGATGAGAGGACAGTGAGGCGGATTGAGAACTGGCTCAACAGCAGAGCTCAGAGGGTCGTGATCAATGGTGCAGAGTCCTCCTGGTTGGAGGCCTGTAACTAACGGTGTTCCCCTGGGGTCTGTGCTGGGTCCAGTCCTGTTCAACATATTCATCAATGACCCAGACGAAGGGACAGAGTATAGCCTCAGCAAGTTTGCTGATGACACAAAACTGGGAGGAGTAGCTGATACACCCGAAGGCTGTGCTGCCAGTCAGCGAGACCTGGGCAGGCTGGAGAACTGGGCCAAGGGGAACATCATGAAATTCAACAAAAGCAAGTGTAAGGCCCTGCACCTGGGGAGGAACAACCCCATGCACCAGTACAGGTTGGGCACTGACCTGCTAGAAAGCAGCTCTGCTGAGAAGGACCTGGGAGTGATGGTGGACAGCAAGTTGACCATGAGCCAGCAACATGCCCTTGTAGCCAAGAGGGCCAACGGTATCCTGGGGTGCATTAAAAGGAGTGTGGCCAGCAGGTCAAGGGAGGTTATCCTCCTGCTCTACTCTGCCCTAGTGAGGCCACATCTGGAGTACTGCATCTAGTTCTGGGCTACCCAGTTCAAGAAAGACAGGGAACTACTGGAGAGAATTCAGCAGAGAGCTACAAAGATGATCAGGGGACTGGAGCATCCCTCTTATAAGGAAAGGCTGGCAGACCTGGGTTTGTTTAGCCTGGAGAAGAGAATACTGAGGGGGGATCTTGTGAATACTTACAAATATCTAAAGGGTGGGTGTCAAGAGGATGGGAACAGACTCTTTTTAGTGCTGTCCAACAACAGGACAAGGGGCAATGGGCACAAACTGGAACACAGGAAGTTCCACCTAAGTATAAGGAAAAACTTCTTTGAGGGTGACGGAGCACTGGAACAGGCTGCCCAGAGAGGTTGTGGAGTTTCCTTCTCTGGAAGTATTCAAAACCTGGATGCGGTCCTGTGCACCTTGCTCTAGGTGTACCTGCTCAAGCAGGGGGGTTGGACAAGACAGTCTCCAGAGGTCCCTTCCAACCCCTACCATTCTGTGATTCTGTGATTCTGTGAATATTGACAAGCAGCCAGAAAGATGGAAGTTCAGCTTTTAAGTCAAACAAGTTCAGATATACCAATGCAAGACAGAAGTTCTACTAGTATTAAGAATGTGTTTGAATCACAGCACAACTTTTGTCAGCTCCCCTTGGACCATTGTTCTAAATTTGAGACATCCTGCTCTACAAAAATAATGTCTCAATTCAAGGTTAGGTTTATTCATTGTTGTACTGGGTCTGCCTGGGATGGAGAGACAGAGTTAATTTTCTTCACAGCAGACCATATAGTGCTGTGATTTGGACCTGTGACTAAAACAGTGTTAAGAACACACTTGCGGTTTGGCTGTTGCTGAGCCACACTTGCAGAGAGCCAAGACTTTCTCTGTTCCCCACTCTGCCCCACAGCAAGTAGTCCAGGATGGTAAAGAAGCTGGGAAGGAACACAGCAGGGACAGTTGACACCAACTGACTAAAGGGATACTCCATGCCATATAACATCATGCTCAGCAATAAAAATTGAGGGGACCTTTTTTGGGGGGGAGGTAGCCATTGCTCAAAGAGTGGCTGGGCATCAGTGTACTTGTGGAAGGTGGTGAGTGATTGCCTTTGCATCACTTCTTTGTTTTTTTTCTATTTCCTTCACTTTTTAAACTGTCTTTATCTTGACACACAAGTTTTCTCACTTTTAGTCTTCCTATCCTCCCCTCTAGATCACTGGTGGGGTAGAAGAGTGAGAGAGTGGCTGTTTGATGCTTAGCTGCTGGCCAGAGTCAACTGTCAACCCACTTCCATTATGAAGTCTAATAAAACTTCACAGGGGAAAAAAAAAACCCAACCAAAAACCAAACAAAACCAACCAAGCAATACAAAACTGTGCACTCTTCAGAAATTAAAAAAACCCTACCACTGTAAAATGCAATTTTTGAATCAGTGTTTACTGAAGCCAAGAGTTTTTCCATGAAAGCTCAAATAAATAACTCAAGGCAGAAGTGAATATTCTTTTATACAAAAAAAGTAAATTAAATGAACTAACATTTTGGAAATGACAGGCTCTCAATTCCATTTAGCTGAATATGACAAGGCAAATATCAGAACATACATGATCAGCCCAGCAGTAAGTTACCTTTGCTAGAAATGAAGATCCTTACGGAGTCTGCTTTCTAGTATCACAAAAGATCGCATCAGTAGAAGTACACAACAGCATTGTAATGCTAATACTGCTTACATCTTCTCCTTTCTTCCATGAAAGAAAATAAAAAACCTGCAGCTAAATTATCTATAATGATGCGTTTCATGAACACAATTGGACTTTGTTACTGATAGTGAGACTGTATGAGTGAATTGTGAAGATGGACACTTCAGCAAAAGCATTGCTGATTCAAAGGAACAAAAAGAAATATTCTGTTCATAGGTCTTCGCATATACAAAGGGTTTCTACAAAAAGCAAATGAAAGCAAAGATTTAATCAAAATTGAAAGAGATATTATATATGATGTGGAAGCATTAAACATCTTCTGTGAGTTCTCTATTGCAAAAAGAGCTGAGGAAGTAAAGAAACTACCTTGACTATGTTATTTCTGTTCCCAAAGCTACTATCATTTGTTCACATCAAAAATCAACTTTCATGAACAGTTATACTCCTTTCCAAACCAAATGATAAATGTAACCCCACTTCTGAAAACTCTTCTCTGAGGAAAGAGTCTGCTACTGCTTTTGAGTACATAATGCTTTTCTTGCATATTTCCATGACCCAAGACATCATATCAACCAACATGCTTGAAAGCAATGCCATGTATGCTACAGAATTAAATGCATGACAAGATACAGAGGTTACAAATTACTTTCAAATCCTAGCTGGATGACAAATATTTTGGTTCTCAATCCAAAAACAAAGATGCCATTGGTTGCAAACTAGAAAACAGACTCTCAAGTAACTGAACCACTTGAAAGAGGACTCTAAGTAGTTAAAAAAATCCATTTTAATCAGAGATAATCTCTCCCAATTTCATAGGTGTTGGACCACAGAACAAAGAACAGGGAAATTTATTTCATATATGCTAAAGCACTAGTTAATAATTCAAGCTGATTGTGAAGAGCTGACAGAAAATGCCATAAACATGCTTGTCAAGAACTGCATAGAATTGTGAATATTTTAATGAACCACCAGAAAATATGCGATAAATAGCACTGAAAAGGAACATAAGAAACTAATCAAATTACTATAAAACAACAAAATACTTTAATGTGATTTCTAAAGCTTCTTGTAAAAATGAGTCTTGAAACAGCTGATAGAGATGAAACAGTTGCTTTTTAGTAAAAAAGAACACAGTGTAAAGCTGTTCCTTCAGAATTAACGCAACGGAATGCAATCAGCTTTCCAAAGAAACTAAGAAATATATTATTTCATTATTTTACATGAAAAAAATTACTTTCTTATTCATCTGTGATTCCAAAAATCGAAAGAAACATGTCACCAACTAATGGTTAACAAATGTGTTTCAAATTGTGCCCATTGCCTCTGATCCTGTCACTGGGCACCACTGAAAAGAGCCTGGCTCCATCGTCTTGCAACCCACCCTTTAGGTATTTATATACATTGGCAAGATCCTCTTGACCCTTCTCTTCTCCAGGCTAAGCAGTCCCAGCTCTCTCAGCCTTTTCTTATATGAGAGATGCTCCAGCCCCTTCACCATCTTAGTGGCCCTTTGCTGGACTCTCTCCAGTATGTCCATGTTTCTCTTGTTCTGGGGAGCCCAGAATTGGACAGAGTACTCCAGGTGTGGCCTCACCAGTGCTGAATAGATGGGAAGGATCACCTCCCTTGACCTGCTGGCAGCTCTCCTCCTAATACAACTCAGGACACTGTTAGCCTTCTTTGCAGCAAGGGCACATTGCTGGCTATGTTCAGCTTGGTGTCCACTGGGTCCTCCAGGGCCTTCTCAGCAAAGTTGCTTTCCAGCCAGTCAGCCTCCAGCATGTAATGGCACATGGGATTATTCTTCCCCACGTACCAGAGTCTGCAAGTTTCTTTTTTGAATTACATGAGGCTCTTGTTGGTCCTTTTATCCCACCTGTTGAAGTCCCTCTGAATGTCAGCACAACCCTCTGGCATATCAGCCGCTCCTCCTAGTTTTGTACCATCTGCAAACTTGCTGAGTGCACACTCTGCCCCAACATCCAGATCCTTAATGAATATGTTAAACAGGACTGGACCCTGTATTGAGCCTGGGGAACACTGCTAGTCACCAGCCTCCAACTAGACTTTATGCCATCAGTTATCACACTCTTGCCCCAGCCATTTAGCCAGTTTTCAATCCACCTCACTGTCTGTTCATCCAGCGCATACTTTTTCAGCTTCTCTAAGAGGATCTTTCGGGAGACAGTGTCAAAAGCCATCCTGCAGTCAAAGCAGACAATATCCACTGCTCTCCCCTCATCTACCAAACCTGTCATTTCATGGCAGTAAAAAGTTATCGGGTTGGTCAAGCATGACTTCCCCTTGGTGAATCCATGCTGACTGGTCACCTTTTGTTGTTGCCTAGAAATGGTTCCCTGGATTAGTTCCTCCATTATCTTCCCAGGGATCCAGGTGAGTTTTGAGTGGCCTGTATTTCCCTGGGTCCTCCTTTCTGAGGACAGGAGTGATGTTTGCATTCCTCCTGTCTTCAGGCACCTTTCTCAATCACCATGATCATTTAGAAACTCTTACGAGTAGCCTATCAATGACATCAGCCAGCTCCCTCAGCATTTGCGGGTACAAGAAGGCCCATGGACTTCGGTATGTACAGTTTGTTTAACTATTCTCTAACCTGATCCTCTTCCATCAAGGGTAAGTCTTCCTTACCCCTGACTTTCCACCTGATCCCTGGGGCCTGGAATTCCTGAAGGCTGATCTTACTAGTAAAGACTGAGGTGAAGAAGGCATTCAGTACCTCAGCTTTTTCCACGTTCTGTGCCATCAGGGCCCCTTCCCCATTCAGCAGCAGGCCCACATTTCCCCTAGTCTTCCTTTTGTCCCCTGTATAAAAGTCCTTCTGGTTGCTCTTGACATCCCTTGCCAGATTCAATTCCAGCTGCATTTTGGCTTTCTTATCTCTCTGCATGCTTAGACAGTGTCTCTGTATTCCTCCCAGGCTACCTGTCCTTCCTTCCACCTTCTGTACACTTCCTGCTTATGTTAGAGTTTTGCCAGAAACCCCTTGTTCACACATGCAGGCCCATCTGATCTCAAAACTGAGATTGGTTTCAGAGTTTTGACCATAAAACTTTTATGTGAATCTTTCATTAATGGTTGTGTTACTTTGTTTGTTGTTAATGAACTTGCAAAACAATGCGGGTAAACATCGCACTTGACGTTTTTCACACCCATCCTCCTCTGCTTCAGGAAAGCCAGCACAAACAACAGTTTATCATAGCTCATAAAGCTTCAAACTTTTATCTACTACATGTTGTGTTAAAATGCATTTGTCTTCTTGATAAAAAGATGGTGGTTTGGCTTTTTTTTTTTTTTTCATCTAGCTAGCATATGGGCATAGGGCATCTTCTCCTCGATCTTCACACTTTCATTTTTAAGTTTCTAAAGCTTGAGCTGGGACGATGACCAGACCTCTACCAAGATAAGTTACTTTACTTATTTTATACTAAGTTATGGAAAAAAAGGTAAGACGTGGATGTCATCTTCCACCTTGGTTACAAAATGCATAACGGCTTACTTTATAGAGTATTAGCACAATCACTGAAAGCTGTCAGGAGTAAAAGTAATGTAGGGTAAAATTTCTTCTCAGTTACTGCTAAAAACTTTCATATTAATTATACATGTTTAACTGATACAGCACTGTTTTACATCACCAAAGCACCTGTTGTCTGTGAACATACAGGATCTTTACAGAAACACTCATTGTTCATAGCATATCACAATTCAGATAAATGGAAATACAAGTAGACATGGGTGTTTCAATATTTACCAGATCTTCTACCGACTACTCTGTCATATCTATGTTCTATGTGTAAAGTTTAACCTAGTTTTACCTACCTGGACAAACAAATAGTGCCTACCTCCTGAACCTTTCTACTTATTTGTATGCAGGATGAAGAAAATGCTAAGCTACTCCCTTCTACTTGAACAACTACCATGTTTATACTTATTCTAGATCTACTGTACTATTATAAAAATACTGCTGGACTGCCAGCATGTTTTTGTCTCACTATAATCATGTGGAACTTTGCCTAACAGACTACAGTCTGAACTTTTATGTTCAATTTCTGGTCATCTGAGTTGTTACAAATCATTATTTTTAAGGCTTCAGAAACAATCCTTGCAGAACAGAAAATGCCACATCTTAGAAGGGGTCAGATCTCTTCCCTAGATTCGTATTTTAAATAGAGACTGCAGCATACCAGCACAGGAAATTGCTAAGAACTGATTTGCTTCCTTTTAATTAAGAGTTTTAATGAAAAAGAGCAGTCATTTATTTTTAGGACTATTATCTTATTTTTTTAAAAATTCACTATTTTAAAAAGAAACTAGCCTAATACTTAAGTATTAGAATAAAAAGTATAAAATTCTATTCCAACTTCTTTACAATACAAGGAAATGTAACTTATATGATGTATTAATATTATTCTGAGAACAAACTGTCTAAACAAGTGGAAGTCTGAAAATTCAAAACTGTTATCTCCCACTTTGAGTTAAAATTATCTATTTTCTCACAAAAAAAAAAAAAAAAAAGAAAGTATACCCATCACTCATTTCTACTGCTCTCATTTCATTATTCTGTGGAATCTTGTGCAGCATTTATATGAGTAATTGCTAATGACATTTGATGTCTTTCACCAGGAGTACAAGGCCAGTTATTTTTCAAAGCCATGAAACAATATAAAAAACACATTTGCAAATTATTTCAACCTTGGTGATCGATTCCTTTGTTATATATCAAATCTCATTAATGTAGTGCAAATTTTCAATTCAGTTCCTTTTCACAAAAATAACAAATTTTCAAACTGAACTTACTAAAAACATATCCTAGCTGTACAAAACCAGTGTACGCTTCTTAAGTAACTTATAAGACTTTGGTCACTGGAAGGTTTAGTATAATACTGTTGATTCAAAGGAAACCCAGAAGTGCTCTTGTATAAAGGATGTCTTTACCACAGTAATTCAGCATTGTGCTCTATCACATTTTGCAGTATGTACTAAAGTTGCAGCCCTTAAATTGAGTCAAACTTTAATACAAAAGATTATGAGCTAGACTCTCTCAGACAGCACTTCAAGAGAGAGCAGTTAATGTATAACCTGAATCCTGATGAATATGAGAAATGAAGATGTTCACTGAGTCTCTGATAAACAGCACAAGAGAGAACTGAGGTGGCACAGCTCCATATTTAGCCTCTTGAATAATAACATAAGAGATCAAAATCTCATTCCTGAGAATCATCACATTGTTATCATACCACTGTCATCAGAAAAAGCATCCATATTTTATGTTCTCTGCTATAAGACATCTATGCTTTCTTAATATATTTGGTCATTTTCTCATGCAAGTATATTCTCCAGGAAATAAATATACTCTTTAAATTCTGTGTCTTGCCTGTAATATTAAAAAATAATTAATGTATAAGGCAAACAAAATAGAATTAATGTGATGAAAGTACAATTAATTATAAATAAGAAGGGTCTGCTTGTGTGTGTAACCACATTATGAAGACTAAAGCAACTTCTTCAGGTCTTAGAAGCCTAAAACTATTTAAAACATTCAGACTCACACAGTCATTCTCAAAATCCAATAATGAAGAGTATCTTATGACATTATGTTTTTAAAGTAACACCATGGAGGAAAAAATAACCCAGAAGACGGCTGTATCACTGGATTTCTCCGAGCCCACAGCTGGTCACAAACGTCAACGACAGAGCACTAAGAAACCACCTATCCCTCTGTTTCTTTCGCCTCAATTTCAGATTTCAGGAGGCTACTCATTAGCACTTAGTTTCTGTAACCTTAACTAGCATAAGGAATTTCAAAAATTACACCAAAACCAAATTATTGCGATGTATAAAAAAAATGTTTATCCACTGCAACAAGGGTACAGGGGCATTTATTAATTTCTGTCCATCTACTCTATTATATAATTACAGTATCTTAAATAATAGAAGAGTGAATGAGAATCTTCATATATTTATATATACATATTTACATATGCAGGAGAGGCAGTAAAGAACAGTAAAATACATTATGTTTTCTTGAAATTCTGCTAGCAAGAGCAGATGCCGGGGATATGGTAGCACCTTGAAAAAGCCTAAAATACCACAATAAATCCTACTGAAATTGCCACTGAAGTCCCTAAGAATACCAGGTAACAGAAAACAACAGGACTTCCAATGGAATAAAGAATTTAAAAAAACAAGCAAAACAAAAGACTCCTCTGCTATCAAATAATAATATATGAAGGCTGAATATTCTCTATGTAACTCCATTCTGCCTGTAATCAGATACCTCCCTGAATCTTCTTTCCCCTCAGCAACACATTCTAATGTCAATCAAAAATATTTACATATATCTGGCAAACAATTCAAAAAATCTACAATGAGCATAAACATGCCTAGTACTTTAGTGTACACTTTTACGGTTAGCTGAAATGTCAGTTGTTTGAGGCTGCTCAGTGGCACGGATGATTACTAGAGTAACTTCTTGGAGGAAAAGAGTAATTGTAAGGGTATCTGGTCAAAGGCCCACAGTAAATTTAGCTTTCCACATGGTTCCACAATCTTCTCCTACATGGATATCACGTATAAATCTTTTTGTAGATGACACTGACCATGTAACATCTTTGAAGAATTCACATGCCCTTTGTCCACAAGCATCTCTCATGAGACATATTCTAATGTTGCAAGTCCTAGAACAGTTTTAACTATTGAACATTTAAATCAGGAAATGCACAACCTGCTTTGTCATTGACCTCATATTACTACCCACCAAAGCATGGAACTTACTAGAATTATAGTTCCTTGATACTTCAGATAGGAAACAGATGAGAATTTTGTTATTAACAAGAACATCATGCATGCAAAGTCAAATAAATTGCCAGAAAAAGAATACAGGTAAGTTCCCAGCTTTCAAGAAACATGGCCATCACCCATGCCTCACCCATACTAGCCTCAAAAAGATCGCATTACATCCTGTTACCTGTATACTAATATTATATTGGGAACCTAACTTGCATATTGGATCAAGAATATAATCCCAATGAGGTTGTTCTAAAACTTCCTAAAATACACTTTAAAAGAGCTTCAGTATATTTACACAAATTTTAGGAAATTATATTTATTAGACCTATGCTGGCATGTTTTGCATACACTTAATCGACCTTCTCTGTGGAGACTTCAAACATTAAAACTATTACCGAATATGCTCCTGCAAAGGAGAAAAATGTTATTAACACTAAAGCAAGATTGAAATGTAAGGTAACGACAGCATCTAGAAGTTGAGCTAGGAATGTCCTTGCACCCTCCTCTTTTCTCGTCTTCTTTTAACTTCCTTTTGCATACAAAATAATATCAGTTATTTTTACTATATTTAAGCTCGGCTGTGATGGACTATAAAACCTTTTCTGGGATTGTTCTTACATCTTAGCAGGCACAAGTTCAGACACTTGCTAGAACTCCTGCAACTACCACTAAAAGAATGTATTATACATTGTACTGTTCTCAAGCAACAACTTAAATCTGCAGGTCTCAACTACTTCAAAGGCACTCCCATTTGAATTGTATCCCCACCTTACAGATAAGAAAACTGAAACACTGAAAGAAGAAAATGGTCCAGAATTTTTCAACAGGTCTGTTTCCCATATCTGTGACAATCAGAAGATACTAATAATGTCACATAAAAACACTGTTTTGCCCATACATGGCCAGCCAATCTTTGATACACAGAAGACAGCTTCTTTTTCTTTTATACCTATGTCAATATTAATTTAACATTGTTTTCTTTCAAAAACAGTGCTTCAGACATCGCAATATCATGGTCATAGAGACTAACAATGAGTTAACATTTGAGCCAACAATGTACACTCGCAGCCCAGAAGGCCAACCGTATCCTGGGCTGCATCAAAAGCAGTGTGGCCAGCAGGTCGAGGGAGGTGATTCTGCCCCTCTGCTCTGCTCTGGTGAGACCCCATCTGGAGTGCTGCGTCCAGCTCTGGACCCTCAACACAAGAATGACATGGAACTGTTGGAGCAGGTCCAGAGGAGGGCCACAAAAATGATCAGAGGGCTGGAGCACCTCTTCTACGAGGACAGGCTGAGAGAGTTGGGGTTGTTCAGCCTGGAGAAGAGAAGGCTGCAGGGAGACCTTATTGCAGCCTTTCAGTACTTAAAGGGGGACTATAGGAAGGATGTGGGCAATCTCTTTAGCAAGGTCTGTTGTGACAGGACAGGGGGTAATGGTGTTAAAATAAAGGAGGGTAGATTTAGACTGGATATACGGAAAAAATTTTTTACAATGAGGGTGGTGAAACACTGGAACAGGTTGCCCAGAGGGGTTGTAGATGCCCCATCCGTGGAAACATTCAAGGTCAGGTTGGACAGGGCTCTGAGCAACCTGATCTAGTTGAAGATGTCCCTGCTCACTGCAGGGGGGTTGGACTAGATGACCTCTAAAGGTCCCTTCCAACCCAAACCATTCTATGATTCTATTCTATGATTCTAACACAGAAAATATTTAGTATTTTTAAAAAGTCTGTGCTATATTAAGAAAAACACAGAAGTGGTATTCTCAAACACTAGGCCTGACTGTCACTAAACCTTTTTAAAATGGGGAACAAGTCAATGAAAATGACACCTTTACAAATCTAGCCTCATAAGCAGTTACATAGATTAAATCATTATATCAGTGTTGGAAAGAGATTTAGACAACAGTAAGAGGCAAAATCTAAGAATGCTTGCACACCCAAGTAACTTTAAGTAGCAGTATTAAAAATAAAACAGCTATGCTTTGCAGGATTGGGATTTCTAAGGTAAAATTTAACCCTCCAGCAAAAAATCAAAAGGTGTAAAACACAAGAATCCTCAGAAAAGCCTCACAGGCCACAATGCTGCTGCTTCAGCAACTGCGAAAATCGATGCAACTTTTCAGATCAGTTTTTGTTTTGGTAAGCATCTTATTTGCCTCTGCGAGTAAGACAAAGCTACTGTGATTCTTCATAATTTCTTTTTTGGTAATAGACAAAACAATGATAACATTGGTTAAGATCTGAAAGCTTCCCGAGTCACTTAAGAATATCCTGGGTTTTGCCATAATTGGGGTATTTATTCATGCACAGTAACTGTACTGGGTGTATTCGCAAAAAGCAGTCACAGCATGTGCAAAAGTAGAGTGAAAAAGAAGCAGAAATAGGTATCATTTTCTAAAGAACTTCAGAATACAACCAGATATTTTGATTACTACTGAGATTAACTTTTATTCTGTATTCACAGGTGTTTGGAATTTCTCCTAGGAAATTCTGAATAGCTGCATTCTCACCTCTACCAGCAGTAGTTTGAGGTCACTTGTAGCAAAGAGAACTTAAGACCCACTGAAAAGAACCAGCAACAAAAGCATTGCACAGTGTGTGCATACAGCACAAAAGAAATTAGAGTTATTTAGCTTGTTTCCCTACAAAGGCTTTAGAATTATGAAGTATTACAACCTAAAGGTTAACAATGTTTATTACTTCAGCTTTTAAGAATTTAAGCATCTTCACACCTACAGGATCTCTTCACAATTAACACTGAAGAAATTATTATTATTTAAATTTCAATAGCCCAAACAATTAACAGGTAATGTATTTAGGAACCTATGATACATTTCCTAACACTATATTCATTTTTAGAAGTATCCACTCAATATATTTTATTGAGAACACTGTGTTAAACTAGTCCAATTAGGGCATAGCGAACTGAATCTGAATGAGATCCACTTAAAATAATAGGCCTAAAATTGCACAGAATAGAAGCTTTTTGCAAATTTATACATTCCCGTAATGTCTAGTACAATATCCTTAGGCATGTTTAATCAGCACTTATGATGTTAATAATAACAGCAATAATAACAGTACATTAAATCCATTTTGCACTCTTGGTAAGTTTAGACAGCAGTTACATTACAACAAAAGAGCAAAACAAAACGATGGATTGTTCAATTACGGATCCGACCTGTGACAGAGGCACAGTGCACTGCAAAGCTTTCAGGTCCCCTAAAGGAAACAGCAAGTATTGTGTTGCATAGAGTGATCACCACAACCAAGAATAAGCCTCATTTAGAATTACGGTTGAGCTGAAAAACAGTGGAAGAGCACAACAACATCAAAACAAAATCAGTATGAAAATAGTTAAGCAAAACTCCTCGCAGAGTGTTACTAGAAAGAGAACTGCAAGGATTTTTAGCTCCCTCTTTTACAATCCAATATAATAAACAGAAAAAATATATCACTAGGATTCAGAACATGTCAAAAAAATTTTTAAATACCACATGTTCATTGGGACTTATGTTTCATTCAGGATAATACTTATATAGTTTATCAAAGGTATACTCAGAAAAGTCATAGACTATTGAAAGTAAAAGTTTTTGTTCTTAAAAACTAAAACAGGCAGCATGTTTTCAAGAGCACCAACCCTGACAGTTCATAAAGCTAGACTGAATTCTCAGCTTTTTAGCCTGTCTAGCAGAAAATATGACCATCCCCACAGTGTAGTAGCTCTATGAAATGCCCATTTCTTATGTCTGTGTGGTGCAGTGACGACAGTACAGACAGAGGTATAACTCCCCTGGAGGGAAAGGCCAATATCAAAATGCTGGCGTGTATTTACTGTCTGATTTCAAATTCCACTAGATTGTGCTTCATAGCATTTTTGTTACAGTTCCTTTTACTGGCTGTGTCCCCAACTCCTCCTTGAATCAGAACAAGCTCACGCTGCTGAGTCCCTACGCGCTAACCCACACAGGCCCAATCTAGCCCACAGAGAATTTACATTTTAAGACAGTCTGTCAGTGATTCACAGGACAAAACTTTTATTTTTAATTAAAAACTGTGGTCAGAGCAAATTTGAAAAGGTCTGTCACTGTTATTTTCAATTTTAAGGCCAGAAGAGAAAAAGCACAGTACTTTGGATACAGCAGATAAATTATTGTAATTCATTTCAAATATTCAAGTACAATACTTCCAATAAAATAATTATAGCAAGTAATCTAGGGATAGTATAGTAGAAGGATCATCATAAGGCAAACATGGCATTCTTTCATTAGCTGAGAGTTACATAAAGAGTTATGATCTTTATAGAGCCTGGTCCATGTCATACACTTGCGGTGAAACTTAGTTATAGAAATTTAATTTCTGAAATTAGTTTGGTTGAGAAAGGTCAACATAGTTAAAGAAGTAAGACAAAATTACAATACACAATACAAACCACTACAATAATACTTCAACATGACTTTTTTTTTTAATCGAGTCAATTCAGGATAAAATCTTAGAAAAAAAGCAACACTTGCATTTACAATCAAATGGCACCATTTGCAAAATATCTAAAACTTTCCATTATGAGAGACACATGCAACCTGTCTCGGCAAAAGCAGCAAGCTCCACTGAAATTGTCAGAAGAGAACAGCTCCTATTCATAAGGTTTCTCTCCAGTGCAGCAGAGCTCCAAACTGCTAAAAGTTTTCAGTTGCCTTAATGCTCACACATAGCTTAGGAACATTAGGGCACCTGGCCAAAAAAAGCCCAAGCAGTCTATATTTCAGGCCTACTGAGCAATGGCAGAAGGAACAGAAGTTATCATAGGTATTCCTTGGCAAGAGAAATGAAAGCAAGAACAAAGCTATTTCCTTCAAACTTCCCTTGAAGAATAGTACTAAACACTATGTGCTGTTTTTTGGGGGTGGTTTTGTTTTTTCCTGGAAGTTTTACACAGGCGAGAGCACTCCTAATGCCTTGGATGATAACAAAGCAGGATAAGCTCCTCTCAAACACTTCTGGATCTCACTTACGGAACATACAAACCCAATCTTACTGTTGGATGGCAAGTGCTCCTCACTGCTAGCTTCTAAATATAGTCCAACAATTGTATCAGCAGAAGCCTGTAAGTAGGGTGTTGCAAGACGGCCCAGAGCAATTCAAAAGTTAGACAATCATACTGATGATGCCATTTTTCCTGAAGAAACCAAATCAAATCACGTATCTCAGATAAAACTGCATTAAAGCTATATTCTGTTTCAGCGTCAAGCAACTGAAAATTAAATAAAGTTGGCTAAGGGTAGAATCATGATACAGACATCAAATGCAGGATCACATATTTTCTCAGAGGACTTGCTTCAATTAGTCCATAAACCAAATGCACAAAGGACAGAAATGAGACTATGTGGCCTGCTGCAAAACCTTAACTTCTTAGCCTCTAAGTTTACAGCCAAAGTAGTCTTTTTACTTTCTAGCATAGTACACAGGAGATTTTTATCTCAAGTAGAACCTACAAACACTCAAAATATCCCTTCTACTTTAGCTCAGAGTTAATTTTAAAATGTCCCTTTCTTTTCAGGCTATTCATGGACCAGCTCTTCCTTCCCTACTACAATAGCCTCCCCAGGTAATCCTTTCACCTACCTTTACACAATTTTAGGTTTCTTTTTCCCAAGGCTGTGATTTATGGCTGACATATAGCCCTTTTGCTGCTACAGCTCTCCTCAGTCACCCACTTAACTTTCTTTAAATCACATTTAAACTGTAATTTTCTCCCTAATTTATGGCCAATTTTGTATGAGAACAAGATGTTTTAGGAATGTTAATGAGATATGGGGGCTTTAACATGTAGGTCTCTAGATCAAAGTCATCTGTAAGCAGCATAGGCCACTGAAGATTTGGTGGTTTTTTTAGTGAACTATGGAAGATAGACTGATAGTCTCCATCAGGCTCCAAGTGGTCAGATATGCACATCATAACTTTATAGAAAACAGTACGATACCTGTTTGGCACCGGCAGCAGCGATGTCAGTCATAGAACACATATGGGAAATAAAGCTTCCAAAATAAGTAGATGTTACTCTCAGATAATAATAAAACTGCCTCAGCCCATCAGTATGCAAGAACACTGGTCACCTACAGAATCTGCAGTAAACCTTACATTTTACGCAGTGGTGTTGCATTAATCAATACATAGATTTTAGATTAATAGCCACTAAATATCTTTGTATTTTATCAGATTGCATGTGAAAGATGGCATGCTAAAATTGCAATGCATATTTGATAATAATGTTTAAAAGGTTACCCATATTTGCTGTATTTATCTTATTTTTTATTTAGACCAATCTTACCCACTTATGTTAATGAATTTAATACTTACTAAAGGAACAGAAGAAAAAAAAGAGCACAAACACCAATAATCGTGCTTCATGAAAACACATGCCATCTTAAAGTGCATGCTGAGCTCTAAATAAACCTGGTTTGGGACTCTCACAATATCCCTTGTATGAGAAGTTACATTTAATCTACTGCTAAAAAAAATGTCAAGAAATTAGTTAATATGCAAAGTTTGAAATACACAGAACCTACTGTCCTAAATCAGCGATCAGAGGACAGCACATCAGACACTGAAAATAGATTACATAGTAATGTCAAGTTTCCTGCTACTAGTTAATGCTACTTTGTAGGTGAAAACAAAATTTATTCAAAGATTTCATGTCCAGAATATCATCTGAATTATGACCTAATGTATTCAAATAATGCCACATGAACAGGTACAAATACATTCCTCACAAAAATAGCCCTACTGCCCATTAAAAAAATGAAGACGCTTATAAATTGTAAAAAAAAAAGACTGTAAAGCTTAAAACAGATGTAAGAATTTGGTTTTGGTAAACATGAGTTCAAACAAATATTACTGTGCATTTTCTTATCTCATCTTTCAATAGCTCCTAGTGAAAACATTTCTGTATTAGACAATCTATGTTCAGTCTGGTACATTACTGGAAGTTTCCCATGAGAGCTGAATGTGTACAGCTGGTCAGGCTTACAAGGCAAAGTACTGTGAATTCTATGCAACACCAACTATACCTGTGCAATAACTGGTTCATGTCAGATCTACCAGCCACTTACACAGATTTATTATATACAGATGAATCCTGTTTTTAACACCCATATGGATGACTGAAGGCTGACTGTAACAGTACAGGAGCATATCCTCACACTGTTTTATAACCACTAAAACAGGAGCAGAGGTGAGAAACTAAGTTCTAGCTTTGTCACATGCCAAAGTATCTTAAAAGTATTTATCTTCTCAGGACGTTTTCCTACATTCTATGCTCATTCCTCAACCAAATGGAATTAGGATGACTTTAAACAGACTAAGCTTGAATTGGCATGATAGTACTTCATCCATTCATCATGTATTCTGCAAGACAAGGCTTTGCTTTAGTCGAAAAAAGGAAGAAAAAAAATTAGTGAAAGAACAAACTGGTCAGGAGCAGCTTGCTCCAGAAGTATTTCAAATTTTTGCATGAGTACAGTGTAAATGGCAAGAAAATCTATACTTCATCTTGTTATAAATACAAAGCAGTGTCACTTGAGACAAATCTGCTTTATAACAAAATAAAAAGAGACATGATGATTCAATATTTATGATGGAAACACTCGAATGTTTTCTTTTTTTAAATATTAGTTAAAAATCCATATATAAAAAGATAGAAAGTGAAAGAAGAAGAAAGAACAAAGATAACACAAAGCTGCCAAATTTCTATCACACCAGAAATGTAATTCAGAGATGGGAAAATCTTTATTGAGAAATCTTAAGTGTCACATCATTCAGGGAACATTTCTGTTTAGAATTACTAGTGCTTCATTAAGGATTCTAGTTTTAAATCCTGAAACTTCAAACAAGTAATTTAAGCATAAAAAATGTTCAGTCCAAGTTCAGTACAAAAAAGATTTAGGAGTCACAATCAGTCATGACTACCCCCTATAGTAACACTGCATCAGTAAAACTAAAGATAAAAAGCCGTATGTTTTTTCCAGGAAACTTCCCCCAATCTAATTAACATAAATGGAAACTGTTAAGAAATTTTGAGACTCAGTCTCAACTGCCTCTTCCTGCAGGAAAGGAATTGTCAGGTTTTTTACCCTCTCCAGATGGAGTGCCTAAATTTCATTTGGTTAGTCTATCTAAATACAGAAATTGTATTGTTTAAACTACTCAAACCTAGGTACCTACAGAGAAACTGATAATCTATAGTATGCATAGTACAATGGGCAGTTAATCAGTGAGCCTGCATGCACACAAAGGGTTACAGGAGCACCAGCCAAACTCTTCGCTGGTCATCTCTCCTCTTACACAAGATCACACAAACCGTGACCAACATGTTGTGCTGATCAGACCTAATGCTGCCAGAAAAAAGACCAGCTACACTGTTGGTATTAAAACCTGTGAGGAAAGCAAGGCAAGAAGGAGGTAAGGGATAAGAACAATAACAAAAAGCATCATTCATCACCTAATGGTGAAAAAAGTAGAATAATTAGTATCCTACAGCAGAACCTTGTAAATCTAAATGAGGACACATTTGAGAAGTACTTCAAGAAATGTCAGTATTTTCTAAATCCCATTAATAAAAAAAAATCAACAAAACATCAAAATATCAGAAGTTTCTGGTGTTCAGAAACAACAACAAAATCTAATGCATACAATCTTCCAAGCCACCATGAAATTCTCATGATTTATGTGTGTGCGCATTTGTCTCTGTGTATGTGTGTATGCATGCATGAGACCTCAGGACTAAAAAGAAAGAAAAGAAACCCATCTGTTTTGTAGTAATCATGATGCTTTTCAGTTCCCAGGGAAAAATATTTATCAATTTAAAAATATGAATCTATGTGGCTCAATTCTACATTCTTTTTATGAGTCAACTGCGGTTGTAAACATTTCAATCCTACAGAGGAAGTTATACAGAAAGGACAATTTACATATACCAATTTGGCAAAAATTGCTTTCTAAATAACATTTTATAGAAGCCGTATTCTATTTTTCCTTTAGTGCTTTTCTGACAGGAGAAATAGATATAAGTTGTAATTTACTTGTATCAATTTCCTACTTTACTAGTGTCCAGTAAAATCATTCAAACAGCATGACAGATGAACGGCAATAATGAAAAGCATTTTCAGTCTTCAGAAAGCTATCATGTGCACTGAATACAAACAGTATTTAGGGAATAAAAATTAAAAAACAGATATATGCATACTTAACAAAGTCCTGCTGGTACCTTGTAAGACAACTCTTAAATATATTTCAGTATCCAGCAATGAAAATGTTATGTAAAACCATATGCATTCATCCAGTAATCCCAAAAGCTCTTAGAGTGACTTTAATTTACCTGAACACAGAACTGCTTTGAGAAAAATCCTTCTAGACCTTGCCAAAATCTGACTGCAGGGAACAGCATATTTTTATAGTCATAAAAAGCAGAACAACAAAAAAGATGTCAAACACAAGGCCAATGGCAGCTGAAGCTATCATGTTTTTTACACAAATAACAATCAACAGTGTGAAAATTACTGGTAAAACAGGCTATGAAGTACAAGATGAAAAGAAAGCTGATCGTGAGTGATAGTAAAATATTTTTAGGAATAGCAGCCTGTACAATCTAAAGGCTAAAAGGTGCGTAAAACGGAAAATTAACACAAACACTTGCATCCCATATATGTATATTTTACTAGACGCCTGTCCTTGCTGAAGTTTATGGTCAAACTAGAAGACCATAAAGAGTTCACATCGTTTTAAATGTAATGTTCTGTATACTACTGTATTCTGATTCCCACTGATGTCAACCGAGCACAAAATTAGGCCTTCAAGATTTTAGTTTATGTCTCCATTTCTCTTTTGCTTTTTAAGCAAAATTGAATGCTATCCATGATTAGGGTTCCCATTTAGCACTTTCTTCCAAGGCTGAAGGATGACCTTCTAATCACGTGTGTTAAAACTGCACACACCAAAAGGGTGTCAAAATGGTGACTTCAGTTATACTACTGGTAGAAAATATTGATACAGACTAGCTACAAAAACAATTGCTTTAAAAATCTAATATGTAAAAAAAAACCCCAAACAAACCAACAAATAATAGATTCTATAGATAACAGGTTCTCTGTGCTATAAAATAAGGCAAAAACGTTAATTCCAAGACAGCTTTTATTCTCACATACCAGGAGAAATCTGGAGCTCTGTGGTACAGTTCCAAGAAAAACTCTACCTTTATTTGACTCGTGTGATTCATATCACCCTGTCTGTGATTTATTAATATTAGGTGTTATCACATGTACAAAAAGTCATCTGATTGCTCTGTATTAGAGTGCTTATTCCTCTACTAATAAATTCCTATGCATTGAATTCTACAAAACTACATAAGAGATGGAAGACTGCATTGAAGTAAAGGGACAAAGAGGAAATTGGAAGACTTAACCCCCAAGTGGTTAATGTAATTTAATAAAATTGTTTCAAAACCAAAGCAAGCCTATGCTATTCACATCAGTCCATGTCAGCAAATCTAGCTGTTAAAATCATAGTCATTTAAAATGACTTTTCTAACTACCTAGAGGAAACACACCTTCATACTCTTAGATCTTTTCCCAAGAACATATATGACTTCCGAAGTCTTTTGGTCTTCAGCTCATCTACCTTAATAAAAATGCCCGAAAGACACTCAACTTAAACAAAAAGAAGAGAACACAGTAGAGTAGCATCATAAGAATAATAAAAGCTTTTTGAGGAAAAAGGTTGGAATCTCGAAGAGAAGGTAACACTAAAGCTAAAGAACAATGAATGTAAAGTTCTTTTTTAAACAAAGAGTATGGCACTGATACATAACAATGTCACATACAAATCCACAGAAAGTAAATTACTTATACATCATAATTTACAATTAAATACCAACTACCAACCACATTCAGTTCCACAGACTTACACCAAACATCAGCTTGTTCACTGTTTTCAATATTTGCAAAATTCCTTCTGAAGTGCAAACGAAAGTTGCTAGAATATTTTACCTAAATTATTTCTCCATCAACAGTTCAACATAATTGTGAATAACTACAAGGCACAAACTATAGAATGATATAAAACAGCACAAGCCCAGTGAAAAAAGAGTAATATATTTTCTAATATATAACTTATTTCTGCTAATTTCTTCATTTACCAGATTAGGAACTGTTTTTTATCAACCCCTTCATCCTCTACACAACTCATTCAAATTTCTGTTCTGCAATTTCTCCACAAGAGAAATCACTACCAGTAATAAGATTACTCTCTCTTTAAACCTTTCATATTTCCCTCATAAGTCCTTAAGAGTTTTACCTTTAACAATCTAGTGCTCTATTTTGTTATACTTGTCTTAAAAACAAGTAGGTGTGACATTGTAATGCAAAAGAAAAAACTGATTAGAACAGATGCAACAAAAAATTGTTTAGCATACATCATACCTCTGAATCTTTGCACAGATCTCAGCTGATATTTGGATGAATACTGAAACAGATCTTCACTAAAATATTAGCAAGTATGAATCAATGAGAAGAATCTCTTGGCTTTACTGGATTCAGTGTTTCAGCCCTGCATTGTGTTTGGTTAACACCAGAAACTCCTGACAGAGGGATGCCTATAAGAGTGTTCCTGTAACACTAAGCTTAAAGAAAGTGTGTTCATGAACTGATCATACTTATAGAACAGATTGTGTCTTGTTATGACCTCTTATTTATTAATATTTTTTCCTGTAGTCAAATGACAGTGTTCCATAATGCACCCAAATGGAAATACAGCTTGTGTCTGTTTCACATTGCAGTAGTTTGAGATGCTTTGCTTGCTCTGTATGCAAACTGAAAAGAAAAACAAACAATATCAAATAGAAGTAGTAATTTATTACTTTTATTCTTTCCATAAACCAAGGAAAGCAGGAAACTGCTCCATCTCTTATCAGCTGTGTTAATTATATTGATTTGAACATTCTGAAGAAAAAGGCAAAAAATAGAGTAAAGCAGAAATTAGTTTTTTTTAATTCCTTTCCCTCCACAGAGTCCAGTGTCCAAGTTAAGAAAAATTATTTAGGTGTGCATACTTGTTTTTAAACCACACATGCTTATTTTTAAACGTACATATACTCTCGTAGATTTCAATGATGTTACATAGTGGCAAAGTTACCTAGATAGATGGTTACAGGTATGGGTGAGCCTAACTTCTCTACTGAATTCTATGCTAATTGAAGTATTTTTCTTTATCCTTCCTGTCCTTGCTTACATTTATATATATATGTTTTCATATTTTTACAATACACTTTTACTATATAGAATGACAGGACAAAGAACTACCTCCTGCTACCTTCATGTGCGATTAAATCCATTTGATACCATGGGACTATGTGCATGAATAACGTAAGCCATATGCAGCACACAGTTCCTATTACCAAGGAGTGCTTACAGACAAGGATTGTCCTTCCACAATGAAGCTCATTTAAAAATAGTCCTTTGTTAATCTACAATAGAAAATTTTCTTCCTAACAGTTAAAAAAACTTATATCTCCTCTCTGACTTGGTGTGTTTAACATTAGCAGCGACCATGAATGTTCTGTATTTTTAAAGTCATTTCAGGGGATCTGGTTTCAAGACTCTTGGCACCTATAGTTATTTTTAGCTATATGTCTATAAAGAACTTTTTTCTTCAAAGTTATCCTTAGGTTTCCAGATAACTGGTAAAGGATAAAAGCGGAGGGTGAAAATTAGTGTGTTTTACAACCAGACTTTTTTTTTTTTATTACTCATTCTCTATTAGGCAATGACACAAAGCAGGGACTAAATTCTAGACTGTAAACCACAGAAGATGCCTACAAGGATTCTCTTTTGTATAACACTGCAAACGGTAAGGGGATTTTCGCAAAGTACAGCTGACTGGACTAGTTTTTATCGTTCTGCAGATCTCTGTAATCTCTCTGTCTGGGCAGTGTATTTGTGATGCACAAGTGTACAATTCCTTCATACGTCTGAGTCATCCTAAAAATGCAGCTCTAAAATTATTTTTGATAGTTCAAGTAAAAACTAACAATGCAAAATAATATTATGTACACTATCAGTCCCATATATAGACACCCATTAAAGGACCGTACAGCTATTCTAAAATTATGTCAGATTTAATATTATTTATTCCACCTCAGATCTAAGATTCTGCCCATCTGAGAGTATGAAGTAATTTCCGATTGTCATCTAAGCAATCAAACATCAGCTCACTCCACTGATGCTAGTTCAATTATCAGTTATTTGATTACCCGTCACATGTTAAGCTCTCTCACACAGCTGTAACTTTTAATGTAGGCATGCCTTACAGTTATTAAAATACCCACAAAATCTATAGTACAAATAAAGGGAAGCCACAAGACTTTTGAAGGATAAGCTTCACCTATGCTTTGGGTTAAGAAACATCAGAAAATTGTCTTATTGTGTTCACAGGCAAAATCTGAAAGAGAATTACTGAATGTAAAAGATATTTTCACAGTCCTCCAAAGGAAGACTCTGGATTTTCTCAGGGGTACTCTAGTATCTTCAAGGGAACACTCTAAGGAAGAATTATTTGAGATGGACCTCCTGTCCTTCTCCCAGTTTATACACCATTAAGAAAAACAGAAAAAACATCAGCATTATAGCAAAATATAGAGGAAAATTACAGACAAGAAAATCTGAAGATGTTTTTCCTTTCAGCAAGTTTGAAGGCAAAAAAAGGAAACGGTTTATCACGAAACAAAGAACTGCTAAATCAAAATGTTAATCCGCCAATATCTGAGCTATTTGCAAACAGAAAGCAGACAAAGCATTGACAAGATCTGCAACACATACTGAAGTACAAGGTCTCAGTGAGAGGAATTTCTGAAAACTGGTCTTTGTTAGAACAGGACTCCAAAAACATCCAAGTACTGAAAGCCATGTCCAAAAAGCCAAAAACCTAATTCTGAAAGAAGCTTCGAACTCTGAATAGATTCAGACAAGCTACACAACTTCAGTATTAGCTTCAAACCATTACAAAGGACAACCAAAATCACAATTAAACATCTATGTTAAGGGTGTGTGGTTACCTGCACTCTCAGCAAAACACAAACTCTCAGCTGCTACGACTTTGTTCCCAATGATGGAACCGTACACCTCTAGTTCCCCTCAGCAGTTACTAAATTATTAAATACATGCAACTCCAGGCAGCACCAGAAATCCAGTAATACAACTATAACTCTGACTGGAGCAGTCATCTACTCTACACTAACAGAGACAAAACTTAAAAACACAAAAGCTGGGGGAAATCCTGGTTATTGTTGTATATTTGTATGTATATGCATAAGTCAAGAAAAGCAGCCATTGTTAACCACTAATAACACCTCAGAAACTCAGTAGGCAGAATAATAACTACATTAGTGAAAAAAGCACAGTGAGAATCTGCCTTAAAATTCTCAAACACAATAAACATAGCGAAGTAATAGAGCATACTAAGGAAAGTACAGCGAGTGTGACAATGTCTGACAAATGGTGTCTATTAATGAAATTTAATGCTTCAAAACATTAACACAGCAGTTTTGTGTTCTTCCGAAAAATATCTACCTCTGATTCTACATGGAGAGCCCAGCTTTGAAGTGAGCTTGAAAGCTTGGGAACCTATACTCCTGAAGTTTCTCACTGGAATATGAACTTGCAACTCTTTTACCAGGTAGGTCATCTGTGAGAACAAATGATCAGGATTGTGTCTCAATAAAAACAGACTCGCTCTGACAGAGACAGGATTTAAGAAACTGAATTCAACTGAATAACACAAAGACTTAAATGGACAGCTGTACCTGGAGAGAAGAGAGCCAGTACCCACAGTTAAATCTAAATCTGCTACCTCTGTATCTAGAGACAAAAACACCAAAATGGCACCAGAAAGATATATTACTTTGTTGTTAGACTCATGCAGTTCTCCAGACACAACAAGCCAGGAGAAGCTGTCAAGCAGGTCTATTTCTCTTATTGTGTTCCTTCTTCTAATGTGGAGAGCCTCCTGATGTGAAAAATGGGAAGTGGTTGAGAAAGCAAAGATTTCACAGAGTACCAAAAGACAATGGTGTATCCTATCCAAGACATGAAAGAAAGCACAGAACTTTCCAAAAAATACATAGCCTGGAGTTATACAAATACCTCAATGAAAGCAGCAGGTATACACCTGGTGTCTTAAATACACCAATGGACAGAGAAGTCTATATTGAAAGACTGCTTTCTAGATATCTATACATAGTCAAAGAAGTTGGAGATCAGTGGAAAAAGGACAAGCCTGTAACACTTAGCAGACAATGTAAAAAACATAAATGAAGTCTTTGAGATCCTAATGACAATAGGATTCAGAGGGGATTTCTCAAACATAACAAATAGAGCATCCAACATTCATAATTTAAGTGACATTCCGAAGTAAGGACAGCCTAGGGAGCCATTCTCAGAGTTTTTGAGAGTTCACAGCGGCACATATGATCTAACAATGAGAAGCAAAAACTGCTACAGAGAGTTACCTTTAAAGGATACCTAAAGACTCGTTCAAGACAGTGATGTACAGTATGGAAGAGCTGGATGAAGTAGGCGTCGTTATTTCTTCAGGAACACACATTTCTCCTTGATTTACTAACTGCCACTTTTCATATGGAGGACAGATCTCCAGCTGAAACATTCCCAGCAGAGCAAAACCAGGACGGAGAACAACTTGGAGAAAGAAGAAGCAGGGAAGGGGTATCCCCAGTCACAGTGGTAAAATTGCTATTGATCCTGTGGCAGTTTTGCTTTAATGGGAAACTTCTGAGGTTGTAAAGTTTCACTCTTTACTCTTTCAAGTGAGTGAATTCAGGTTTCCTCCCACCCCAAAGCTCTTCAGTGTTCACAACTGTTCTTTCTCATTAAATATGAAATAGATATTAACACCACTATCTGAGCAATGGGTACAAACTGCAGAAAATATCTCTGCCCTATTTTCCAACTGGCCTCTGCAATATGAAGTTAACCCAGGAAAGCAAAAAATCCACATCAAAATGGCAAGCTCTTCACCTCCTTACAGCGACAACAAAAAAAGCTGAAAATGCACCTTGCCTTCCAGTAACATAGTTTAACAATCTATCTATTGAGAGAACACATCTTGTAAGCACGGCTTACTATATAAGCATTTCTAGAACTCATTCATCACCACAGTACAAAAATCCCATCACTTTCTTCTACACATAACTCACAATCTACTTTCATTTCTATATTAATCTCTCTCTCTCTAATCTAGACTACTGCAGAGATGAGCAAAGATGAAACAGCAGCTTTAAGGCCACTGCACCTTTCACAGGTTATGTACTCCCCACTAAAAAGTAGAAAGACTGACTGAGATTATAAATTAGAATTGCTCTAAGATGGAGAAATCCACATCTCTAAGAAGTCCAGTAGTTATTTTCATGCTTTCTAATACCTTTGGAATAAGATTACCCTTGTGCACTAGATTAATAAAGCAATCCTATGAATAAATCAGCCAGGGATACAGTCCTAGTAAGTGTCCTTTTAGGGATTACATTGACTAGAAGGACATGTATCTGTTCCATCAAATACAGCCAAACGGCTGGAGAATAAACATTTCCTTTTTATTATATACAGTATTTACTCTGTTAAGCTCAAAACTGTCTAGAAATTTCCAAGCTAACTGAAATACTACTGCTAAAATCTTAACACTCTGGGTTTTTTCCAGTCACTGTAATCATGCAAAATTAAACTCAGGAAACGCTAGAATTCTTACAGCGGTATGATTGCTCCTGCAGGCATTCACTGCCACCTGTTACCATTAGAAAGTAGAATGCTCTCTTCATTATCTACTGCCCCTGATATATTTAAAATTTTCATCTAGTCAGTACGCTGAAACCTTACATGACCATTTTAGGCAGCTTTTGAAAAAGTTAAATGGGAAACAGGTATAAATTCTACATATGTGACTAAGTAACAACAAAAATTTACACTGATTAGCCACTTTAACAAAAAAAAAAATTGCGTTAGAGTATCCTTAATATCAACTAAGACAAATATTTCTTTAAGCTAATGTTATACTTTTTCTTTCACATGCCATGTACAATAGCAAAATTCAAGGCTTCTCATGTCAAGCAAAAATAATATCCAAAAATATCCAAATCATCATACAAGGTAAGCAAAACAATTTTGCTGTTCGGAAAATTCTGTTCATCAAGAACAGGTCATTGATGCACTTAATGATAATTTCCAAAACTCCGTTCTTCTTGAAATAGGTTAAAAATGGAAAAAAAAAACCTAATCACAGAATCCATCTGTTATTTATAGTAAAATGAATTGGTAAATAGTGAATATTTATTACTTAAGCAAAGACAGTTTTCCAAATAAAGTTGATGGCATGCTGCCAATAAGTAGAATACATAGGCATTTGGCAAAATGCCATTTCCTTGATGCAAAACTGTTCTAAAGTGATTCTTGCTGCATACGTATTTTTCTTTACCAAAATGCTTCTTAATCCCTAATTTATGAGATACTATAAATCAATTCATCAGATGTTTTATTAAGCTATTTTCTCTATATTTGAATTTAACCACTGCTAGGATTACCCGAGGTAAAAACTGCTATCATTTAAGCAAAGACACAAAGGCACTATGGATCTGATCCAAACAATGCTGCTGTCAAAGGAAATCTTTCTCACTGGCCACTGAGGGCTTTGAGCCTATTAGGACAGCTCTTCCAAGGCTTGACAGAAAAATCCACCTACACTGTTAAGGTACAAATTAATACAAACAACTCAAAAAAGGTTTGCAAGCTTAACAATAAAATGGTATGTTTTGTTGTGCACCTTTCTCTACCAAGATTCACTTTTTAAAAGTTAATCACATCACCGTACACCAGGAATGAACTTCAACAGCTCAGGGAAGGTAGATAGTCCATAACTGAAGTCTGAAAGCCTGATCTTAAACACTTCCGAAAGCACATCAGACCGTTCCAAACTATCCATCTTTACCGACAATACATATTGTGATACCCAAACTAAACAAGGTAACACTAAATAACCATTTACCCTTTCTACCTGATGAAGATCTACCCTTTCATCACTGATAAATATCAACTCTGCCTTGTTTAGGCTTACTGAAAACCACTAACATATATTTTTTCCATGGAAAAAAGGCACACCCTATTTTTAGGTGAAAAAGAAGAGTATGTTCGTGCTCAGTAAGCTGTTAAAAACTTTAAGCATATCTGAAACAATCAAAACAACAAGTCAACAGTGTAAATTCCAAATTTGTTAACATTCTTTAAAATAGTATGTAAGAAGTTCTAAATAAAGTCACATCATTGTATTTACTTTTTATAGCTGTTTCTGGGTGTTTCTGCGAGGGTGTTTCTGTGGAACAAAAGGGCATACTCATGACTAAATTTGTCCTTATTATTCAGAAATCTACTCACTCTTTCTCACTAGTATGAATAGCTTTCTGAACTGTCCTGCAACACAAGCTCAGCATTGAACGTACCTTTTTTTCTTGAGAAATGCTACTGGTTATGTTGGCGTAGAGACATAAGGCTGTAAATTCCTATCCTCCATCAGCACCACTGACCTCAGAGCAAACCCCACAACTGGCTACAGACATTCAACATCCATCATTGCTCCTGAAACCTAATCTTTCAGGGAAGGACAGCTGCACTGGGCAGCAGTTAAGCAGCTTTCTAAGACACACTATCATCCCAAACAAACACATAAAAATAAATAAAACTTCCTGTCCTACTTTCTGATCAGTGTTTTAAAAATCTCTCACTGCATGTACTTCACGCCAAATTAATGACTTTTATTTACACATAGGCAGACAAAATTCCATTCTAGTAACCAGAGACCTTTTTTTAAAATTTGCTGCTTCTTACATGCAAAATATAGCTGTTTGCTTATTACTAAAAAAATAGTCAAATTGCTACAGGTATTAATACACAGGACACCTGTAAAGAGAATTTTAGTCAAATGTAGCATAAGAAACGATGGTAAAGAAACGATGCACCTGATGTTCACAGCATTGAAAACCTAGGGAGGAAATCTCTGGTCCTGCGTTTATAAACTGCCTTTTAAAAAAAGACCTCCCTGCCTACAGTAAATTCCACAGAGGGAGAAAGCCCCTTTCCTTAACAAAAGTAAAAAGAAAAGAAAATTAAAAGTGTGATTCACAGAAGTTTAATTACGCAGCTAAATTAATCATGTCTCTATGCTAGAAATCGTGACACACATCTGTCTCATAAACCCCTTCTCTCTGTGCCATAAAGGAGATGAAAGAAAGGTATACAGTACAGAATATCCCTACATATTTTTGCAAACTTTAGTAAGATGAATTTTATCTTTTTTTTTTTCAGAAAAATAAAGTAAAAAGCATTATTCCTTAACTTCAATAAAGAATATGTGCTTCACTTTTACAAAAGCATGCACAAATATGAAAAAAGGGAAGGGAAGGGAAGGGAAGGGAAGGGAAGGGAAGGGAAGGGAAGGGAAGGGAAGGGAAGGGAAGGGAAGGGAAGGGAAGGGAAGGGAAGGGAAGGGAAGGGAAGGGAAGGGAAGGGAAAAAGAATAAAGAAAAGGAACATAGTAGAAATAGCAGTGTCTTCATTCCTCATACAGAAATTTCAGCTTTGCGAAAACTTTATAAAATACAGCCTTCAGACAGTTCAAAAACGCAGTTAAGAATTTTTAATTCAATCGGCATTGTAAAGCAAGCAGAATTACTGAGTTCAGACTTAGCAAACAATTATTTTCTAGAGGTCAGAAAGCCTATGACATTGTTACCAGAATGTATTTGAATTTCTTCTCAGTGAGTCAAAGCAAGTAACAAAAAGCCAGGCTTTTGGTAAAACCAGTAAATATGCCAAGGTTAGACACTGAAATCAAAACGGGATTGGGCAAATTTGCAAAGGAAATGTATACCTATTTGCGAATTTAGGACCTAAGCCACATTTGTTTCAGTCAGGTTGGCACTGACTATATTCTTCGTGAGAATCAGCCGATTCTGCCATCTAAAAAGCTAGATTTTACACACCACTTACTGAACTCTGACTTACAGGTACATAATTTCCAGAATACTAAAAACTGTAAAAGAAAGAGCAATACACTTGCTTGCATTACTCCATATACCACATTTGATATACTGCTTGGGGAAAAAGTACGCATTATCTGACTACAACAGTATGTGAGCAGTTCAGCTGGCACTAACCAGGACATCCATTTTGATTGTCTGCAAACAACAAATTAATTTGTGTACCAGTGGAGCGACTCCAATAATTGGAAGATTACTGAAAAACTCAAATAACTCCACTATGCCTAACTATGAAGAAGCACAGCACAGGACATGATAGTATATTAGGCATGTCCTCTGGTATAATAAATCAAACTGCCTACAATTCCATCATTTTCAGTTGGCTGGGAAAGAAGAAGTTTTCTGCACATTCTTTTTATTTCAAAGAACACACAGAATGCCCAGCAGATATCTGACACACAGGTACGAACAGGGGAGTTAATTTTTGCAGAAATCTCTATGTGTTTTGGAAGTCAACCGCAAGATCAATCACCTTCCCCCCCCCCCTTTTTTTTTTACTGTGCTACTGAGCTTATGGAGAAGGCTTTCACGGCATGTAAGCATAAGACACTTAAAGCTGTAAGTCTTTTTATCTTAGGGAAGTACAAACTATGTATAGGTGCTGATGTAGGTAAAAATAAGCTGATAAACAGAGTATTTAGTGTGAATTGACGTTTTTATGAATGAATTGAAAGAACCTGAATAATAATCATGTTTTACAAAAGCAATGCTTTCAGTATTTACATAATAATTTATTCAATTTAACCTCATTTTTTGCAAACAAACCATTTTTATGATTTTGTGTCTATTTTCCCTGCATTTTAGCTATCTACTTCTTAGAGGAAGACACGAACATGCAATGTTTTGATAAATATTATCAATCACCAACCAAAAGCCATCTGAGCTTATGAAATGTAAGTTAAAATTGTGCAATAGTAGACATATGGTTCTATCAACGCACGGTGACTTAAACAACAAGTAAAGTGAAGCTTGTTGGAAAGGAATTTACAGGCAAAGCACTCTCATGCAATCTTTTTGTACATCATCAGATTTCTCCAGTTGTACTGCATCTTTCACCATGGTAGATCACCGAGAGAAGTAACGCTTCCTCTTTGCTCCTACTTGGTAAATCACTGCTAGTATACAAAAGAGTATTTTTAAAAACAGATTCTTGCTTTAGTCCGCCAAGATGCCAGTGTACATTCATTAATTAGCTTCATTTAAGACCTTTTCCAAACAAAACAGGGATTAAGCAAATAAAGTAAACAACTCACAGAGTATGTGAAATTGAGAGTTTTCATAAAAATATTGTATGTTGACTGTGTTATGCCAACTGTTTTTAAATAGAATTACAACATAAGCAACCTCCTGTTAAAACAGACGGCATTATGTGACTCTGACACTGAACTTAAAACTGCAAATATCTATACCTTTTTCTCAACTTGTTAAAGAACAGAAGGTTAAAAATTACCACAATCTTATACAAAAATGAAACACGATTTGTAGACCTGTACCATATTAGTCCTCTTGATCTCCGACGTGCAAATAAAGTGCCCATCTTCTGCATTTCAGAGACACCAGCTTGGTTTACCGACCCTCCGTAAGACTTACAGTTTTGAACAGACATCTATCATCTGAGAAGACCCTTTACAGCGGATTTCATTACATTTCACTATGACTTTACTGAAACGTACACACACATTTTAGAAAATTAAACAATATTTGTACAACTGTTGTTGGTAATATGACAAAAAGCCTCTTGCTCTAACTGGCCCAACACCACGATATATAAAACTCTGCTGTTTTAAAGACAGCTTATAAAAAAATTAACATAGCATAAGGGAAACTGCGTTTTGATTGTATGACCTTACTGTGATTCAGCTTGAAAATCCTTTTAAATGAGAATTTTCAAAGAGCTTAGTAACGGAAGTTCATTTTGAAGGAAATCCAATATGCAAATATTTCAGCTGTGCTCTTTTACAAATTGTCTGCCTTGTCAGTTTGAAAAACTGAAAATCAACAATGGAACAGTGTAAGTATACTTGACCTTACTGCTTAATGTCTATCAAGAATGCTACGGCTGGTGGATTTTAAATTTCTGGAACTGACACTCAAAAATGTATAGTGCATCTTCAGCCCAGGTCCTGTAAATGCTGACTATGCTCCAACCAAAGCCTTGGAGCTGCCACACTCTCAAACTTATGTAACACTTACAAAGCTAGTTTAAATACACTATCAATCTATGTCTGTTCGTGCCTTGAAGTAATCCTGTTTAGTTTATCTTTTAACCCTACACTCGCATGGAATGGTACCATTACTAATCTAATAGAAGAAACACACAGGCAACAAATCTGATTTTCTCAGCTTACAGAAAATATTAAATGTGGAGAGACACTCAAATCCAACTTTGACCAAAATTTGCACCTCCCGAGCCGACATTCATCCCCAACTGCCATAGCAGTCAGGAGAGCAGGGAGGAAAGAACTATGCTGGACACCACGCAGGACTGCGGGAAATGGATGAAGCAGGGTAAAAAACCCAAAATAATACAAAATTTGTATGCATCTCCTAACTAACTGCAGTCTCACTTATTAGTAAGGAATAAATAACTGGCAACTTTGCTTTTGACATTAGACACCTGTGTAAAAAATGTCTGGTGAAAGAGTGAGCATATGCCATGTACTGGTATTTGCTGTACAAGAGCAGTTTATACAGGCCCCTAGTGGCTCAGCACACACAGCAGCAGATAAAGGGGGATTCCTCCTCTTCAGCTTGTGTAGTTTTGGTCCCTGCATTATTCAAACCTAGGAACGAAGGGCAATCTTAAAAATGAAAGGTGAATCACTGACTAGACTTAAATCACCAGTTATTTCGTTCTTTTGCACACCCCCAAGTCTGCTCTTGCAAAGCCTCTCCTAAGATTAAGCACCGATTTATTATCACTCGTTGAGTTTGCTGACTGTGCTGGTGTTTGAGTTACATAACTGTCACAGGAGAACGCTTAATTCATATTATTCTTTAGCGCTCTTTTTAAAAGTCATATGACTGATGGGTCTAAAAGCAGGTCTTAAGACCCATTCCTGAAATCTAAAAACACCGAGATACCGTTTTCCTTTCCACACACCATTCCTGACAGCTTGCCATAGCACACACAAACTATGATGAATTTCTTAGAGTCTTCTTAAGAGTAGAAGTCTTCTACTTAGGCAAAGCTTTCAGTGCTTTAAGTGGATACAGAAAAGCTATACATCATTTCTGCATTGAGAGAAATCTAAATATACTCCACCATATTACCACAAGTGACAAAACTAAAATTGGAAAGCTACTCCTGTAAAAAGTCTATCATTAAATCCTTCTTCCTTTCTGTGTAACGCTCAGTGCCTTGAAAATCCCATGCCAGTACATTTACAGCTTTTAGCAATTTTGACTGGGCAAAATTTGACAGCTGAATGTATTAAACTGACCAGTTTGTCAATTTCACACATAAAAAAAAGAATAGCAGATCTCATGAGACGGAATTTAAAGAACCTACCAAAAACCTGCCATCTAAAGTAAGATACAAGTACATATGATGTCTTCAGGAGAGGGGAGAATCCTTTTTTTCTTTAAAGTTGCGCTGTTCAATAACAAGAATTGTAGGAGCTTTGTGTGCTCCCAGCCCAGGAGAAAATGATGTCATTTACTCTACACTTTTACAGCAAGAAAAGAAAGTACTGACTGTTATAACATTATAAACCACTAGCAGATACCAGAGGAAGGAAAAATATGGTACATGCACATTTTTCCATCTCTGCATCAAAATTCCTGATAAATGTCCCTATATTACAGAAGTTGCTTGTGCCTGAAAAAAAGGTGTATTGGAAGCAATCTCTGAAAGGCTGAGAAGACAATTGTAACTTCCCACATTAATCCTGAGAGTAAGAGAATATCGGCTTCACCAAAAATACTCATGTCTACAAATAGGAAACTCCAAAGCAAATCAGCATCTACAGACATCTCCAACGCAACGCCGTCTCAGGCGACAAGGAACACATAAAACCCTAACTATTCTGCGTAAATAAAATGACCCTTCTATTATGTCGAAACCAAGAATATGAGCATGGTAAGCATAGTAACGAAGCTGCTATCCTTCCACGAGGCAGTAACTGTACAAAGGCCAGGCAAAAGAATAAAATACGCATGACAGCAGTCTGGAGAAGTAACAAGGAGGAGCAGACATTCAAAAGCCATACATGCAAGGGTGAGTGGTAATCGCTTATAAAGGACATAATATAGTTCTGTCGGGGCGGGAGGGGATAGAAAACAGGCGAAATACGGAATTCGGTGGGAGAAAACAACTGTTTTATTTGCCAGCCTGGGAGAGCCCGGCTGCAGCTGCGAGGAGCGCCTGCTCGCACGGGCAGACGGCGCGGAAGGAGCTGCTAAGTTTGCCGAACAAATTCAAGAGCCCCTTTGTAAGCGCTCGGAAAACTGAGTTTCCAGCCCGATGTGCTTCCTTTCAAGTGGTTTCGGGAAAGTAAACAGAGAAATTAAAAGCCTAACCTGTGAAAAGCTTCGCATCTCCGTGCCTCCCCGCTCCGCCGAGAGAGAGGAGGAGGAGGAGGAGAAGAGGAGGAGGAGGAGGAGGAGAAAGAGAAGGAGGAGGAAGAAGAGGAAGGGGAGGAGGAGGGAGCCCTCCCCGGACCGGAGCCGGGGGTCCCCACCGGCCGCTCGCCCCACACCCCCTCTCCAGCGGCAGGCGCCTCGCCTCTCACCCCTGCTACCTTCTCCCCACCCGTTAGAATAAGCAAAATAATTAATATTAACAATCCGCTGGCCGAAGCAAACAGCCAACGCGTAACGAGCGCAGCCCCCGCTCCCCGCCCGTGTACGGTGGCATTCAGCGCAAACGCCGACTCGGATCCATCAGCCGCCCTCCCGCTGCCCCATCCCCCGTCCCCGCACCGCCGCTCCCCGAGCAGGCCTCGCCGCCGGGCTGCGACCCGCCGCGGGGGACTGGCGGGCGAGCGGGCTGCCCGCGCCCGCGCGAGCCCCGGGGCGCGCGGGGCCACTTCCGCGCGAGGCACAAGCGTGCCGGGCTGCGCGCACGCGCGCGCGCGCACACACACACACACACGCACACGCACACACACGCACACACACGCACACACACACACACACAATTTTTATGCGCGCTCACACGCGCAAACGCGCCGAAAAGAGGCGGCAAAGACGGCGGCGGTGGGGTGTGGGGGGGAAAATGGGTCAGGAGCGGGGCAGTTACCTGGTCATGCTGGCTCCCCCGGTCCCAGCAGCAGCCGCCGCCGCCGCCGCCTGCCCGCCCGCCGCCGCTTCCCGCCGCCGCCGCCACCTCCTCCCGCTGCTCTCCGGGGCGGCCAATTTAATCCAAGCCCCGCAGCAGCAGCAACAGCAACAGCAGCAGCAGCAGCAGCAGCAGCAGCAGCTACGAGCGGAGCTCTCCGCCGCTGCTGCCTGGCACTGGTGCGTGTCTCTTACAGTCCGGCGCCGGGGAGCGGGAGAGAGTCAACGAGAGTCCGAAAATCCAGCATCCAGAAGAGCCAGGTCCCCGCCTGCCTCCTCCTGCCAGCGCCACCTCTCCTCCGCTCCGCTCTGTTCCGCTCTGCTCTTCTTTTCTTCTTCTTCTTCTCCTTCCTGCGGCGGCGGCGGCTGCTGCTGCTGCTGCTGCTCCCGCTCCCGGGCGCGCTCTCTGTTCCCGAGCTGCTGCTCCGTTTCCCCTCCTCCTCCTCCTCCTCCTCCTCCCTCTCTCTCCTTCTTCCTTCCCCCTTCGCTCTTCTCTTTTTTTTCCCTCCCTTTTCTTTTCTTCGTTCGTCTCTTTTAGCCGATTCTTTCGCTGCATCTAGCAGCGAGGTCGCCCACCCGGGCTGCCCCCGACTCTCCCGCCCCCTCCTCCAGAAAAAGTGCAGTGCAAACAAAAGCGAGGGAAGAGGGCACGGGGCGGGCGGAGCGGGGATGGCAGAGGCACGGGAAAAAATCCCAGAAACCGTCCCCGAGAGCCGAAACACGAGCAGCCCTCCCCCACTCGCCTCGCTCCTCGCGGGGAGAGCGGGTACGCCGTGGGTACGCGACGCTCTCTCGTTCCGTGGGTTTGTTGTTGTGGGGTTTGGGTGTGTTGGTCGTTGGTTTATTTGGTTTTTGGGGTTTGTTTGGGGTTTTTTTGTTTCTTTCTTTTAATCCTCTTACGCCGTGCGGCTCGCAGGATCTCCACGGCCCCGGGTGTTGGGGAAAGCTTGTTGCCGAGCTCTGCGCCTGTGCGTGCGTGTGCGCGGCGCGGAGTGGGCGACGGGGCCGTGGGGCGGCGAGCTCGCCCGACGCGGGCCGCGGGCGGACCCAGGACGGCAGCCACGCACCGCGCGGGGACACCGCACACGCACACGCACCGCCGCGCGCGGCCGGGCGGTGGGGGAGGGGGGGTGACGTCACTCCGTGCCGGCCCGGGGCGGGGGGGGGGGCACACGAGTGGGGCGGAAGCCGGGCCGCGGGGCTGCGGGCGCCAGGCTGGGGCGTGTAACGCCGCCCGTTGTCTCTGTCCCCAGCCACGCACCCCCAAACTTCACTGGTCACGTGAAATTCACCGGGATTTAGATGCTTAACTTCTTGTCCGGGATTGCCGGTTAAGTGACCGCAGGTCACCGGGTGTGCTGGTCCAAGGGGGGTGTTACGAGGGGTGTTAAAAAGCGACATTGACTTACTCAGTCATGCTTGTATATGGCAAGCCCCTAATTATCTTCCTGAGGAACGGCCAGGTTTCATGGTGAGTGGCGCAATCGGTGGGCTAAAAAAGGTGCCTGCTTTTCTTACCCCATCCTGTCTGATCCTCTGCAGAGAAGGAGCGGTGCATAGGACGTAGGTGAAAACAACAGTTTTTAAGTGAAAAGTGCTTTGGAAAACCTCACTGTTGGCTTCTAACCATCTTCAGAAGCCTGGAGCATATCCCCTCCCTGCCATAGTTCCTCCTCTGTAAAATGGGGGTAAAGTGCTAGGACAAACACAGTAAATGCTAGTCAGTCTTTATGGTGACAGGAGCCCATTAAGATTGGTGCCATGGAAGTTGGCTTACTGGCTTCCGCATGTGTGAAGCTGCGGGTGCGGTATTGGCCAGACTTTGTGTCCTGTGTTTAGTGCTGACCTGCTGCAACCCCATCAAGCTGTTTTGCCCAATTTTGAAATCAGGCATGGTGGTCCATGCAAAGTTCATTGCAGATCATTGCTACTTTTCTGCAGAGGAGAGGTTTTGTCTACCATATAAACATATTTTATCATACCCTGGAAGGCAGTGCTGCCAACATGAAGGCTGACAGAAGTGAAGATAAACTTTGTTCTCCCCAAGTCCTATAAATTGCTGTCTTTTGATGCTGCCAGTTACACCATGAAAAATGGTTCCCCAAGTAATCTTACACTTAAAGGAACACTAGTCCTTTCCAAATAGTAGCGTATCTTTCAAAATACTGAATGACTTTGTAAAAAAATTACTTTTTATGAAAAGGTAAATATATGAAACGTAGCATGGATGACTACTTTTTATCTTGTCAAAAAACACTATTCAATGAAAGACTAACTTTTCAACAAGCAACCGTGGCTTTAAAGTAAAACCGCAAAAATCAAAAGCTGGGCAAAATGCTATTTTATCTTTAGCATAATAAATGTGGTTGAAGAAAGCAAGAATTAAATCGTCACCTTTGACCCCTTGATTCAAATGACTACAGGGCTATATTTGCTTTGAAATGGCAATACTAAATAGGTATTTCAGGTTTTAATGTTACATCCCAGCAGTTTTTATCAGTATACTTAGCTGTTTTAGTGCTCTTCATGCTGTGATCCTTGCGTGACATTGAAGAATTGAGCAATAAACCTGTGCATTTTATATTTTTCATGTGGTACCACAATGTGGATGTGAGTTTGGGGTCTAGATGTAGCTTTCCATTATCTTAGAGTCATAAGCAGGTTGTGTAGCTCTTCCTTCTGTTCAGTCAGCATCACAGTACACATTAGGAATAAATGCATTTCTTTCTATAGTAGTATTAAAACCAGATCTCATGTATATTATGTATAAGATTTCCAGGTTTTGTAGTGTTGCTGAACTGAAAAAAGAGAAGAAATTAACCTCAATTCATGAAGCAGCATTAAAACACTGTGTACTTACTGTGGCTCTAGTGCATGTCATCACTTGTTATCAGTAGCATAAATTTTATACTTAAGATAGTAGTGTACACATATACATACATAAATGTATGTGTGTGGTTTGGTAATACGCCTTTAACATTCCTTCCCTGTTAAGAGGAGATAGCACATCAAGAAGCATAATTTATCTGTTACAAACTACTCATTAAAGTGGATTTTTTTTTTCCAAAATACATAAAAAATTCAAACACGGCATTCTGCACTGGTGTTCTGTTTTTGCCAAGATTGCAGCAGTACATTACTCTAAGGTTAGTACAGCACTGAATTGGAAAAACATTTACACATTTTATTAACTTTGAAATGTTTCCTGTAAAACACTGAACAATCTCTAAGATCGTAATTAAATTACGTTTGGAAGATAGGAATCTTCTATTAATTTTTTTTAAGGTGGAAGGAAGAAGGATCTTTTATGTCATTTGGAATTAAGTATTGTGTATTCCCTCAGATTTTTTATAAAAACAGGCATCTTTCATCATTCAAAGTTAACTGTTTAAATCCTGTTCTTCCTGCTCACGCAGCTAGTGTCAGTGCCCTCACCAGGGCTACGTACCAGCAGTGGAGGTTTGATGTGAAGTGCAGGATGTGAGTGCAGGTTTAAAACTCAAAAGGCGTAGCAAAGGAGGAAGAGAAGCGGGTCAACTTTCCTTCTATTCATCTGAATACCTACCTGCGACCATACTCTGAGTGCCTTCTGTCATAGCGCTTCAAGTAGAGGACCAGCCATACTCCCTCATGTCTCAATCTCATGAATTTCATATATTAAGTAGTACTCTATTAATAGTGTGCAGTATTATTTTCCTCTCGGCTGTTCTGCCTTGGATTGTTGCTTGTGTCCCTAGTAAATGGCATCCCACTAAGCTCTTTAGCACGGTAGGACATTCCATTAACAACTGGAACCAGTGGACATTGGGTTACTACACAGCAAGAGCAGGAACAGAAGGGGCAGCGGGGGGGGGACGACCAGAAAGGTTACTCTGTAGTTGCCTCTCCCCCCCCCGCCTTTTTTTTTGTTGCACAGGTTACGATAGCTGTGTATTACAGTTATTTATGATTAACATATGACAAGCTGTCAGCTGAAATCTAACATGATTTGTCACAAAACTGCATTAATGCATATGTTAGGCATTGGCTTACAAAATGATTATGAGAAACATTCCTGAGTTGCTGTACTGATATTTGAAAATTCTCATTTATAAGCCACAAACACTGTGAACTCCTATTATTAAAGATAATAAAACACTACTAGACAAGTAAACACGTGTTGTCTATAAGCAAAAATTTATTTAGCTAACGCAGTTTGAGTACACATCTTTTAAATGCTGATTTAGTACCTCAGCAGACATTCTCAGTACTTGTGTTTATCTTGTAAACATTTGTGATTCTTGTGAATCTTTTAAGTGATGAAACTTAGGTAGTTAGAGACAGAGGTATGGAGCAGAAAGTGATTTTAAGTGTAGGGTTTTATGATCATTTTTGCCACGTTTGCTATTTTTTTCCCTGTTGTCTTTTTAAAGAGATGAGCTTTATACACTTGCCTGATCCGCCTGGCATTCTGAACAACTTCTGTATATGCCAGCACATTTTAAATCTGTTTCAGAGGAGGATTCAGGTCTTGTATCCTACAGGTCTCAAACCCTGTTCTGATTTTTCTTCTGTGGAAATAGAGGTTTGGCAGATGAAGGAGATGGCACATCAGGCAGGTCCCAGCCCATTCATTGCACGGAGCCAGTCACACTGCATGCCCTACCACAGACCCAAGCTAGCTGATAGAAGTGGGTGGGTGGTGGAATCAGGTGATGCAGCACATAAATACAAAGAAAATTGGGCTTCGTTGTTTCTGCTTCTCGGGGAACAACTTGTACTAGCTCTTTGTACTTTTTTTTTTTTTTTTTTTAACTGAAAAGACCAAGAGGCCTAGAAAACTAGTAATTAATCACACAGTACATGAAAATCTGCAGGGACTTGGAGATGATGAAGCAGGATCAGCTTTATCAGAGTGCACTAGAGTGTGTGCCACAAACTGAAAATAAACAGCAGCATATGTAGGGAAAGCTGTAAATGAGATTTGTAGATAGAAGAGACAGCTTTGTCTTTTACTTCTAGAGTATTTGGAGTGTCTCAGATGTGGTGAGAACTCTGCTAACAATTTAGAAAGAATATACTTAGAATACAGAACACAATCTGGTGGTATTTTTCTTAAAAAATCATGCATATGTATATAATGTATGTACGCACATAGATGCAGGAGGTCTGCGTCAAGATTTGCTTTCAGTTTGAATACAGTACAATAAATGGGGATTTTTGTTCTTCGTTTTCTTCTGCTTTCGAAATGTGGCCTTCATGGAAGGAAGCTACCCCCAAATTTTAATGACAGCAGCAGAGAGCTAAGACTGGAGGGAATATCAGGAATATTTTCTAATATCAGAAGAGAAAAATGGGATCCAATAAAGGAAAATCAATAGCCACATAGCAGCTTGCTAGTTCACACCTTTTACAACAATTGAACGGAAAGAGACACAATGCGTTACTTAGTGTGTGGTTATTTCATGGTTGCTCAACATGGATTAGGGATGCTAAAGGCACCGTTTTGCACTCACAGGTCAGAAATCACAATCTGTGTAAAACTTCTTGATGTAAGTCCTGACAGCAAGTAACTGAATTCATATATTTTAAAACTCAGGAACAAGAGGAAGGTACTAATGCTGTAACTGATTCACAGAACTGGAAGATTTTGTTAATCTTTTATTTGAACACTGACTTTTAGTTCCTAAGGAGACACTGCTGTTTAGTTTACATAGCTTCTTTTATGTAAAACTTTCCAAAAACACTTTGTAGAAAACAGAGGATCTCTCAAACTAACAACAACCAGTCCAAGTGAAGCCTCATAAATCTGAACGTTTGTTCCCTCCTGCCAAATCTCAAGGATGTTCAGATCACAACGTCCTATATGGCAGTACTGCACTGTCTGGGGGCTCAGCAGGGGGTAGAGGGAGGAGAAGGAGAAGTCTTAGTTTGTTTCCTGACCTTGAACCTTTTGCTTCTTGAATATAGGAATGTTACAGAATAAGCTGCTCAGTCATCTGAGGGAGGGAGTGTTTCTCGATTCCCCTCATGTTGTCTCCTTTCTTCTAGTAAATCAAGAGGCATAGACAAGCACTGAGAGGCAAGATACAGACTCTCCTAGCGGAGGTGCTGCATTATGAAACCTTGCAAGATAGAATGGGAAAAGGAAAACATAAAAGAAAATTCTTCTCAGCATCTCTCTCCCTACAGTTACCCATAGGTAATATTTTAAAGTAATTATTGCCATGGGCCTATAAATATTTCAACAACAGCATTAATAAATATCTACAGTACCAAAAGAAGGATTTTTTTACTAGAGTGGACCCTATCATGCTCTATATTGGCTTTAAGTCTATCGGAGGATGGCCAAGTTTAAACCTCTTCTGTTGAATCTGATCAATTTCTACAGATTCAGTTAAAGTAATTTTTTTCCCCAGCATAACTCTCACTAACTTCAGAGAATGTGTTTCCTAATTAAAAATATAGAAAAGTGTCTCTGACTTGATTATCAGTGTATTGCTAGGAAGACCTTCAGCTCAACTTTTAGTGGGTAGTGTCCACATTACAAAAATGGTGTCATATTTGATAATTATGTTCAAGTCAAGGACTTCATGGAAGATCAGATTCTCTCATTTCTAAACACAGTTCTCTAGAGGTAGCTGCAAGTTTGTTGGCAGGTCAATCTAGGTAAAAACTCCTGAAGTCTTTAGTGTAGAGTGCTATTAATCCTGCACTTTCATGAGCATCGTGTTCACCTTATTTTCAATTTAAAATATAAAATACTGCAAATTCCATGAATTCTGATATCAGAAGGGACATTTCTACAGTATGACCTTGACTGACCTGCGTAAACAGATTACTGAATTTCACTGAAACAGAAAAAATATTTTACTTATAACCTCTCTGTTTATATTGCCTACCCATTGTTTCAATTTATGTTTCCTTCCATCCCATCCATTAATCACTGAATGCAAGCCCACTGAACATTTACTCTGTTACAGAATGTAGTATATAAGCTATGCACTATCACATCCTTTTAAGGAAGACTGTATATTTTGAGCAGAACAAGAGGTGTTAAAACCACATTATCCAAACAAATCTGCTCACCACACAACATTCTGTAATCATTTTCATTCTCAGCAATTCAATTAAAACAGAAATTAGGACCACGAGAAAAATCTACATTTTAGCCAAAGAAGTTATTCATGAAAAAGGAATGAAAAGATTAAATCTGTTGTATTGAATCCAGATTATTAGCAAGCTCGGGTGCCAAGTCCTTTGTTTTTCAATGTTGAAAAGCACTTTTCCACATTAAACTAGCCCTGTGAGGGAAATCACATATTAGTCACAGTTTTCCAATCAGAGGATTTATTTTTCAACATGGGAAAAAAACTTTTCAAAGTTCTGTTATAAAAATGACAACCCATTCATTATGAACTTCAGCAGACTTCTTTTTAGGATGCAAATATAGTTCAATGACCTCCATATAATTTTTTGGTACAGGACCAAGCTAGCACAAATGTGAACTGGTGGAAATCAAATTCACAGCCTAAGAATTTGCTGGTATTTTCTCATTTGGTTCCTTCACTGAGAAGGCACAAAGGACACAACAGGGGCAATAAATTTCAACACCAGTGTTTATGGAATGATAGCAACATGATTCATGTCTTTAATCTCAAGTAGGTTCTGCATATTCAGGATGCAGTTATGATTTTAAAAAATGGAAGAAGACAAAGAAATAGAGACTGTTCCTTCTCCAGACTTACTTTCACTTCCCTCCTCTTGATTTGGCTCTGTGAACTCTTGTTTGGTTCTGCAACAGTGTTCAGATAGTTTTCTTTCCTCCCAGTGAAGTTACCAGTCCCTTTTCATTCTCTTACAACCACCCACATACAGTGTCTTTCCAGAATTATCTACTTCTTGCATCTTCTAATGCCTCCTTTCTCTTTCTCAAGTGACTATGCTTTCTTAAGTGACTATGCTTCCTTAAAGCTCTCCTTTCTCAAATTCCAGCTTCTCTGTTCTGTTCCAAGACCCTGGGTTACCTTTTCTTTTATTTTCTCTTTCATTCATTTCCTCTTTTCCAGGTTTACCTCATTCTCTCTTCCCCCAAACACCTCTGTCATCAGCCTTACTATCTCCCAAATCCTTCCACCTTTCATTCTAGAAGTACACTCTGCTTATCTATGTAATGGAGGAAAGGGGAAGGAGGTAATATTACCTCAGCTGCATTTTTTTGAGATGCCAGACAGGTCAGCACACTCTTGCTCAGGACATTGAGAAGGAGGCTGTAGCATAATACCATACTACAATATACATGGCTGTATTGCATCCAGTACCTACAGTGTTCTTTAGGACATTCTTCAGAAGCTGGAGGCACTGAGGCAGGGAGCAGTGCTGAACACAGGGTATCCCACTGAATATTTTTTCTTGATATGGCACTCAGTACCTAAATGCTTGATTGGCTATGCGTTGTTCTTCATCTCCCTGCCTAGATCCAATTCATTTTGGTGCTGCAAGGAGTAAGACTGATCTCAGAAGGAGGTGACATATAGCTGATATTTGGAAGCTGTTTTTCTTGAAGATTTTGAGGAGATGGAACATCAAAGGAAAGAAAAGGGTAAGTCACTGTCTTACCTGGATCTGAGTAAGAAATAAATCACAAATATAATATATTGGGGGCCTTCAGGAAAGTAGTAGTAAAAGGCATAAGCTGTTGTGTCAAAAACAGCAATGGTTTTAGGATCAGAAAGATGTTAATTCAAATATCACTAGTATGATTGACTCCTCTTTTCACATAATAAAGGAGATAGAAATCCTAGGATTTGCGTAATTCATTGTAAATAACATGCCAAATCTCAGGGCATTTGTAACAGTTTGCCCCTGCAGGCTGTACTGTGCAGCAGCTGGTTTTGTGGACTCACATGAGCAGAGACTATTTAAAAGGTGCAGCTTGAAAGAATGCTGTAATCTTTTTTCTTTGCATGCTGACTCCCAAGGTGGCAAAATGGGGTGATGATAGTGATGATAGAGGTGCCTTCCTGTAATTATGCTCTCAGCACATTCAACAATATACTGAGTACCATCAGTATGATCTGAAACAATAAAGTTTGTTACCAAGAGATAAATCATTATCTCATTCCATCACACAAATTGTCTTTAATTCTATACACACACACACACACACACACAGAGCCCCTTTTCTAAAAGAGGTTTATAAAAAAGAACGAGGCAAACTTGGGATGTGGTAAAGTACTTTCAGTCGAGACATTTTCTGTGCTGCATAGTAGTTTTTAAAAACAAAGAGCGTATGGGTTTGTACTTGTTTTCTGGACACAGGAAGGTGCTAGATTTATGAAAATTATTTTGTGTATGGTTTCACTAAGAAGCAATCAGGGAGAGAAAATCGGTATTTTACTTAAAGCAAAAATAAGGCTGCGACTTAAATGTTTTTCGTTCAGCAAGGATTGTTATTTTACTTGATAATTCCTCAAACAACAGACAGGAAGAACAGCAAGAGTGTTCTGTGTTTGGAAGAACATTCATGAAGAGAAAAAAAAATGAAAAGCAAAAATGTTTTTAGATATTTCTACCAGTCCAATGCTTTCAAATGTCAGAGGTTCTACTGGCTCATCAACCCCCTGGCAGTTACCAGGGGGTGTACTCACCACTGCAGTTGGTCCTTTGTTCAATGCCACCAGGATGCTGTCCATCAATAGCCTAACAAATATTTTGGCCTCTTTAGTCTGGTGTTGCTAAGCAGAAAAAAGACAGACATGTCTCCAGCAGAAGGAGACATGCCTCCTCTTCCTATTCCAATAGATCTAGGTGATGTGAAGACCATGGATATAACAAACCTTAACAATTGAGATACGTTTATAAATTATCATTTCATTTTAAATAAGAAAGCAAAAGGAAGAATTCAAAGCACAAAAGGAAGTTTCAAAGATTGTTTGGATTTACTAGGATCGTATGACACACTAAGCCACTGAGCAAGTAAGCTTGTGTATGACCATACTAAGAATTTCTCAGATCTGTTCCCAAAACAAAGTTGTCTATCATGTGAGGATGGCCTACATTTCTTGTTTCTCCCCTGTATTTGGTTTGACTTAAAACAAACATTCGTCTGTGCTCACTTTACCTAATGATTCAGGTTGGTCTGTGCTTTTCTTTATTTACTGTTCTCCCAGCCTGCAGAAGCAGTGCGTGGTGAAATCTGCTTCCAAAGAGATCTGGAAGACGGAAAGCTTCCACTAATGCAGAGAAAGGGCTTCCCAGAGCTGGCGTATACTTCCTTTCATACTGTGTTATTTTGAGCTTGTCCGGCAGTCCAGAGATGGGAAGTTACCTAGCACTATCAGCAGTGATGATAATTGTAGTTCTATGCATAAAAAAGCACAAGAACTTAAAGTTGTTTCTGGTCCTTTACTAACTAAAGTACAACAAGAAAATACCGTGTGTCTTGTGAGTATCAGAATGACCTTCCCCAATGAGGTTTTGAAAAGCTGTACATCACAACCTGTGTACTTAGTACACCACTTCATGCTAGTATCCAAAACTGAAGAAAACAGAAGTAAAAAGAATTCAAAGAAGGCATAATGGTGAATTTTTTTTACTCACTTGTATCCTAAGATACAATACTATTCTTGTGCATAGAAAGTGAAAATATACTTTAAATATGTAGCTGAGCATACACTTTTGTACCTGTCTCTGCAATTTTTGTATTAGATATGATATTGATTATCCATACAATAAGTACCAAATAGGTTGTATAGACAAAGGCTTATGCCAGTGCCTACGCACAGCATAATTCTGACTGTACTCTTAGCGTTCACACTACACTTAATGAGGTGAGTCTTCTGTTTAAAGTGATGCACTTGGATAAGCATTTGCAGGAGCAGAGACATAAAAAATGTAGTTACGTTTCCCTCTAAAGGCTGAATTGGCCTGCTGAAACTTTTAAAAGGCCCTATGAAAAGTATATTTTTATGAGTATAGGAATTGAGTATATTCCAAAGATATCCAAATACTGTCACCAAGCGGAAAGCATTTGAAGAAATACTAGGAGATGATATTCCCAGAGCTCACTGCTAAAACTTAAGCGATTTCCATCTCCTTGTTATTTACACAGGATCCATTCCCCTTTCCTCTGTATAAATTGCTTTCTTCTGGGTATGATGCAGCAGGGTGATTCAACTTTTCTTGCAAAACCCCAGTGGAAATCTGAGTGCTCTGAGAAATTCATGGTGTCTGGCTAGTCAGCGTAACTGGGACTACATTCAGTACATAAAAAATCCCTGTGTATTTTAAGGAGAGCAAAAAGGTTAATTTTTTAGAGGAAAACTTTTAAATAGGGAACAGGTTTTGCATTTACAAATCCTATTTTTAATCTCCCTTTGCAGTGAACGTTCAGGGATAGTAATAACACTGCAATATCTTCTCAAGAATTTGGAGCTTTGTCAGTTGTCCTGGTTAAAGGTTTAATTATTTGCTATTGGCAGAGCACACAGGCATGAAGCATTCATTAGTTTATCATTCTAAGTTAATATACGGTATCTATTTAAAAGTGGGAAACTCACTTGCAAAAATAACTTGGTACACCGTGTGCTGCTTATTGATTGGGAAAAAATTACAGCCAAGGATAAATAACTGTTCTTTTGCAGAGGTTAATATCAGATCAAAATAGGTTTGTAAATACCATCTTGACACAATCCAGTTCAAAATGATGTTTCTGAAAATGTGGTTTTTTTGGATATTTGTAAAAGCTATTTGTAATTACCATAGTCAAAAATGAATAATGCAAATTTTGTCTCTGTTTCAAGGATCCAAGCATGTTTAACATAGGTAAATCCATTTGTGTTATAGACAGTTCATTAGAGTATCTTTAGAAACTCCTAATCTCCAACCAACAAGGCACTCCAGGTCTCTTTGTTTTCATACTTTGCTAAAACATTTGAAAAAAATGGAGCTGTTAGAATAATCCCTTATGAAAACTGATTTGTGACCACAGTAAATTATCCTATGTATTTTACGAGTCAATTAATCTATTTTTAGTAATTTCCAAGATAGTTAGGAAAACTATTTTTTATCAGAGTGATCAGGCTTTTTTAAAAAGTGTATTGGTTTGTATTTAAATACATTAAATATGTATCACAAATGTTGGATCATATTACGTATATGAAATGTGATATATTGTACGTTAATGTATACTTTTATATACTTTAAGTTATAATCATCGAATATATAAACTTGAAGGTTAAATTGCTTATTTAAGATTCAACAGTGATGAAATTCATAAGCAACATTGTCCTTTTGTTGAATCATGCCATTATACAATTACAAAAGAAAGCATTATTGAATGTCACATAAGGAAGAAATAAAAAGTATCTTCAGTACTTAATATTGTTGGTCTGTTCTCAAAGCTTTTTAGATGTTCTTACCCTATAAGATAGTTTTGGAACTGAGCACAGGCCTCTGCCTAGACTAACCAGACCTCTAAGAAGCACCTGATCTGAAGTGAGATGGAATATCCAAATGGCGCTAACTCACCTTAACACTCTTGGTTAACTCAAATATCTCTAAATCAGGCAAAATGTTTAACTATGAACAAAAAATGAAGATTTCTATTAGAGGGAAGATTATGACTATGTTTTCAAACAAACCTCTTTGAAGAGTACAACCTAAAATCTCATGTGTTTTCAGAATCTAAAACAGAAGTTATTTTTGCTTTCGTATTCCAAACTATATTAGAGATTAGGTGGTGTGGGTGGAGTAAGGATGTGGGAGGCATCCTTAATTAAAGGGAGGCCTCTGGCCTTCACAGCTGTACAATTTCTTAAGCGATAAGAAATCCATATTCCAGAGTACTCTCTGATTTAGTCTGCCTTTTAGGCTATCTGGATGAGAGCTAGTGGTAATATTGTCAGTGATTATTCAAACAGAGTTACTAGTGTAAAATGCTTCAGAAATGAAACACAGATCAGGAGTTTCTACTAGTCAGTCCTCTTCAGGCAGTTTCATTTTTCCTGCCTACCTGAGGTAATCAGCAGACATCCATTTGTTGGATTTTCTCTCTTACAATGTAATGTTATAGTATGGTGTGCGATCAAATTCCAATTAATGCTTTTAATGCTGTTATTCCTATTGAGTAAAATCTTAGCTGTACAAAAATTACTGTTGCAGTTAAAGCTGTGTCCAAAGTAGTACTACTACTGACTAGTCTAAACAATGGCATTTCATGGCACCTTGCATTTTCCTATTAGCTGGCATAGATCTACTATAAGTGATTGGTAAGCATAAAAAGAAACAATAATACAGTTTGTGTAACAATGAATCTAGCTGATTTGCATCAGGAAAAGACAGACATTTTCATGTTATGTCAAAGCTTCCAGAAACAGAACTGCTTTTCAGTTCTTCTCAGAAACTTGGGGGCATGCAGGAATTTGAGTGCTAGTTCTCTCTTGGCCCAAAGGTATTCTAGGGGAGATTATAACCTAGGTAACTCTGCTTGAGCAACAGATGACCCTGCTTGAGTGGGGAAGGGTGGACAAGGTCACTTCTAGAGGCACCGTCTAACCTCAGCCGTTCAGTGATTCTGTGGTAAGCATGTTTCCTGAAGATAGTTCAACAACAGTGAGGCAAAGTTCCTATTTAATCACTATAGACTGCTGCATGTCAGGAGAAAAAAAAAACAACCAGATTTTGACCATGTTTTCTTTCTATGTCTTTATGCCCTTTTTGTGGTCACTTTTTGTAAATAGAAGAAGCAAATTTACCTGCAGGCCATACATTTGAAGTCAGCATTGGACAATATCATTAAGAGATTCTGAAACAAATAAATGCTGAAACTTCTAAATACTTCTGCAACGCAGCCTGAAGAACCACAAACTCAGAATACTCTTAACTGCCAACCTCTGTTGTTACTTTTAACAGTAGGCTATCTATAGGTAATCAGTTTTCAGGTAAGTACAGGAGAGGCTGTTCTTTTAATGTGACTGCGGGGGGCATTTGCTTACACTGTCTGCTTACTATTAAGTTAGGATTTACTCTGTGAAGAAACCTGCTGCTGCCAACAGTGGCCTTCTAGCAACAGGACAGCACTCCTTCAGCATCAGCCCTTTGTCCAAACACATGAAAATGCTGGGAAGAAGTATTTCATATCCTAAAGAAGTACTTAATGAAGAACTACTGTCCTCATACCTTTGTCAACACTACTCAGTTGCTAAATGATCTCCCTATCTAAAATGGCTTTTCTAAATGTATAGCTCACTTGCCATTTGTCATAATTATTCTACAAATACAATACATAGACATATTCAAAGTCTGCTCTAGGTGTGTCAGAGAAGTGTAAGTTTTTTCTTTGTCAAATCCTGCAAAACTGGTGTGTAGAACGGTAAAGGTGTGGTATGCCAGGACGACTATAGTTCTTTTAGTGTCTGGATGACTTTTCTCCAGTGATGTCTTGTGCTTGCAGAAAGCATTGATGCCTCCTGGTAGCAGAGAGCCACTGAGGGCAGAAGACGACAGCTGACAGAATAAAAGTTGCTCTGACAAAAGTGTAAACTCTACCATTAATTGTTTGTTCACTGTAGAAATCGGTGCAAGTGACACTTACAGGGTTATTTTTTGTTCAGCTCTTCTTGAACAAGGAATTTAATTTTGTGCAATTCTGTTATTTCCAAAGGTATAATTAAAATAGGGTCATCTCAAAATTATATGCCTCAATAGGTAACTAGCTTTTGTCCTTAATTATAGGCAAGGGAAACAATTTGGTTGCTTGTAATTGTCAAAACATAACTTTATGATAGAAAAATTCCATGTGGATGTCTGCATAAAGTTGAATTAGGAGCAGGAAGTTGGAAACATCAGGCTCTATCTGGGTAATCAAAGAAAGCAGGGATGAAAGGAAAGACTGGAGTATAAGAAAAAAGACATATTCTTGGGTCACAGCTCTTAGGAAAAAGGAGGAAAAAGATCTCAGAAACAAGCATACTATCCTTCACAGCCTTGAATGGAAGCCAGAATTATTTAGTCTTTCTATTCTTCTGCTGCCAACAAGTCTCTGAGAAATACAGGAATATGTGTGTACATCTATTATTGATCATTCTGGAGGATGACAACCTACTGTTGTTGTCATTTACTCTATTTGTTCAAGGAATGCAGGTTTGTGTGATGGAACTAATTAGAGACTTCAGTCGTCCTGAGGAAGTACGTTGATAACTACAATTTCCAGTCACAAATTTGATTATGGAAGATGCTAGTTTGTTTGGATTAACCAATGTACGAATGTTTCTACTTTTTTCTTCACCACTGGACCACTGTCATCCTAGGTGTTACTTAGTGAAATTCCTTCATATTCATGTACAGTTGTCAATATAGTAATATTTTTCTGGCAACCAGCAGCAACTGCTAAATGGGTCATGGGTATCAAGAATTATTTTCAAGCTGGAATAAATAGTAGTAACAAGCAAAGACTGGAACAATCAGTTTAAGGACATCCAGACTTCTGTGTGACACCAGCAGATTGGCAGAACTGGATTAGAAAAAAAGACAAATTGATGCGGGCACCCAAGGTCAGAATCTACTTTCTTGGACAGCTCTATAGCCTACGGACAGGAAATATCTTGCAACTTTTGTGTTGTTAGGTTTGTTATAGCTAATTGGTGTGCCAATAGAGAGATGACTTCCAGTTTTATAATTTTGACAGTTAAAAGATATTCTTGCAAAGTAAAATGAATTCTGATTCTTGCGTGTGTTAGCTTCAACCCAACAGTATAACAGCAACGAAATCACAACTGTATGGTCTGAACACCTGATAGCAACAAGGTTCTGTACCTTGAAAACAGCTCTGGTTGCAAATGGATGTAACCAGATAGGCACTGTTAAAACAGAGTAATCGAAAGTCTGCATTTAAAGAGCTCATCGAGAAAACAGAGCAGGCAAAATGGGACAGCAATAAAATTTATGACCATATCAATATTAAAAATAAGGAAATGGTAATGCAAATGCATGGTAAGAATGTGCAAAAGGCAAAAAGCAAATCATAGGTGGGAATTAAAGGTCAGTTTATCCACATGGGGAAAATCAGTTCATCTGCATCCACCCATTTGCCAAAGTTGGGGTTGTTTAAGATATACAAGAAAACTTTTTTCCAGTTTGTCTCCTACACAACTATTTGGAAATTCATGGCAATATTTTAAAGGCAAGCTTGTATCACAATACACAGTGTATAAACTTTTTGTTTACTTGGTAGACATCACTTCCTGTCACACATACTTGGAGCTATATTATTTGCATTTTTCTTAAATAAGTGATCTGTATACTGCAGTCGCTTTTTAATTTACCGGTTTAAAATGTTCTAAATTGCAATTATGAATGGTCATGAAATAAAGTGATATAAAGTTCTTCTGCAGTATGTTTCTTAGGTCTAAGTCAGTCTTTCCTTTCTGCTCTTCAAAGTCATAGCAAGACTCTGCACTCACTCAGAGTTTATGTTTCTCCATAAATCCACCCACAGTCAAAAGAAGCACTAAGAATTTAAGGTCTTAAAACCAGCATGGTCCACCACCTGTTCTCCAAGAATTAGAATGGCTTTGGATTTAGAAAGCTTTCTTTTCTGTGATTGTCGTACAGTAAAGCAAATGAAAAGTTCCTGATACTTTTCTCAGGTCTTCCATATCCAGAGGGGTCACCATGTCCGACAAAATTTTGGTTGTAAAACAAAGCTATGACTCTGACTTTTCCTTCCAGCTTTCAATGGTGTATTGTTAGGTTTAATCTGCTCCAAGCCTTGCCATGTCATAAAAAACTTTTTATTTCTAATTCACCTTTAGTGGTTTATTTCAAGCTAGTGGAACTTTTTTTATTTTCAAAAAAAAAAAAAAAATGCAGTTACTAAGGCCTGTAATTTTTAAATTGAAATGAAAGTTAAAACACTTTCTGTTTTGGTAAGAAGAATTCATCTCTTAAGGATTTCTTTATTACATTACCAACTGCTAGCTGTATACACTGATATATGTACTGAAATAAATCTTTCCTGTATTTATACTGTGTTATTATAACAAAAAGTTCGGGTTCAAGAACAGTAAAAAGGTTATAGAGATTTAGGAGCATTAAGAAAACATTTTAAAAATTATAATATATCTTCTCTTTCATGAACATTTCTTCAAATTTCTAGAGCCTAAAGTGAAGTAATGCTTTTTAAGGAAACTTTTATATGTGTTGTGTTAAAATAGTCTTAAATAAATAAAGTTACACTCACTTTTTAAAAAAAAAAAAAATCCCTGAGAAGACTGCCTTACACGTTTCCTGTGAATAGTAGGACTTATAGCCTTGCAGAATGGTATGGATATGACCCAGCAAGTTCCCTCTTCAGTACACTAGTTGTCAGTACATTAACTCAGAAAAAAAAAAAAAAAGAAAACCCAACAACAACAAAAAAAAAAAAAACAAACCATCAAAGGGAAAAAAAAAACCTCCAAACCCCCCAAAACCCCTTCCCCATCAAACCGTTACAACAGAAAGAAGACTGTGTTAACAAGATACACTTGTAAAAGTGCCCTGTGATTTCTAACATGATATTTTCTGAGAAAAAAACTTGATGTCCCATTAACAGAAACTGTGCCCATATATCTGCAGGGACCTTATTTTTCAGATACAGTGCTACTTCCACCTGTGCAAATGCCAATAAAATTAATTTCAGAACTGAAAGGTCATGTCCAGTGTGTCATCTGTGTTCTGTAGACTCATGACATAGGCCCAAGGCATGTGGGCAAAATTTAAGCCTGAAACCAGAAAAAATAGTGAGGTAGAGAACTGTGAGTTTCTAAAAGTAGAGCAAAATTGGACTTCCTAAGTCAGAGCATATACCCATTTTTCAGATATGTTCAAGTATCACTTGGCTATGTTTATTTTTCCAAAGTGGAACAGTTTTTCTTCCTAGTGGGAGGAAATTTCTTCCTTGACATGAAGCCTTGATGAGCTCAGGCTAGCAAAGTGAATCTTTTCGTATTCTTCCATATTGTCATTCGATAGTGTCTTTGTCCAAGGACAGATCATCTCTGACACCCTACTTGTCTACCACCTACTTACTGCTAGACTGTTACGTGCTAGCGAGGCAATTCCAGTAGTGCTTAAGGGAAAATTACATATTAGGATCATCCTAACCACTTCCATATATGTGTGTGTACGCATGTGTGTATTTTGCTTTTTATATATATTTATATTTTGTAAATATATTTTTTATATGTTTTCATCTAGCGTATATATGTGTGTGTGTTTATGTGATGTATGGTCTCATCAGAATTCCCTGATGTATCATTACATTGACAAGATGATACATTTTTTTTAAATCTCTGCATAACTCTGGAAACAGACATATTGGCATGTATTTCAGTTGACAACTATGTAGTCAACTGATGAGTTACATGCAGATGTGGTTTGCAATATTTTCAGACTGCAAATGTGTTTGTAATGAGACTGCTTGTTTTAATGAGAAATGCAAGATGAGGTCTAGGTTTTAGAATATTTCTAGGTCCCTCTGAGTTGTAGGGTGTCTATAAGTAGGGATTATCATTGCTTCCTGTAGATACTTGTAAAAATCATTCTGTGAGGGGAATGGAAGGCACAGGAGTATAGTTTGATGGGTGCACTTAATAATTTAAAAGATTAAATTAAAAAGATGTCAAAGCCACTTTGATTTACAGAACCAGTTCAATAATTTTTATAGGATTCTTATGGCATATACAACATAAATGTCTAAGACACTCCAGCATTTCAGAAATCTGCTCTATAAAAACAAAAGAAAAAAGAAAACATGGTTGTAACCATGAAGCAGCTGTCCAGAAGCACGATATTAACAAATTTAACCGCTACATTTTGCTCACTTTTGTCTTTTGGAGAAGGGATTTTTGCAGATTAAGTTTTCTGAATATAAGAATTGTCACAAAAAAAAACCAGACAACGGTGTGTCTTGTGTTTTGGTATTTTTAAGGATCAGTGAGTGGACACATGGTAGAGCCAAAATGTATCAAAATAACCCAGCTGTCTCTTGCTACATTTATTAGGTTCAAATTGTTCTTGCAATACAGTCACAATAGTCTGAATTTCAGTCTTATCTTTGTTGATGAACCAGAAAGCTCATACTAAGTTTATAATCCGTGTCAGGTAAACAAGGCTCTGTGGAAAAGAACATCTGAAGAAGACAAAATATATTGTAAGGATGAGAGGCAGTCTGGACTTGACTCAGTATTTCAATATATGAATGTGCATACTGACAAAACCTAGCATTATTTAAAATTTTGGGGATGCAGAGCTAATAAAAAAGGAAAAGGAATTTTTATAACAGTCTTTAACAGAATAATGGAAACAATTAAGTGAAAATGCCCAGATGTTGCAGAGAAAAAAGTGCTTTGAAAACAAAGTACTGACCAGTGTCCTTTTTAATTGCCTAAACACACATCTAAACCATATTAAAATAATTTGATTCATTTCTAAATATAATGAGTTATTTAGTAACAAGTCTTGACAAATAATTTCCGAAATCTGCAAGATACAATACAGAAAAGCACTCCTAAGGGAGTCCTGTTAATTCTGTGTATTGGCTTTCATGTGATATCTGGTTAATATTTGCTGCCCCCTGTAGTTTATTCTGACATAGTTTCCATAAAATCATCTGAGGTGACTTTAAAATCTAGAAACTCAAATATAAACGAAAGCATCCTGATCTTTTCTCCTGATTATCCTTTGGTTATTTCTTATTTCTATCATCCTGTCTGAAGTGTTGTGTTGAGAATTGGGATGATTCTCAGTGAAGTTTTTGTTCAAATGTTATTTGATAAATTAAAATGAATGGATATTTTAAAGTACATGGATCATATTTTAGACATGACTCTTCTAAAATAAATATAATTTCCTTTAAAGAGGCAAACCTGGCAAATATTTAATAAACTGCTTTGTAAATAGCTACAGCATGTAAACATCAACATACTCCTTATGGTTCCTTGAAGTCTATTTTTGGGGAAAATGATGAAAAGTGGTAGTCTGGAAGTTTAGCAGGCATCTAAGATGCTTGCTGAGTTTAAAATGGCCCCATCACTGACTAATGAGGTATCACACTGTGCCCCAGAATTTAATAACCAGACTGCGCAGTTATCAACACCTACCTAGTGTAGAAGGAAGAGGGATTAAAACAGCCTAGCAATAGGTTACATGAGAAGAAAGGACTGCTGTGAGGTATAGCTCAGGTTTTTTTAACCCACAAATGCTAGAACCAGCACATGATGATCAGCTTCCTGAAGGCATTATAACTTCCTGGAGGTGTCACAAGGGAACTAAACAAGGGAAGTATGTACTTATTTTTGTTTTAATTTAGAAGAAGAAAACTCTGAATTCTGGGAAACTAGAACCTGAAGAGGTTTGCAGCACATTGTTCTGCTGACTGCAGACTATCAGGTCTTGTAAAACAAGCATTTGTAGGTAAAACTCACCAAGAATGACATCTGAGTTCAAAAAATGGCATTCAGTGAGTTCAAACTCAAAACCTCCCAACCAGTCAACATGAATTTCTCTCATTTACAAATGGCAAGTAATGGAGTTAAAAGGCAAAGTGAGAGCAGATGTGAAAAAAGGGCCAGAGGGTCAGCCTCCACCACATATCAGGACATAATAGCAAATCTAATCTAGTTCAGGAAAATCCTAGTACAGATAGAATTACCTTGAAGCTATACTTGACCTTCAGCAAAGATGGTCATGCCATGCTTAAGGCAAAATCAGCAGGTGAGGAATGACCTAGGCAATTGAAAATTGTTTTGTGCTCACAGAGTTCATCCATCCCAAATGCTAGGCCTGAACAGCTCTAAGACAGAGCAATGCATGGGGAGTTTTTCGCTTTAATGGATGAAGGCACAAACTTAAATGCCAGCATTCAGTTTACACAGGTGTACACTTGTTAACATATGTAGCTAAGGTAGAAATTTGACTTCAAATACAAATTAAGCAAACAAAGTAGAAGGAAGGAAGAGGGAAGGAAAAAGAGGGAAAAATACCTTGTAAAAATCTATATTTCAAATAGTGTTTCAAGAACTTACAGTTTAGCACAAATGATAGTGAAACACACTCCCTTCACTTCCTCTGCATGTTTGGCTGAAACTGCTATTGCCAGTTTATGGTTTGACATGTCCATGATATATTAAAAAATGGTTGCAAAACCATATTTCAGATATACACTGGAAAAAGACACTTCTTTAAAATAGCAGAACTGTTACTGAGTCACATTACTTATGCATAACCAATTTATCAATCCATAAACCTGAACTTCAGAAAAAGGTCATTTTGAGAATTTGTTCTCACCTAATGTGTAGCAGAGGATACAGAGTTTCTCTACCCCAGTCCAGCCTCATGCCATTGCACTGCCTTAGCAAAAACGTGTCTTTTGGAAAAACACCTAATCTTTATTTTAAAACCTGCTGTATGGGGAAACTACAATATTCTTAGGGAAGTAATTTTAGTGTCTGAGTAGCCTTGCTGCTTAAAGTGGGTCTGTTATTTCTCATCTCAAATTGTCTTTTTGGTGGCTTTGAGACACCAGAATTTGACACCTGTCACTATCAAAAATCTTCACTGACATACTTAAGAACTACAGAGAAATCAGTTTTTTAGTTTCCTCTGTTTAAACAATATAGATTGAGCTCTTTAATCCCTGACAATAAAACAAGCCTCCCCAATTCTCATGATTTTTCTACAGAATATGTTAAAAATGCTGTGCCTATTTACATTGTGCATATGCTATCTATTTCATAACAGGTTCTGTTTCTAGCATTTTGCATGTATTATTATTGACAACATTCCTCTACCATAACCCATGCTTTCATCAAAGCCCTGTGGTGAGTTACAGAAGTCTCAGTGAATTCTGAACTCAGTTTGTATGTTGGAAACCATTATCATGGTAGAAGTAGCTTTCTTAATATAACATGATGTCATTCATTTAGGGCTGTTATCATAAAGCTTTCCTAGAAACAAATGCTAGGTGGTCCACTGGAGCACTGGGAGTCTGTTTAGTAGTGAAAATTTATTTTTCTAAATCTTTTCTTTGAAAGTTGTTGAGGTGCTTAAGACTGACTATAAGAAACACTATCTGAAGAATTTGATAAGAATGGACTTTATTGGGCTTAGATGGGGGAAAAGAGGAACTTCAGGTTTAAAGAATTAGTTTTTTATATAATGTTTCCATGAAGTTGTTTAAAAGGGAAAAAAATAGGCTTTTGGAAGTTCTCTTAGAGTAGTTCAGGACCTCAGGGATTAATGGGCAAAAGGCAGAGGAGGCAGACAAATGCTGCCATTGTCATGATAATATACACCACATTCCTGAGGGTGACATATATTGCACAATTGTACAATTGTTTGGAATTATTAGAACAATGCTTTGGGAACCCACAAAAATTATGCACATCACAATCATATTTGATCATTTTTCAGAGCCATTATTTTTTGCTGTGCATTTCTCTTTTGTGTAGTAAAATACTACAGCTAAGATAATGAGCTGACTGTCCCTCAAATTAAATAAGAATAAACAGAAAAAATAAATGTGTGAATGCATGTATATTGTCATTTTTTTCCTATTTGGTAGTCTATCCTGGTTATTTCTTTAAAGAGTCTTGGGAAACTAATCTTAGATTTCCTTTATCTGTCATGCAAAGGCAGCCATGATCCAGTCACTTACTCTCATATTACACCAACTAAAAGATTTTTGGTGAGAGGAGCAGATCATCTTTCATGCTCAGCATTCTTTTCAAATAATCCCTATCAAAGTACTTCTCTGCTATGACACGTAATTTACTTGTCATGAATAACTTCCACATTCTGAAGGAGATTTTTTTCTTATTATTACTAAATGCATGTTTATAAATGTATAAGAAGGTACTTGTATTCAGTAATGCTTAGGTGTTAAAGAGGGATTGGTGAACAAATAAAACTGAAGAACAGAAGACCAGTATCAAGTGGAACCTAGAAACATTTATAAGATGTTTAAAAATTACCTGAAAACACATTTGAATTAACTTTCACCTAAAAGAAGATGAATCACATTGTTCCAAATGTATTTTAAGACATTTATGCTTTTTTTTAATAGTGGAATGAAGGCCTGAGACTTCTAAAATGAAGTTTCCTTTCAAAATAACAATACTACGAAACTGTGATATGATTTACTTCCTCAGTGAACTATATGTTCCACAGTACTTGGCAAAGGGAGGAGGTGTAACATGAGAACATTAGATAAATATTTTTCAGATTTTTTTCTTTTAATATTTAGGTTTTACAACACTAATCTTCAAAGGGAGAGAGTATTACGACTCAGGAAACAAATAAGTCAATAAATAAGTCACTCAAGAAGATTCCTGTCACAGAAATACTGGGAAACAAATGGTGATTCACTGCTAAGGGCTTATTTATGAAGTGCAGTGTCTGTGTATTTTTACAAAGGAAAGACAGTCACTGACTTGAGGAATTATTTTTTGCATGATATGTTTTGGACCCTGAGTAAATTTGGGTTTAAGTAAGGGAAAAAGCAAAACATACAAAATAAATGTTTAACTTGTAATATAATCTGTCAACAGATGCACCTTCAGAAATTGTCATAATTGATGAATAATTTATGTTAAAAAAAACTTAACCCTAATAAATGGCAGTGTAGTTACCATTTTGTGAAATTCAGTGCTAACACCACTGACCAAATGTTGAGTTTTCTTTGATAGTATTGGCCACTTTTTCCTCAGGATTCTTCTAGATCATAGTAGGCCACTTTTTCCTCAAGATTCTTCTAGATCACAGATCAGCAGTTCTGATAAGAGTTTTCTGATACAGGTTTGGAAATGAGGGTGGCACTGAGCAGTCTTGGTTTTCAGTATAAGAGCTGATGAGAAAAGGCAATAAAACAGACTGAAAGAACATCTCCTTTCCCTCCCTCTCTCTTAACTCTTGGGTATATCAAAAAATAGTAATAAAATTACAATTGTTATAAAATACAATAACAAAAACAATATCAGAAATATACTATAATTAGTTTTAGATTTAAAATTCCATTGATGGATATTTTTTTAAAATAGTATTTTTCATTGTTCATCTTCTCAGAATTGAAAAAAAATAAATTAAACATGACATGCTTCAGGTAATTGTTAAATAGGTAAAAATTGCCTGCATTTGGCAAATTTTATGTAGTGGGGATGATATGGGAAAGGGAAAAATGAAAATTGCAGAGGAGCGGAATGTATATCTGAGCACAGAAAAGAGAAGATGTTGGAGCTGTGTAGTCATATTAGAAGGAAGGTCTCATTAAAATATGTTCACAGATGTTCCGGAGAAAAAGAGCCCACCTATAAATACTTGCCCATTCACACTGTTTTTTGTTCTTCCTTCTCCCTCTGTTTGTTTCTAATATAACAAAATTTTAACTTATATCCTTAAAAGGAGTATGCAGGCATCCAAGGAAGTAAAGAAACCCTCCTCCTGGTCAAAACTATAGGTGATAATTTAGAAGTTATGCATATTTAGGAAATCTACATTTCTTAATGGCTACATGCCATGATGCATAGCATAAGTGTATTCAAACCCTGTATATCTGGGAACTCTCAGAAAACTCAGGTAAAGTTGTAAGGATCAATGTGGATAATTAAAGTGTGTTAGATCCTGCACAAATGCTCTCATTCAGAAGTAAAGCAATTTTAGAGGGCTATAGCTTAATTCTTGTTCAAGGATGAGTGAGAACATCAAAACAGAGGTTTAATGTGCTTTAATTCAGTATCTTAGCCTTTGCATTTTTAGTAGATTTGTCTTCACTTTTGTAAGTGTTCCTGGTAAAAAAGTCCTTCAACTACCAGCTCTATAATTTTTTCTAAAACACAGAGTATTTTTAATTTCTTGAAAGACCTACTTCACATAATGGAGCCATTTATGAAATAAATACACTTCTGTTTAAAAAAGGTTTCTGACTCAAGAAACTTACAAATGTGAACTGAATGCACATCAGGAGGCAAAGAAATCCATAAACTGTTACTTTAATGAATTCACTGATTTTTTAAAACAATGTAATTGTTTTGGGAGTCTTGATTCAAGTCTGATAATAGCCTTGGTTATCTTCTTCTTCATCTCTCGCATTATAGGAACTAGCTCTGGGACTTTTAGGAGCATTTTACCCAGCATATACAGTTTAGACTTTTTTCTGCAATAGTACAGTTGAGGTGTACCCTTTAGTGTCAACTGTTATCTACATTAGATTTTGTGACACATAGTAATACTCTCTAATACCACATCTTTAAATTCTAGAGCCCTAATATCAAAGGATTTTTCATGAAATATTTTTAACTATTTCATAATTAAGAGAGAGAAAGAGAAAAACCCCTTTACCTACTACTACATGCTTGTATTTCTAACATAGAATCATAGAATCATTTAGGTTGGAAAAGACCCTTAAGATCATCAACTCCAACCATTAATGTAACACAGCCAAATCCACCACTAAACCATGTTCCTAAGCACCATGTCTACATGAGTCTTAAGTACCTCCAGGGACGGTGACTCAACCACTTCCCTGGGCAGCCTTGTCCAGTGCTCCACAACCCTTTCAGTGAAGACATTTTTGCTAATATCCAGTCTAAACCTCCCCCGATGCAATTTGAGGCTGTTTCCCCTTGTCCTATCACTTGCTGCTTGGGCAAAGAGACCTACACCCACTTCGCTACAACCCCCTTTCAGGTGGCTGTAGAGAGTGATAAGGTCTCCCCTCAGCCTCCTTTTCTCCAGACTAAACAACTCCAGTTCCCTCAGCCGCTCCTCACAGGACTTGTTCTCTAGACACTTCACCAGCTTCATTGCCTTTCTTTGGACATGCTTCAGCACCTCAATATCTTTATTGTGGTGGGGAGCCCAAAACTGAACACAGTATTCAAGGTGCAGCCTCACCAGTGCCGAGTACAGGGGCACGATCACTGCCCTACTCCCGCTGCCCACACTATTCCTGATACAAGCCAGGATGCTGTTGGCCTCCCTGGCCACCTGGGCACACTGCTGGCTCATATTCGGGCAGCTGTTGACCAACACCACCAGGTCCTTTTCCACCAGGCAACTTTCCAGCCACTCTTCCCCAAGCCTGTAGCATTGCATGGGGTTGTTATGGCCCAGGTGCAGGACCCGGCACTTGGCCTTGTTAAAGCTCATACAACTGGCCTCAGCCCATTGATCCAGCCTGTCCAGATCCCTCTTAGACCCTTCCTACCCTCGAGCAGATCAACACTCCCACCGAACTTGGTGTTGTCTGCAAACTTACTGAGGTTTGAAACTTTAGTAATTCCCTTCCCCTCTTTAATAAGCATAACTTCTTTAAGACATTTAGATAACCTTAATAGATATTTTGTAGTATCTGATATATTTTTAATGTAATGCTGGTTCCTTGTTATTCTTAAAAGTGCAATACTGCTGTTACTTATTTTAAGAGAAACCTGGTGTTATCCAAATAGATTTCACTTTAGTATAGATAGGTAGAATATTAGATGGTGATGTAATGTGAACCACCTCAGAATGACAATTGCTTCATGATAAAGCAGGGGGAAAACAGGAAATTGAAAAAGTCATTTATATGTTTTACTTTGTTTGTTCCTTAAAATTCTGTACAGCTGTGATCAATAAGACCAAGTTTAATGCTGCAGCAAACAACACAGTGCCACAGCCACTGCACAATACTAACTATAGATTTTACTCTGTGCCGTGGGCAGGGTTTCTCATTTCATACATCATTTGCAACTTGCTGCACTGATTCTGCGAAGTCATTGCCTACCTCACTAACACAAAGTTAGGGAGAAGTAGCATCTTTCCCTACTCTTGTTTTGAACAACTATCACACTAGACACCACAGCTAGTTTTCTGTTGCTCTCTGCTTACAGTAAAGCACCAGCTATAATTATACCAGCTAAAATTATACCAGAAACCCTTTACATTCTATTCTTGAGTGTCAATGTTAAGGAGTTTAAATCCTTCAGCAAAGCTTTGTCTGTCAGGTGCTATAGGCTACTACTCCTTATTTTATCTGTCTAAAGATATGTAACAGAGTGCAAAGCCTACATCCTGAGAGGAAGCTCTGGAGTGTAGCCAAATCTGTCAGGGTTTTTTTTATGTTTCTGAAATGTCATTCAACAAAAATCAGTGTGAGTTATTCTGACTTTCCCCACTCAGCACCAGTAGTATAATAGCTTAATGATAGCATAAGACTCAGGGCACAGACCTGAGACAGGCAATCACAGCAATATTTCATTTTCACCCTGGTCCCCATCCACTGAACCAACATTTCAAGCACTAAAACTAAAGCTGAGTTAAAACGAGTAACCCAATACTGCCAGCCAACACAAAGCATTACCAGACCTCACCTTTGTGTGGAGCAGAGTGAAACAGGCTTTGATATTGCTAATTTCACTGGACTAAATCTATCTAATCATCTTTGGATACAACTGACAGTATAAATGAAGTTTAGGTAAGGACGGAGCAGGGAAGATACATTTACATGTAACCAAAGATTTACACTTACTTTAGTTCCCTAGAATCAAATGTGTGGGTAAGGTTAATGGCTTAAGATAAAGGTCTTATTTATCTTGGAAACGGGCCCCTGCCACCACATTAATTTCTTGACTTTTATTTTAATTTATTTTTTGTCTTCTGTGATTTGAGATTGCTCAGTATATGCCTATGACAGGCCACATCAGTTGATGCCCAATTAAATGAAAAATTCAACCTTATGCCAGTTTCTCTTTCTTTAATAACACAGCCATGTTTAAAATGCAAGACTCTTAAACATACTATCAATCTAATTCCCCTTTGTATTGTCAGGAATATACTGTGCCAAACCCAAAAATACTTTTTACAACAACTCAGTTGCTGTTTTGTCAGTCTCAGTAATCAAGTAAAAAGTATCACTAATGCTCAGATGTGTCTCGGATATATCTGCTATACTTTTGACCTTTAATTAGTTTCAGAGAGAATGTGGCAGAATTCTGTTTTCCTCATGTCAATAGGCTGTAAAGCAAATGACTACTTTGTTTTCAGCTTCTACAGAAAATTGGGATTGTGCAAGCCGCACATGCTGGCGTCACTGATTTTGTTTTACTATTTCTTTTTGCCACGATGTAGCTTCTTATTACTCAGGAGATGAAGGAAGTGATGGGTCATTTTAAGCAGCCTCCTCACTCCATGATTACAGTGCAGCACTGTATACTGAGCCCCTTAAAGGAAAAAAAACCCTCCTCTTTTCTCTAGTGGAGCACGGTAAGAGAAGACGTACAATAGGACCATTATTAAGCACTCTCAAAAGCATAGTTACTATCAGGAGAACACACCAGTATTAGTTAGAGAAAATAGCTGAGGGGAGATAAATAAAGTAACATCTCTCTAACGTATGTGAGGTATCAGAAATACCCCTGAATGATCATTCTCCATAACCCTGTAGGCCACATTATATTAAATGATTATCACTTACGTAACCATTACCTCAGGTTTCACTGACCTTGGCAGCAATGCAGTAATCACATCTTCGAATGTCACTGAAGAGTTTTTACAGTGTAATGCGACAGGCAGACTGAACATGTAGAAATTTTTCTACTCACTATTCACAGATATATATGGATTGTATAAGCCTATTACAAAAGAAATCCATCTCATGTCAAACTTCATTTTTATGAAGTTTTCTGACAATATTGCAGATTCATACAGTATGCTGTTATTAGATTTAATTGTATGAATATCTTTCATACATTTCCCACTCAGCTAAGCTTCTCTGATCTTTTCTGCTGCATTGAAAGAGCTTGAGCCATGGTGACTGCTTAGGAGCATCCATATTTGGCATCACTAAATCTAAAAAATATTTCGTAAGTTCATTAACATTGCAGAGCTGTTGTTAGACCTCTGTAGTCAATGTAAATAGTTGGATGACTGCAAAAAGCACTTGGCAGAAAACCCTGAGGGAGTAAATTTCCAAGATCAGGAAGTTCATTTCGCTCACAACTGACTTAGCAACTCATATCCATAAGCAGTCTCACATAACATGAGGCACTGTGCTTGAGCCAATGTGCTCTGTATTTTGGCTTGCTTATGGCCAGCTGTTTGCAATGTGCTTCTTCATACTTCTGATAAACAGAGAAGCAGACACAGTGCAGTCATGTCTCAGGAGATGATGAACATTTAAAAGTATGAGCTCCTGTGCTGTCTTGAGGTTAGACAGTAGGCTGCATGTTATGCAGTGCTGGTACCAAAAAATTGAGCAGCACTTACTCTTTTAAAAGAATTGATGGTGCCCAGATGTATACTTCATATTTGGAGGAAAGACCTGAAAGAGAGTCAAAAAATCTGAGTTCCAAAGGATCATCAGCCTGAGATTATTCAAAACCAGAGCTTCTGCTTCATAAAAAACCCTTCCTAAATCAAAATCCTCTGCCCTCTCACTGAGGTTAAGACTCCAAGGAATAAGCAAGAAGAACTATCTTTTACTAACAAAAGGATTGTCTGAACAAGGTTTTTAGTTGCAGAGTAATAAGAAAGGCTTTTCTTAGGTGATGATATACAGTATTTTTAAGAGTGAGATATTAACCTGACCTGGTTGTCAGGATATGGATGGAGAGGTATACAAGTTGAAGACTGTTGCATGATGGTCTTGCATATTACTTTTTACAGGGGTGAGGGTGAGGAAGTGAGGATGGGAGGGTAGTGGTATTATTACACAAATAAGGTAAAGAACAAAACCTAAAAGATAAAACTCCCAACAGTCCAATGGAAAAGCTGGCTGACTGTTGGCTGAAAGCTAAAGCTGACATGATTTCAATACCTTTAGGTACTGAAACACCTTTTGGGAATAATCATCACTAATTTTTTTATTTAACAGGTTGAAACTCAATGAAACTAAACAACTTTCATTCAAAATAAGTGAGATTTTTTATTTCTTTCTGGGAATTTGCAGTAAAACTTAAAAGAAAAATATAGTGTGTCCTCTTTGATGAGATCTCAGTATTATGAAGGTTGAACTGAGATTTACATTTCTTCTGGGGATGACAGCCTTAAAAATGGTGAGAAGTGGAGTGAAAAGTTTGCTGGTCCAGTTTGACACAGTGCTACTGTCATTTTTAGGAGTACATTTAAGAAGGGTGTGTATACTCACAGGATTACAGAAATCTTAATATATTTAAAAGGTTTCCTATTATATTGTTTGACGATTAAGTTCTGTACTACAGTAAAAAAATATTGTCACAACTCTAAAACCTGAAGTGTCAGACCTTCACCTGCTTATTAAGTAGCACTTTCATATAAAAATCTTACATCTGCTATTTTTAAAATATTCTTTTCTTTTATCTGATTAATTTATTCAGCATGGTTTTCTCTCAGTGGAAGTCTCCATGGTATTATTGACTATTAATTCAATCATCAGTGCATGGATAATTTTCCAGCTTAGACACTTCATTTGATTTTTCCTATAGCAAAATACTGCTTCTGTTTTTATTTTGGTTTAGCATCAGGAAAATACTACCACATAAAAAAACAATCTAGCTGCATATTACCTGAAATACCAGTTAGTTTTTCTAAATGAACCATTTCTCTTCAATATTATTTTAATCTTTGTTGTAAGAGAAACAATTATTAGAAATAAAATAATAGAGTTTTTTCTTTAATTCTTGATTTAATAAGAGAGTGAGGATAAAAATAATTTCAATATTTTAAATAATACACAAAAAAAAAAGAAATCCAATACAATCTGCAAAATTTTATAATTTCCGTAAATGCTTCTCTCCTTCTATGATGGAGGTAATAGTTAAGTAGTTCTGCAAGGCATTAATCAATGTTGGTTGTGGCTGAGCTGAAGTTCTGATTGGTTGCTCAGGACTAGCCATCCACTGAAGAAGAATCCACACTCTTTAGAATTAACTGCTTTTTTGTCCCCTACCCTAAAAAATACAGAATCTTAGAAGGAAGAAGAAAATCCCTGGAAACAACAAAAGAGAGAAAGCCAGAGAAATAAATCCGCAATTACAATGATTCTGATGCCAGCATTCCTTGTACATCGAGTCCAAATCACATATTGTCTGGATTTGTAGGAAAGAATAGGAGTTTATATATTTCCAAGGAGCAGCATTGGCACGTATTTCCAGACGCTGCTTGTTCTGTGGATAGACAGCTCAGCATTGAAATATACAATTTTTTGAGTAGCAAAGGTACTGACATTGTTTATTTCTTTTTCAGTCATTTTTGGACACTGTTTCTGATCACTTCTTTATCTATATTGATTTGAGAAACTGTAGTTTTAAAAGAATTACTTGCAATGTACCTTACAAGACACTGATGTTAGAGGTCATTCATTATTACAAGACCAAGAACTGCAATATAGGGCAATTAGTTTTGCCTAACTGCAATATGTATTCTAATGAAACAGAATAACCATTAAATGCCATAATGAGTTCACCTAAACACCACCTGTTTTAACAGCCATCTAGCTCTAGTATTTTGAATTTGTAGTCTGTTAATCTTGCTTCCTCTTATTCTCCTAACACACATTATATCCAATATCAACTACAACTCAGTGTTCTTCCATAAACTGTGAGCAACAGAGAGACATCAAAGCAGAGAAAGAAATATGTGGTAGCAGAAAATGCTATACTATACAATGGAACAAGCACTGCCAGCATTGTTGTTATTCTTCGAATCATAGAATCATTTAGGTTGGAAAAGACCTTTGAGATTATCAAGTCCAACTGTTACCTAGCACTGCCAAGTCTGCCTCTAAACCATGTCCCTAAGCACCATATCTACATATCTTTTAAAAGGCTTCTGAAAACCTAGAATCGTTAGCTATCTAAAGAAAAGTTTGGTCCAGTAGCAGCTACACCTTGCTGTACTGTCATTGAAGGAATCTACATAGCCTTCTTACAAAAACATTACATTAAGCTGTGCTTTGATATGTTTTCCTGAGACAAGAAAGCACAAGGAAGATTGAGGTACTGAATCTCATGTTAACTTTGTAGTCAGTCTTTTCCTCTGGCTCAACAATTCTGCCACCACAAAAAACTAATAAAGAAGTTCTGTATAATTTACTTATTTGGTATCAGCTTGTACACACATTACATACAAAAATGTAGGGCCAAATCCAGTACCCACTTATGCCAATTAAGATTTAATAATGATTTTAATAATTGTGGGCTGTGCACTTAGGTAGGAAATTTCACAGGAAAAGAAAATGGTACAAATCTGACTATGGATCTGCTCTTATGGGTAGTGTCTCATGTCTCCAGAAAACAGGAACAAATCAGAAATTAAAATAAGTTATCAGACTTTTCTCTTGATAGTTCATAAAAGATTGACTGCTTCTACATGACAAGGTCAATACATATATTAGTAAAGAGAAATGTAAGCAATTACAAAACAGTAATACACATGATCTTTTCCTTGCACACACACATGCAGAGAATAGGACAAATATTTTTTTCTTAGAAAATAAAAAGTAGAATCTACAACTGATACAAAGTTCAATATTTTGCACCTTTCAAAACTTTACTATCATAGAAGAGAATCCAACAATATTTTCTTTTTCCTGAAACAGCCTGGTTTATAAACACATTAAAAAAAGAGTGGCGGGGGGAAAACCTTTCTAGAAAGAATCTGTTTCACATCTTTCACATCCATTTCTGACTGGACAAATAGACTTGGCTGTACATTGCAACAAAGAAGTTTCAGAACAGGTAGCAGGAAAAAAAGGTAGAAATAATAAAAAATATGATGTATTTTCTTAACAAGGTTTTCACCAAAGTCTCTGGGAATAGATGACACAAACATCTGCTAGGAATGCTGCACATGTCCTGCCTTCATACACAGGGTGGGCTAGATAACCTCGCAAGACCCCTCCCTTCCTCATGATTCTTGCACAGGTTCTTCCGATTTTCAAGACAAGTAGTGACTTTGTAGGCAAATAGTTACTAAAGAGGCTGCATGTGTGGGAAGACAAATACTGTCATTGTTCAGATGAAATCTGAATTGCTGAAAAACTCTGCCCTGGGGCAATATCCTGGGCTGGGTTTGAGTAAACTGATGTTTAAAGCACTTTCTCTTTGTTCCTTTATTTGTTTTAGTTATAGGTTTTGTTTTGTTTTGTTTTGTTTTCTGTCAATAAAGGTAAGCCCTAGAGAAGAGGTGAGTTTCAATTCCAAATGTATATTCTTTGTTTTAGAACAGGTTGGAAAGACAGGAGCAGATGGATAACATTTGGGACATTTTGTCAATTCATCTGTTAATAAGTGAGACACTCATACTGCCTGCATTAAGCAAAGCCCTTCTGTATCCAGCACTGCCAGCAGCCCTGAAGATATCCTCTGAGAATGTTTTTGATGGTGGACAGCTAAGGTAAAAATAGTAATATTTGCAAAAGCCAATAACCATATCACAGCTCCTTGAACCAAGACCTCTGTTGTGATCACACCTGGATTTATTTCACCACAGAAACACCTTTTCCCAGTAATAAAGCTTACTAAGCTTGCTCAAACAGAACTAATAGAACATACGGCTTACAAAATCTTTTTCTACTATTTCTGAGAAACAAAGCAAACATATTACCTAGCTGATGTCAGCCTGCCTGTTACTATTTTGTGTTCCCTGATGTTCCTTAAATATGTGTTGTTGCATGGTGTGTACCTATGATATCTTGGATTTCTCATTCAACAAAGGGTCATAGAATGATGCAGCAACTTAAAAGATACTGTATGCAGTGGAAATAAAATAGACATTTAATTGCATTTTGTAATTCAGATTCGTGATTTGGAAAGAAATGCTAGGGTATGAAAACAAGTATTATCACAATTCTTTTGAAAACTCTAACTTCCCCATTCTTTGGAAGCATTGTAATTTACAAGAACATATTCTAGCCACATATTCTACCACACTGTAAGTCAACACCAGAGTATGTAAACAAAATGGAATCTCTTATATCATCAGATGATGTACATAGAACAAAACTGCTAGTTTCTCTGCTTGTGTGCAGCATTTTTCAGTGTTTCAGCATTGTTAGTATGATCAAATGATGCTGTCAACTAAGAGGCAATTTTTCTTTATAAACACACAGATATTGCAATGATGTGCAGCCATACTATTTGGTATACTATTCAACATGCATGGATGGAATTAGGAAAGTCAAAGCTCAGATGTTGAAACTAGTGAGGGAGATGAAGGACAACGAGATGAAAGGCTGAGGAAAATGTGGGGCCAATGCTCAATGGAAAAGTGAACTTCATGACAAAGGACAGAGTAAAGGCTGAGGTACTTGTTGCTTGTTTTGCATCATTTTTGGTGATAAGATCTGCCATCTCATTCCCCGATTTCCTGAGCATAGTGATAGAATTTGTGAGAATATAGCAGTACCTACAGCAGACAAAGATAGAGCAGGGAACACTTAACCCACTTGGACATGGTGTAGAGCATGTTGGGACTGCTGACCGATGCCACTGAGAGGCTGCTTTCTGCCATCTTTGAAAGATCATGTCAATCGGGGAAGTTCCTTATGGTTGGGAAATGCAAATGTCACATCCACCTTTATGCAGGGCAACCAGGAGGATTGGGGGTACTAGAAGCCAATCAGCATTCCTCGATCCCTGGGAAGATGGCTTCTTAAAGCCATTTCCAGGTACTCGAAGAACAAAGACATGACTGGGAACAGCCAGTGTGTGTTTGCCAAGGGAAAATTATGCCTGACCAACCTGGGTAGCCTTCCATGATGACATTACCAGCTCAATGAATAAGAGAATAACAGTGGATGTTCTTTATTATAGACCTGGGTGATGGGATCCAAGCAAGTTTGTAGACCTCATCAAACTAAGGGGGAAAGATCAATACACTGGAGGGTGGTGCTGCTATTCATAGGGGCTTCAACATGCTGGAGGACCTTGTGAGGTTCAGCAAAGGTAAATGATTTTGTCTTTTATGGCCAATACCTGTAGGAACACTAGAATTTGCTCCAAAGCATTACTTTTTTTTTCTTAAGCATAAAACAAAGGCATAGTCTTTTTTAAGAAAGACAGTAATGCAATCAGCTGTTGTCACTGTATGGTTTGCTGAAAAACATTTTACACGACGTCATCTATCCACAGATCTACCCCGCAATGTTGTTATTCTAAGACAACACAGACAGATGATTCACATTTTGGCAATCCTATTTCATGCACTGTCACTCATCTTAGACAACTACTTGAGCTACAGAAGCTCTGGTATTTGTTTTTTAATACTTTAAAAAGCTTGTATATTCTCATGTGGCTGGTAGATGATACTGGAACATAACTACAATGCCAGTTCTAACTAATCCTGCTAAACCAAAACTAAAATCACAAGGATAGCTAACTATACCTAAAGATCTTATTGATCTCATAAAACCTGTGCCTCCTTTCTCTTGGTACTTTAGCCTTCTGCCAATATTCTGCTTCAAGTAAACGAAAGTTATAAAGAAGACAGAAATAAGCAAATGAAAGAAAAAATGAAACAAAAAAACTCCACTGTAAGTTGTCTGTCCATACTCTTTTTTTATGATGGGCTGTAGCACATTCCACATACCTTGGAAAACCTCTTCTTTCATTAATGGATCAGAGAAAATAACATTTCTTGGTTTCTACACTTCTTACATGCAAGGTCAGCATCATAAGCGTCATATATCTTCCCTCCTCTACTGTCCCTTAAGGTTATGTGTTGTAGTAACTCCCACAATCTTATTCCCAGTCTCCTGCATTTCCTCACAGACCACACTTGCAAACTTCTAAAGCTAGTTCTGCAGTTGCTATGTATCTTGGGAATGAAATCTTCCAAACAGATTCAGTGGACAATTACAGATCAGAAGTATAGGGTACAGTTTATGAAAAAATGTGAAAAACTATTTGCCAACATATTTACCACATACATGCTCATATACAAGCATGCAATCCCTGATAAGTTTTGGAGGTGATCAGAAATAATTAATGTTTATTATTTTATGTTACTTATTTCTGTGGCACATACCTCTATCCAAATATGCCCAAATAGTTGATTGGTTTAAGATTCCGTGCTTTTAGAAAACAAATGACATATCAGGTCTTTTTTTAGAAAGGCACTTGTCTACATTTATCATTGGGTTAATAAAAACTTACACTTTTAACATGCAAATATATAATATATATAATAAATACACAGTTATAGACAAAGAACACATGGTGTTCAGAGCTGGAGACAAATATATTTCACTTTCTCAGAAGATACTGCAATTTGGCTGATGTCCACTTTTCTGGCGATCTCTGGGGGTGAGCTAGAGGCTGCTTCTTTTGATATCTTATTTGGATGACTCAGTGCCCTTCTGAAGTGTCAGCACTGGATTACAACCCAAGTGCTAATCAGAAATCTAAAACTAGGGAATCTGGGATCAGTGGTAAAATGCTACCAGTCTCTTTTTCCTTGTGATAAGGAGATGTACTGACTCTGTAGAATCACTGCAGCAAGTTGCAAATGATGTATGAAATTAAAAATCCTCTGCCCAGTGCACAGAGAGTACACAGATAACACTGCAGTTACTGCTGTGTTGTGGTATTTGCAGTGATATTTAACTTAGACACATCATTTGACAAAAAACAAGCAAACAAGCAAACAAAAAAAACAGAGCAGAAGTATTAAACAAATTATAGTGGGAGGAATTAGCATTAAGCTATATTTTGTTATTAAGTTATATTTTGTTTTGTTCCTACATCCCCTTCCCAATTTCCCCCCTTCTTCCCCACCAAACTTCATTTGATGAGCATCTTACATGGAGAGCTGGAGTCTGGTAAAGTACCTTACCAGCAGATAGCTCCTGTACACATATGCATAACCTCATGGGACATGCAGACACACTTGGAAGATCCACAGCTGGGAAGAGAAGAGGAGGGCTGAGAAAATGAACCTCATCCTGAACAGTCGGATTAAAAAACAGTAAGGAGATGTTTTCAAAAGCTATACTGCAAAGAGGTCTCCATGTTCTGCAGCTTCGCAGCCATGCTAACAAAAGTAAATAGCTGGCTTTTTAAACATAGTCTTTAAAAGTCCTTTAGCTTTGATGAAGGGGACAAACCAATTTTTCTGCTCTCATCCAACACTATATCTTAAATAACTAAGGAAAAAAAAAGAAACGTGTGAGGAAATCTCCAAATGAGTGTTTGGAATTTCATTTTGCAATTTTGAAGTTGCTTTGTTTTTACCAGAAAGGCATAAAAAATACTTAGAAGTCAGTGTGGTTTGATGTTAGATATACTGAAATATTTCTAGAAAGAGATGGTGAGGAATTATTTGGTTACTCTCTTTTTCTCCATTTAATGAATGACTACACAAATTAAAAAAAAAATATTTTTCATCTTATATTTTAAATCTGATGTCTTCCTTCTTTTCTATTTGGCTTTACTAATCTGAACTGGCATCAGTGCTAAGGCTCCTGTCTTATAAGTAGCTGTTACACACTTGCCATTTTCTGGCTTATCTAAAAATAATCTACCTTTAAAATGGTGTCCTTCTATCCCCCATTTTTCTATTCTTATATTTGGCAAATGTGATCCTGAGTCAGATTAAAATGAGTACCGCTGGCACGCAGTCTAGTAAAAGGTTCTATACTAAGTGGTACATGGCAGACTGGTAGTTTAACATATCACAAGCCAGCTGGGCTAGGAACACTGGCATTATCTGACTGGGAAACAGGGAAACTCTGATTTTGTTTTTTAGGGACAAATAGAATAAGGTTCTAAGCCTTGCTATTTAAATATGGAATTTATTTTAGCTCACTGAGAGATTTTGAAAACACTGTTTTTCTAGCATTCTTCTTAGTTTATCCTCATAGCACAAAGACCTCCCTTTACAAGTCATCAGTAAAATGAATGTAACTCTTTTAAAGGTTTCTATAATATAGTGTTGGTAAAATAAGCAATATAATTGTGTATATGCTGGGCCTTGATATTTTGTATTAGGTTTACTTTGCGTGAGTAATAAGGTCACCCAAGCTAATGTATTAATATTCAGAGCACACTGAATGTATATTGTCAGATGTTATGTATAAAACTGAAAGAACTGAAAGGAAGACTGTAATAATGTGTTTTGAAAATGAAAACGTTATTTGGCCACTGCACTAATTCTGCAACATTACACATGTTGGTGAGTGCTCTTACATCTGAAAAATTAGCTACTGAAAATACCAGTATAGATTACATGTACTTATTAAACTATAAGTAAAATAAAATTTGAACTGGATGTCAATAAATGGTTATAATAGTCCTGTACTAATTGCCTGTCCTAAACTAAGGTGAATCTCTGTGGTATATATTCTCCATAGCCATCACAAAAAGATATATTCTATGCTTCATTAAGTGAACCAGAATAAATCTAGCTTAACAATGGGAACACCAGCCACATGTGCAAAAAAGAATTGTGAGGGACTAAATTTAGGTGTTTGTTTCCTTCAATGCTAATAGAGGGAGAGAGTGTCTACAATTATCAGTGAGCCTGCATATCTTGTCAGGGATCCAGAGTGAATAAAAATTTAGAGTTGGTGATCTTTTCCATCTATCAAAATAACATAAGATGCACCTTGATTTTTTTTTTTTTTTTCAGCTTGGTGAAAGCTTTGTCTTTCAGGGTTTTACAAGCATTTTCAGTTTTAGAATTATGCAAACTCAGCAGGGAGATCTTTGTAAGGTAGAAGACATTTTAGGAAAATTATTATATATAGCACAATTACAGACTTGAACAAATAACTGATTTCTTGGTCCATTGGCAATTCAGGATAGAGGGATTCAGCCAGTGCAAGGTGAATTTTAATTCATCTCCAGCTCAACCAGCAAATCAAAAAGGAATTGTTTGTGATGATATGAAATATTTGCTACAAAATGAGTATTTCATTTCAAACATGAGCATTTATAAAGGCTTAAAAAGATAATGGAAATGTAAAGCCAAAACATTAGTTTGAGATTTAATTAAGAAAAACTTCAGCTTTTACATTTTTTGACATGAGCTATTTTGTCAAATATTTTATTGGACAAAACATTTTGATGTTTGCAAGTCTATATTTTTCACTGGAGGAAATACAGTCCTGCTGAAAATTATTATCCATGGCTAATATTCCAGTGGGTACACAACTTGGTCCTAGAGCTATTGTTACAATTTGTGTACCTACTTAAGATTACAGGTCTTTAGAAACCGCATAATTTGCATGCATTCAGTAAATGAAGTTGTACTGAAAACCAAAATGAATATGTAACAGGAATCCTAACCTAAATCTTTTCCCTAATTAACCTCCTTTTAGACTCCAATTACCCAATATCTACCTAGACTAGATGTTTCTGCAATAGGGCTTTCTTCCCTTGCTCCAAATTGGGACGGACTCTAACAACCCATTCCCACACCATAGAGGAAGTAGCAATTAACTCGCAGTCTTTTTCAGGATTCTGACATTTGCCAGCAGACTGCAGTAACAAGAAACATTCAAAACCTTATCACACTCAGGTTGATTTGAAAGCCATATACTTTTCTTAGCATGCTGTCTACTTGTTCCCAGTGGAGAAGCAACAGGGGTAATTTTCTGCAGCACTACAGGATGTGCAAAATGTTTGAAGAGGAATGCTTAAATCACTAACATCTGGTGGAATTCAAGTGGATTCTTTATTCCATCTTTCAGGAGCTCAGTGGTAGCTGCTGAGAATGACATTGAGTACACACTGAACAGAGATATTCTTTAAGACTCATTTCAGATAACTCTTCAGTCTTTGCTGTGAATCTACCCTCAATTTTGAGATCCTACATCTGTTTCACTATTTTGGAAAAAGTTAGCACGTTAAGATATTTGATGATTCTAAGGGTTTGGCAAAGTAAAGCTGGACATTACCATCTAGATACTGCACTATTAAATGTTTTGCTCATTTGTTTATACAAAAAGATAGTCAAGTTGCCCCTTCAATTGTCTCTTATGTATATGAATGAAGACTTTATTGCAGCACCAATGAATCTCAACATAGTATGTCTTTCTTGTGTGTTTGTTATTATTGTATTTTGTTTCACTTTTAACTGCTTCTTCAGTTCTTTAGATTTTGTTGTAAAATACCGGTGCATGAGACAGTAATACAACAGTTTTTGTAAGACCTTCGAGGAGTGAGAACTGGGTGTTAAGAAGATATAAATGACCACAGCAATTCAGAACAATTATCCATGAAGTCCCATATTCTGAGTCTCATGTATAGTTACTAGAACAACATATTTCAAAAGAGATATATAAAATATGATGGGGCTAACTGAGAAAAATTATCTTTAAATTAAAATTTTGTTCTAAAACAATGAAGTTAATTCTTGGGTTACGTCTCAGAATAAATACTGCACAGGAATTCATGTATGAGCCACTGAATTGAAGAAAATCTTACTCTTCATAAAAATATCTACTCTTAAAAAAAGATCTAAATAACATGGGGTTTAGACTTACACAGTGTATGATAGATGCGTTACATATTGTTATATATCAATCTAGATAGATACTGATATATATAGATATGACAGATGCATAAGCACAGATATATCAACAGTTTAAATTCTTTTCCTTTTCAATTTCATTGGCTAGTCTTTGAATCCTGTTTTGTGTAAATGAATATAAATGTATTATCATTGTGACCAAAATATTAAGAAATATATTGCTCACAATGATATTGCAATTTTTCTCCCTCTTGATCACATAGGTAGGATTTCTAAAAATACCTAAGCAATTTCTCAGCACAGCTTCCTCTGAAATTCACTGAGTACTGATAAACTTCTGTGTCCTTTTTGTATAGATATCTTTGTATTCCTGCTATTATTTCTGTCTCTTCTCTGGATTTCTTTTCTTTCTACATTGTTTTTAAATTACGTAGTAAGACTCAAACACATTTTATGTTCATAAGTCAACAATATTCTCTTGGTTCCTTTATTAATAAAGCTAAGCATATTATTTGAGGGTTTTATATGCTCTTGATGGCAGAAGAGTTTATTCACTTAAAGATGTATTAGACTAATACTGAGAAAATGCGCAATATTTACAGTGTTTTACATACTTATCATACTATGCTAATTAATAGAGATTTAAATCCAGGCAGTCTGATTCACTAATTTGTTATGATAGTAATAATAATTTATTATTTAATATGCAAAGACAGTATGCTTAATCTTTGTAAGGTGTGTTAAGAAATCCTAAAGAGTTTGTTAAGCCAAATGCATTTCGAAAGAAGGCAATTAAAGGATTTGGATGCTTTTGTGAGAACTTTCAGTAGTCTAAAAAGCTTCAGAGGATAAATTCAATTTTAAGAATTTCAAAATTATCTCTGACTCTGATGTTGTTAAAAGTATAATCTCAATAAATACTGTTCCAGAAAATGGTTGAGTGCAAACTCTGCTCTTGGGAGTCAAGATCTGTTTCTTGCATATTCCCAAGATATACTGGAGATAAGATTTCAGAATTATGTGCTTTTCCCATCAAAACAGAAAATAATGATCCTCCCTTTTGTTCTTTTTACAGTGTCTTCATGGTTTTGCAATATAATATGTGCATGGTTTTGTATGGAGGAACTGTGATAAATTACTATGTGGGAAACATTGCTTGTGTGGGATAGATAAGAAATAGGTACACTCATGTAGGAAGGAACAGATAAATTCTCTTTATCTGTGTTTATCCTTGACTGCGTTCAAGTTTTCCTGGTCTTAGTGTAGTGAAATTGATCTTTTACATACACCCAGTCTTTTTGTCACTGTTACTCTTAAATGATGCTAAATCAGAATGGCCCATCTGAACAAATACTCAGACATTCACACAGTGATAAATAGTGGTGTCAGGAGCATACAGTGACCTCTGAACATGAGAGAAAAAAAGAAGACTTCTCAGGAGACATATGTTGATTAGAGATGTTTCATCCTGTAAGATAAACAGGTTTGTGAGCAAACTATTAGCAGTAACTGCTGGTGTTGATACATTCTGAATAAACTTGGTCTATGTAAATAATTCCAAACCAAAAAATAAAGAAAATAAAGAAATAAAATATATAACTGAGTGATAGGACTTACAAATATTCAGTATTTATTATAAATGTAATTTTGAACAGTTTCTCTAAATCAACCAACCAACAAAACAAAAAGCATTGTTTAGAGAGAACTATTATGAAATTTCAAGAGATTTGTAACTTGGGAATTTACAGTGTTTGACAGTGTGTATCTATAGTACAGCATAATGACAGCTTCAGCTATACTAAAAATTTTGTTTTTTTCCAGGAATGACACTGAATGTATTTCTAAACAGCACATTATATTCATCTCATGCGAGTGGCTGGAGATGAATGATATGAATAATTTTATATGATGCATATTGGAATAAATATCACTCATGTGGCATAACTGCAAATGTGAAGGTAGAATCAGAATATCCTTCACATTATAGACTTGTAAAAAAAATAATAAAAATTGTAGGCCTCTTGCATTCACACAAAAATAGACATGTGCTCAGAACACACATTGGCTTCACATAAGTAAATAAAGCAGGAAAATAAACTAATTTCAAAATAATCTTTAGTCTCAGATGATGACTCTCTCTCCAGGACCATTTCTAGAGCTGGTTGAATTGATTTGCCAAGAGCGTAGGGAATTGTAGTAGACAGATGAGCAAGGAGAATGTGAAATATAATTTTACAAGTTTAAACTGGAGTTATAGATTATTGTTTGAATTCAAAAGCAAGGAAAAGTAGAGATAATTTCCCCACAACATTCCAGAGGCTTCCACTTTAATAATGTTCTCCTTGAAATAAAAGATGTGTACTTTTCCTCTACAAGCAAGGTGCGCAGGATATGCACTAAGAGAACATAAAGAAAATTTTCCTTATACTCAGGTTTCTTGGACAAACAATTCTCTCCTCTAATGCACATCTTCTCACATGTGTACATCTCATGGAAAACTTTAATGCAAAGATGATAACCACAAATTGCCTCACTTATTGAGGTGAAGGAATGGAAAGGGATAAAATATTCTGGAAGCAATAATGAACAACATTCAAATACTGTCTATTAATAGAGGAATAGAATAGAATAGAATAGAATAGAATAGAATAGAATAGAATAGAATAGAATAGAATAGAATAGAATAGAATTAATTTCAGCTGGAAGGAACCTAGAATGATCATATAGTCCAACTGCCTGACCAATTCTGACCACCACTGCTGACCAAAAGTTAAAGCACGTTATTAAGGGCATTGTCCAAATGCCTTTTAAACACTGGCAGGCTTGGGGCATCGACCACCTCTCTGGGAAGGGTATTCCAGGGCTTGACCACCCTCTCGGTAAAGAAATGCTAATACCCAGTCTGAACCTCCCCTGGTGCAGCTTTGAACTATTTCCATGAATCCTATCACTGGATACCAGGGAGAAGAGATCAGCACCTCCCTCTCCACTTCCCCTTGTTAGGAAGCCATAGAGAGCAACGAGGAGGTCACCCCTCGGCCTCCTTTTCTCCAAACTAGACAAGCCCAAAGTCCTTAGCCACTCCTCATAGGACATGCCTTCCAGCCCTTTCACCAGCTTTGTTGCCCTCCTCTGGATATATTCAAGGGTCTTCACAACCTTCTTAAATTGAGGGGCCCAGAACTGCGCACAATACTCCAGGTGAGGCTGTACCAACGCTAAATACAGCAGGGTAATCACCTTTTTTGACTGGCTGGTTATGCTGTGTTTAATGCACCCCAGGATGCAGTTTGCCCTCTTGGCTGCCAGAGCACACTGCTGACTCATATTGAGCCTGCTGTCAGCCAGCACCCCAAGATCCCTTCCTGCGGGGCTGCTCTCCAGCCACCCCACTCCCAATTTAGACTTGCACCTGGCATTACTCTGTTCCAGGTGCTGAATCTGTCATTTGGACTTGTTAGATTTCATGCCATTAATCATTGCCCAATGCTCCAATATATCTAGATCCCTCTGAAAGGCCTCTTGTCCCTCAAGAGAGTCAACAGCACCTCCCAGTTTGGTATCATCAGCAAACTTGTTCATGGTGCATTCAACTCCTGCATCCAGATCATTGATAAATGTTAAGTTAACAAACCAATTGAATAACTGAAGAAAAATGAACAATCACCTACACCATTGAAATCAGAACTCTTCAAGCACAGATTTTCTGAAAACAAACTATATGTTTAGATACTTGACTGTGAATTTATGGGCTTGATTTTACCCTTTTATCTACAAATACAAATAGGAATAGAGCACTGTTCTGTGCATTAAAGCATGCAGGGTGGGCTCTGGAAATAGATAAAAAATAGCAATGTGTCTTTTTTGCTGCATATCACAGACAGAAGTAGGGCTCTTTCGAAGCTGAATCTGAACTGGACCTGCTGTGGTGGGAACTAGGCAGCTTGCACAGGCTGTATATCAGCCCTGAGAAGGACTCAGGCTCACACCAACACTCACACCGTACTACACACTCACTGCGACTTTTTAGTAAAACACACCTTAAGATTTGTAAAGGCATTATTTATTTAGTGAGATATTTTTAAAGGTTTCTCTGATGGTCTTTGTCAAGTATGCAGCAATATAAAAAAAAAAAGCTCATTGAGATAAATTGTGAAAAGAAAAGGCAAAAGAGCATAGAAAGCTGACTAGAAATACAAGCACAATTGATGCACAAGCAATGCATCAAAATTATGTTCTGAAAGACTGTATACTAGTACTATATGAGTTCATGTATATGTACATAGGTATTCTTTTCTCACCAGAGAGTAGGATATTGCTTTTTACAGTCAATTTTCTTGTCGTGTGTATGACACAAACATGTTTAAGGGAGTAAAAACCTGGTATGGTATCTCAGTTCTCCAAGACAGCTTGCACGAAATTTCTCAAACAGAAATATAGTAGCACAGGAGTAACTACATAACATGTTTTATTCATACACAGCAAATCTGACTAAAACAAAATAAATTTCACTGATTGCATATTAAGTTTTAAACTCTGCAAGAATTCTGTCTAATTAATACTGCTCATGGGCTTAGAAGAAAATATGTAAGACTTAGAAGAGGGGGAAAAAACAAATCCTGTAGCAACACAACAGAAAATACAGTGAACTTGACATCATGAGCTTTTGGTAAAATGTTAAAATCAGCTTAAAAGCTTGTCTACCAAACACTCCAAACAATCTTAAAAACCTTTTAAATTCCTAGCAATATTCCCTAGAATTCATTTGGTTTGGATTACTATTGAAATCTTTCCAGGCAAATGAAATTATTTTGCAATACTTCAAGGTTGGGGTTTTTTGGGTTTGGTTTGGTGGTTTTGGTTTTTTTTTTTTTTTTTTTGTATTCTTGAAGGATTTTTAATGTAGTGTAATGGATAATAATATAATATTTCTGAAGTATGTCTGAAGGTAATATGACGATTCGAGAATTTTCAGTGTTACACTGAAAAATATTAAAACACATGGTGAAGAATTCCCTGAGGATAATTTTGAAATTATATTTTACTAACCAGAAAAAGAATTTTTCATTACAGAAATACAAAGTTCAGCTATTGAATTAAGCAGAACCAGCTAGAATGACATTTTAAACAGCCATATTCCCCATATCTGGCATAAAAACTTAACACTATGTAGGAGATATTGAAGATAAACAGTACGCCCACAGCTGGTTTTGATAGAAGAAACCATAGGACATAGATACGGATTGCCACTTGGGTTTCATCCAATACATTTCACCTGATACTAGGTACTTTACTGAGTAATGTAAGACAAAAAAGTAGTTTTGAAGTTCTTTCATGAGGAATACAGAGACAACATTATGAGTTAACAACAGGCATCTCCAAAAGTTAGTTGAGAAAGAGGGTAGCCCAAACTGCCATCTGGAAGTGCCTCTTATTAAGGTGGATATCAGCTTTTATGCATCACCCACTTCTCTCCATGGCTAGGTCATGTGTACACATATAAAACATGGCAGTTTTCTTTGCAAACATGGTCTTAACCACCTCTACTATGACTGATTCCTTGATGTATTTTTATTAACTTTCAAAAGAATATATTTTCTGGACTACTGGTATGGTTTCCCAAATGTCTGAAAATATTTTAACAATTTAGTTCCAGTTTACTTTGAATTGTTAGGTGATACTATTGTGTGTTTATGTAAGTGCATGTAAACATGCAAATACTGTTTGGTGTATTTAATTGCATTGACGCAGGAATATCTTCTGACTGGGACAAGGAGTTTAAATTTCACCAACTCCTAGAATTGTTGGAATTTCCATGGAAAATAAATTGCATTTTTAACAATGCTTACTGTCTGATTGTTTTCTTGTATCTTCCACTTTTGTACTCTGTTCACAAAGTGAGGGAAAATTTGAATAGACTAGAGAGATGTAAAAAAGAAATACACTGATGATACAAAGGTTGTGCTACTGACTCTTCTGGCCATGTTTTCAGGTGGTAAAATATCATGGCATTCTGTGATTTGATTTCAATGGCACCTGCAATTGTTTTCCTGAAAATAACTTCATTTTTTTATTAAAAAGATTTTAGTTAGGGTGGAAGGTTCATTTCTAGGAACCCAGGCTTTCACATTTGGCTAGAAATCTGTGTCTTGTAACATATATATATACTTATTTGTTATTTATAACAAGACTCCTCTTTTGTAATTGAAACAGCATGTGGAAAATCAGCAAGCCCTGACAAATAAACAAAACTCAGCTTAGCTGAAAACCAACATTAGGTGAATGGTTTCTTCTTTATGAAAAAAGAAGCATGATAAAATATCAACAGTGAATTTTTGCCTATATTGTTTCATCCTTAATATGTTAGAAGATAAATCTCATTGGGCTTCACAAAAATTGCAGTTCTAATGATGAATTTTCAGCAAACAAGATTTCATAAGGTTCCTACCTATAAAACAATATATTGAAGCTTCACTTGGAAAATTACCATCTCACAAGAAGTAACAGTATGACCTGCTATACGAAACAGCAGCAACTAACTCATTATAGGGTGTAGCCAATACTAGATCAGAACACTGGTTGGTAAAATAGCTGGAAAATAGAAAATAGTTATGATTAAAAAAAAACCAAACCCAAACTAGTGATATCTCTCTCATATCTTCAGTGCATAGAGATGTGGTTAAAGTGTTATAAATATAGGCATTTCAATGTTCCTCTGTAAAAATACCTATCACAGGCTTAGCACAATATCGTTCAATTAACTCTATAACAAAGATAAATGCAATTTAATTAATTATAACCTGCCTGTATTTGGTCAGCTTTATCACCCCATTGTTTTTTCTACAGATTGCGTAAAGAAAGGTGTGTGAAGATTGCTGAGAAAGTGACCCACTTTGACTATTAGGGACTGCAGAAATAGAGCAGTTTCCAATATCATGATGACAAAAGAGAGAGCATCTGATCAGCTACCTCTATTTTATTATGTGCATGTTTGGACAAATACCACAACCTAGTAACAGTGGTCTTACCGTTTCCCTCTGTCCCTGCATTTGAACAATTGGGAAAATGAGCTCTCCAAAGTGGTAAAGGTCATATACACTCCTGTCTTACAAATTAGTTGCAATAAAATTTCTCTGATATAGCTTCTCTAACAAGGGCATAGCACATTACATTTATATAAATAAATGCACACATAATCCCATATTAAAAACACAAAACCAAACCCCTGAGAAAATTACTTCATTCACATTACTGGAAGAGGAGAAGTGAACAAGCATGAGTAAAGTTAATTATAATAGACAAAACCATGATTATAATAGACAAAAACTATGTGACCATGTATTCTGGATGGAATTGATGTATCTCTTTCTGAGGAACTGCAATTGTGCATGCACGCACTGCAGGGATGCAGCCCAGGATGAGTCACTGCCAAGACTCCAGTTGACTTCAGAGGCTTTCGAGCAAGCTACTGTGTGAGAAAGCCATCACAGGGGCTTGTAGGAGAAAGACCAAGCTTCACTTCCCTTGAAAGGCTCTTAGCATTTTTCACAGTCATTATTTTTGAAGAAAAATGCAGAATATATAGGAAGCTGCAACAGGTGTAGAGTTACTGTATTAAACAAAACTCTCCCCACAAGCAGATCCTTTATGAATACTTTTTCTATAAAAGGAGAAATGTTAATGTTAGTAAGTGCTAGAAATTGTTACTGTTTGTCCATTCTCCATTGTTTTTTTTCCAAGTCTGTAGTTTATATCTTTCACATTCAATAGTAGGTTTTTCAGTTGGGGAGCTTGTGGGAAAGAAACACCATATTAGACAGAAGTTATAATGAAGTAAGTTTCTGGAGTTCAAACTGAAATATTACTTAAAATTTTATTATAAGTCTGCTGGAATTAATACACTAATACTCATTTATTTACCCTTTTTTACCCTGAATTCTCATGTTGAGACCTTAACTAACCAGCAAACCTCAACTCTTTTAAGAAGAAAGGAAATACAGATTTATTAATGGGTGGAGTTCTGTTATAATTTGATTTGTGTGAACTTTCCTGGAAGTATTATAGTGATGAAATTTAGCCAGAGTCCAGTGTCTTTAAATTACCTTTGGAGCCAAAAAGCACTCTAGGACCATTTTTAATCATAATCCATATTTCTGACAGTGCCCTACTTCAACTGATGAAGCATCTGACTTTGAGTTTTTACTAAGCTGACTGATTTTGTTTTGCACAGAGGAATTTAAGAATTAAATTATCTTTAAATGGAACAAAGATTAGAAAAAAAAAAAGTTAAAAAGGGAGAAGAGGACAGACAGGCCTGTAGTTTATAGTCTTTTATACCTTCTTTTTACACTTCTGGATAAAAATATTACACAAATTCCTTCTGTCCTACAACACCATCCTATCATTTTCTACAAATATAGTGAAGTATCGTTTGTCAGAATGCCTTCAGTGATTTACCTTGGCAAAGCTGGGCTTCTAGGAAGATGAAAGATTTTCACTGGGCCAGCTGTTAACTCTTAACAGACTGCTTCAGTGTTAACTGAAATAGCAAACTTTTGGGCACTCAGGTGGACGCTTCCCCCCCAGAATGTGTGTGCTGGAAGTATGTGCCAATTTTTTCCCCCCAACACTGGCATTTTTTTATAAAAGACATTCTCTCAGAAATTATGTCTTGTGCATACTGTTGGCCAAATAAAGCTACTGCATTCCTAGCCTATCTTTACATTTCACTTAACCTCTCAGATTTTCTCATTTTTTTCTAATAGTTTTCCTTGCTTGTTGTTATTGACTCAATTCAATAATCTATTCGGATCACACAGTAAATCCCCTACCTTTTTTTTTTTTTTTTCCTTTTGGCAATTTCAGCAATGTCCATGGCTATGGTCTGTTCTCAAATTCACAGCTGCATTGTCTTCGGACAGCCCCTATTCACATGTAAATTGTAAACTGCATGCATTACGTTTTCTGGCTCCTAATCAGACTGCAATAAGAATGCCAGAATATAGGCAGGCAAATGTAGTTTTGGAGAGGATGTGTACAGCACTAACATTTCTTATTTAAGATGTGAATTATCAGTTAAGCTTCTGGGAAGTGACTCAAACTGTATTATGTTGCTTGTTTTTCAACAGTCTACACTTTTTAGACATTGTACTACTGTTGTATTCTAATCAGTGATTCTCTGACCACAGTCAATATCTAAAATCCCTTCACACTCTGAAACAGTACATCTACAATGAAAGTAGTGTGGTCTTTTTCCAGTGTAGGTGTTGTTTTGTAAGCAGTTGCTGTCTCTTGGTTTTGCTGTTTCCCTCATCATGCAACATCAATCTGATTCTATCAGAATCTCTCTTTTGAATATGATAAAATCCCCGAGCATGGAGAAATAAAATTGAATGTTTCAAGTGTAGCTGATGGGAATTATCATCTCCTCTGCATTTTCACCCCCACCATTGCATAAACCACATCTTCAGAGTTCAGCCCCAACATGTTAGTAGAAGGCTGGTGGGTCAACACTACTTACAAAGATGATGTAGTTCTATCCAAAGTGATACAGCATCAGACAAATGCATCAATAAGAAACAAAAGAAAGGAAGCACATGCTCATTATGCCTGCTTTTCTACACCTAAGTGGGTTAAACATCTTGCATTTTCAAAAAACACTTAAGAATATTTTGGTGTTATTTGAGAGCATATTTGTCTACACTGCAGACTGCAGCATAGAACTTAGGGAGAGATGTCACGTGATACCTCAGGTACCAGGAACAACCTTGAAATAACAGCAGAAGTTAAATGTAGGCCAGAGAACCATTTCAGGTGACAGAATGCCATACTAAATTATGAGAGATAGCATAGGTAAATGCAGTGTAACTCATCCGGGTGGTGGAAGCACAGCCAGAATAGAATGCAGCACAGCCCTCATAGCATGCCCAAACAACAATATGAAGAGCTGGCTCACCAGAACTAAACTGGGTGATGCTATCCATACTGTTGGCAGAAATTAAACTTGTTCATGCTTGAAACTAGGTCAGGTCAGCAAAAGCTTAAAGATAGTAATCAATGGCCCTAGTATTTGTATATCTTTAGCTTTCACCATGCACAAATAGGTTTTGAAAATGATACTATCGTTTAGGTCTGTTGGGTTCATTCAAAAACTCTAATGAGCAACATCAGCTCAGATACTGTCAATACAGGTCGTTCTAGAAATGGAAGAAAAGGTCTTTCTGAGAAGAATTACATTAAATACGTGCTCAAATCAAGCAAAAGATTTAGTCTTGGTATTATAGTCATGCTTTCTTTACTTGCTCTTATTAACTAGAGATAGTGAACTCCCTTATAAAAGACAGTTCTCTCCAGTAAAGGCTGGTAGTTGAAACTTCAATTCAGGAAAGCTCCTAATTAAAACACAGGTTCATTTTTGTTCGTGACTACCTGTAAAGCTGCAAAACCAACCTGATTTCTTGATTCACCGAATTTCTAAAACAATATCCAAAATTGTTTAGGCATGTCTAACACCATATTTAATGGTATATTTAGTTGAAAATTGAAAAAAAATTGTCAAGGTGCACTACATTTAATTTATCACAAAATTAAACTTATGTTTCATAGAAGTTGAAAGAAATCATGAGTTAAAATTTACTGTAAAAGAAAACTAAAGTGAAACGCCATGATTTTTTCACAATTTTACTAACTCCCTACAACTAATAAAACCCCATAAACTTCATTAACATTGATTAGCAACAAATAGTTTAATCACTGCATTCATATTCTCTGATTAAAAAGTAAAAATCTATAGTTTATGCCTAAATCACCTTGGAAGTTGTTACATAATTTCACTTAAGGCAAAGACAGTATAAGAAGTTTCTACTCCCTATCCTTTTGCTGGATGTTATTGTCTCTTCTTCATGACATCAAAAGATAACATGCCTGTGCTATAAAGCAGACTGGATCCCTCCTACCACTCAGTGTTACTTTTATGTATTTATTTATCTATGAATCTATCTATCTATCTACCTATTTATTTATTATTCTTTAAACTTGAATAGTTTCAGTGATATGGTTAGTGAGGGATCACTCAAACACCTAACCTGTCAAAGCAAGTTGGGCTGTAACCAACAATGTAGCGAGGAATGCTTCAGACCATATAAATTATTTACAAAATCCTTGAGGTGATCTCATGTGGTGTGTCTGTACAACAGTGTATTTTATCTGTTTTGTAACCGTATTTTAATGATATTTTTTTTACAGTAACAAAGTTTCAACTGCCTCTCCAGGCTTATATCTGTGAAATAAGAAAAAAAATCTAGGAGATGGATTTATTTGTAATATTTAAGTATTTATTAATATGTAATTTTAAGCCAAGTGCATAATTTTTATAGAAATCTCATCTCTAGTATATACAGTATTAGTATGTATTAGTATGCTAACAAGAGTAAACAATTTTGGGATATATTTTCAATGCTATATTTTTGCTGTTCCTATTTCTAATTTTATTCTGACTGTAAGAACCTATTTGTAGGAATCTCTGCTTACAAGTAAAGTACTGTCTTAGTAATAAATCAAGAAAAGTAAAATAAGAGAAGGAAACCTATGACAATGCAACACATTAAGAACAACCCTACTAAATGTATCTGGTGAACTGGTACTTAAGGCTCTCATTCTTCTCAACGATCAGCAACCTGTAACCAAACCATTTCTTTTTATAGGTTTGGGGTTTAAGAAGCATGTTGTCATGTCAATGAATACAGAATCATCAGCTCTGTGTACATGTCAAAACAATTCTGCAGAAACATAGAAACTTGTTCCAAATGAGAGGTTTGCTCAGAGGAGCACTTTGTATCACTGAATAGAATTTGCTTCTGGGACTCATGTATTTTGCAGCATAGGTAGTTTCATGAATGATATATTAAATAAAGTCTATTAATTTTTTTGTGTATATTTCTTTTCTGTTTTGGTTATACCGAGAAAGTAATTTGATGATTTTATGTTTTAAACATTATTTGCTCAGGAGTCATTTTCTTGGGCCTTCAGAGCCCAAGAAGAAACTGAAAACAATGAGATTCTCAAGAAAACAAGTTTTGTGACCTAGTTCAACCTTTGTTTTCATGCAGTGACACATTTCTGTGGAAGTGTTCATGGACACAAGGTATGCAGAATTGCCAGTAGCAGCACTTTCTTTTTTTTTTTTTTCAGAGATATTTGAAATGTCCTTATAAAGCACCTCAGAACAAAAGGGCAATTAAATAGCAATGATAGGATACCCTGGCATATAAAGGAGAAGAATATTTAGGTTATCAATATGTCAGAGTAAATTTGGCAGGGATACTGGGAGAACATAGGAGGCATCAAAATTTGTATTAAAAACCACACATTTCTACCTCCATGAAGTCCTGAAACATTGTCTCATAAAAACGACTCATTTTTACACTACAAAAGAAGTCTGACTTTTAGTTCATACTTTTAAACATTATGTACTGTATGCCTCTATATTATCATATGCTTTACAAACAGAGAGAGGTTATTGAAGTTATTTAAGCATATTCTGATAAGACTACTGACATAGTTATACAAACAGAAGAGCTTTGGTCGATAAGATTTCAGTATATTTCATAGTTGCTAAAAAATGTGGTTATAAAAACTGAAAATTACTTGCATTTTCCAAAATTTTAAATCAAAAAGTGAAATGGATCTATGATGTATCTCTCTACTTCCACTGCTAGTACACCTTTTGTCCTTTCCCTGTCAGGTGTTTCAGGGCCTACCCACTTCAAGCAGTATGCTCAGAACCCTTGCAGGGGTATCTAGTGGCACTGTTGCTGTGCCTAAGGGTTACTAATATAAATGCTGTGTGTCATTGAATCTACAGACATGAAACTTAACTGTGCTATGTATTAGCTAGTGGAAATGTCACCTCACTTTTGAAAAATAATTGTGTCAAATTAGCAACCTAAAAGTAGAAGTCTTCCTTCCAGTTTTGCTAGAGTAGATAAACTTTTTTTTTGTATTATGCAGTCTATAATCTATTGGCATTTACAGTTTCAGAGGATTAGCTAGCATTAAGAAATCTATTTTAAATTGTAGGGAGGAAAAGACATAGCTGTGGAAGTTAGCAGCTTGCTCTACTTACATTAGTTCACATTTTTACAGAAGCAGGCACAGTGAATTATTTTTCCAGCCCATTTTTTGCTGCTCACTTTTGTGATGGTTCCACAGCCCTTTCAAACACGGTCACCTCTGCACAGTAACATGGTGAGTGTATGCCTAGGCAAGTTATGCATGAATGCATATGCGATGGGTGCTTCCACAATGTGCTCATGAGCCAGGGACAAATTTGTGATATGTGACCAAAGCACTCCTGTTGGCAGAGCATTTTGCTGCTACTCCTGTCACATGACAGAGACCACAACATCTCTTGTCCTGAGATGAGCATGTGACTGAGAAAAGTAGCAGTACATGACCTTCAAAATCCTCCATGAGAGGCTGTGTAGCACACCTCTCGAGAAAGTTTAGTGCCAAAGGGTATTAAAGGATTCTTCACCTGTCATCCTGGGTGATCTGCAGCTTGCAGATGCAATTTATCCAGCTGGGTTTGTCTGCCTGAAGATTCTTTTCCCCTAAAGATCCTAAAGGGGTTAAGGACTAATGAGAAGCAGGTGAATTGCTTCTGGTCACTGCTTACTCCAGGGTCATTTCAGCTCATCTCTTCTCATACTGGGCTCACTGATCACGCATTATACAACAGAGGTGCACAGCTAAATCCTTTTCCACTCCCCAGGAAATTTGTATTTGGCTGTCAGATGCCACCACCACAGCAATTCATCTATTCCCTTGCTTCTCTTGAGCATGTCTAAAAAAAAAAAAGGCAGCTAAGGACAAGTTGCATGATTTTTTTGTCTCTGTGCAAGCTAGCTGCCAAACTGCACTCTTTTGTTATGAGGAGCAGATCAGGAGACACCTGTGTACACACACAATAAACCCCATGCTTTAGGGAGCCTTCAGCACACATGCAAAACAACCTTGCTGTTTGAGCACAATAGGTATATTGATGAGGAAGAGGAAGGCTGGAGCATACGTCCTTCCCTGCTAATAAAAAGAACGATGTAGAGCATCTGACAAGAAGGGCTGGGCAATGCTGATATGCTGCATCACAACTGCAAGGAGTTAAAAAAGATGAGGCAAACAGTAATTAATTAAAACAAATACCAGATGATAAACATCGGTTTCCCTTGTCAAAACTAAGATCACAATGATCCTGTAGATAAGGACAGGATTCAAGCATCTCCTTTTGGTAGTGTATGATCAAAACATTCTAGAGTTTCCCAGCTTTAAAAGTTCGCTATATCTTGAAACATTAATGATACAGATAGAAGAAAAATCATTAAAAATTCTTCCATTCCTTTTAATAAAATAAATAATCAACAGAAAAGATCGCTTGTTGCAGCACATTGAAAATGGGCAAAATCACAGCTGCTATGTGTCAAAAGAAGGGGAAAATATTCTGTTCTTTTCACCCTTTTCATTGTGTCCTTATTTTTCTTCACCACCTTTTATAAAATATAATACGTTTCCATTAAAAAAAAAAAAAAACAGAAAAATATTTTATCTGTTTTAACATAAGAATTCTATTTTAATATCTCTCTATGTTAACATAAGAATGGCTTGCATTTGCTTGAGCCCAAAGCTTGTAAACATTTACTTGCGTTTTTAACTCTACTGCTGTTAAAACAGGACTACACTTACTCATTACAGCCATGAATCACTGCAGCATCATGCTTTTGCCTAGTGAATGATGCAAGAAAATTGAGAATTTAAAGTACATTGTGTCCCATGTAGATATGCATCTACCTCCACAACCTTACTTTAAAATTTTATATTATAGAGTAAGGAAAACAAGATTATGTGCAGCCCACACATAAAAAGCAGAAAAGTACCTCAGTATTTTTTATATTTAAGATTTCTCTAGTTGGTCAATTTGCTGTAACAGTGATCCTGGACAGCATGGAAATACAGCTCTGCAGGGAAAGAAAGAAGCCAGATGAGGTCAGAAAAGCTATTTTCCGGTGAATCTCATCTTTTTTTCATCTCTTATCCATCCCCCTTAGTAAAGGTGATGCATCATGTTCAAGTCCTTTTCTAAAATGGCATTTAGAAATTTTACACAAAATTTATTTATTTTTACATAACTAACTTGTTATTATAAAAAAAAAATGTTCTCATCAGTTTTCCTCATGACTCTTATTGTCATGGAAACAACACAAATAAATGCATATGAATTTCATACTACAGTAATCATGCTCAGTACACGTGCAGTGTAAAACCTGTGATGTTCATCTGAACTTTTGTACTCTGTCTTGCTGATAATATGTGACCCCATTCACAGAAATAGCCATATCACAATATCTAAATCATTAATTATAATTGCGTAATTAATGGCAATAGTTTTTTCTTTAGCAATACTTTAAAAACTGTGTCAGGAATTATAACATAAATTTACCAACCACCCTCAGGAAGAGCTAGACAAAGGTGAAAAAACTCATAAAGTTAGACAAGCTTGTAAAATACAAGCTTGTGAAATCCTGAAATGGCTCTGAAGATTTGTCAACTTTCTGTAATGTCCTCCTGAGCAAGACCAAGCAGTATGCCCAAAGCGAGCTGAAACTGGTGAGGTATGGTAACTCTTCAGGAGAAAAGGACCTTATCTCATAGTCTTACATTTTTCAGTGTCAGATTGGTCAAGACAGAGTCTTCCAGGTTAGACTATATTCGTGACATACACTTTTATGGTAACAGAAGTTAATGTCCTGAAGAAAAGAAGTTCCAGTGTAACCTTTTCTGATTCCTATCCTGAAAAAATATGGTCTTTCAGCTTTGGAGAAGCTACTTGTAGCAGGATTTCTCACTTTGTTTTGTACCCTTCCCTATCACAGTGATGGATCTGTCTGCAAAAGATGGAAAGGTTGTAGGTATCTTCCTTCATCTTTATACAATGTCCCAGGCTAAGAAGCAGTCTGAATCTTAACAGGTTTAGCCTATGGCTATGTATGTGTAAGATATCCCATTGCTGGATTGTTTTACCAGATCTTTAATAAACTTAGGCAAACTTCTATATATTTGGAGCTGAGAATTCCATATTTGATGCAAAAAATTGTAAAGCACATTGTAAGATAAACATGGTTTCTACTTTGTTTTAAAGAAGAAGAAAAAAAACCTGTGCAGGACTTACACAGCCAGCCATAATAGGTGCTGTCCAGTAGGAAATGAAGGGATGTCATCAACATCACACTATCATCCGTTTCTCAGCTGTAAACATCATCTGGGAAGGATCTGTGATGAAGACCTTCAAAATTCCAGTCTTGCCAATATGATTCCTCTTGGCATGGTGTTTTAAAAATTTATTTTTAAATAATAATACCCCCTTGCCCCCCATGCTACCTTTACCTTAAAAGAGCATTACAAAAGGTAGCAAAGTTGCCAGAATTAAAGTTTCAACCTCAATTTCTCCTCTTTACATTTTGTAGAGTGGTAGTCTTTTATAACAGTAAGAGTAATAACTTTCCTCATTCCTTCTTGCCTGGCTTTTTGGAATAGATTACAAGAGAGAGTCCTTAGATGTTCAAAGAAGAGAGTAACAGAAAACACATAAAAAGGGAGAACAGCTAAAAGGTAGCCAAAAAAACAGAAACAATCTTTCACATTAAATGTATATGAAAGCAACTCAATATCAAGCTCTGCAATTCTTGGAGTTAATTCTCACTGAAAATACTGAATCTAGAAAAAAATTGTGACACTGTATAATCAGAAATGAGCTCTCAGTCCAACAGGAAAAAAACAAACTTAATTAGAATATTTTCAAGACTGTCTGACAAACAAATGCTTTATATGTTTGCATTTTTCCCTAAAGTGTTAATCATTTTTATTTTACACTATCTCCTCAGACTGCTGAAATGTGAAGTTCATTTTCCCATGGGAAGTTATACTTTTAATGTCAAATGTAATTATGTATATAGAAAAGAAAGTGTCTATTCAGAGAACTAGGGCAGGCAGACTGCTACTCCTCTAACAGAAGAAAAAGTCCAATAAATGGATACTTTGCCCAGCTGTGGAATACTGTCTGTATATGTGTGTTTGAAGACATGTTTACTATGTCTTTAGTTAGTGCAGTTTTTTTGGTTATCAGAAAACAGGCAGCACTTACGTACAAAAATGACCATTCAGTTTCTTAAATGTAATCCACCTAAGTAATCTATGCCATAGTAAGATCTGATTCCAGTAATATTTTGTGAAAATCATCCTGACATAGTTAAAAATAATGGATTTAAAATACATGCTCTCAATAAAACAATTATTAATTACAATCTAAGCCAATGTAGACTTAAGTCTAAAGTCTGGTCTTTTTCTTCAAATGTCTAATTATGTATTTCATGAAAGTACCTGATACATGCCTTTTTATCAATAATAGAGATCTTGTTTTTTTAATATGATGCTTTGCTGAAGAAGTGAGCAAAGGAGAATTCAAATGAATTATGATTTAATATAAGTCAGTTTTAAAAAGTATGCCTAGTTGCATATGCATCCAAAAGACCAGTTTGGGAGACTAGCTTCAGATAAATAATACAATACTTGTAGAGTCTTCCATGAAAGATTTACTTTAAGGAAACCACCAAGGAAATTAAATACTTTAAACTATGTTTAAGTACCATGAAGGATATGACAGACTGAAAAAAAAAAAAAAAAAGCTCAAACCCTTGAAAACACACAGTTAAGATTGTCCTTAACTAACCCTCCTGTTGATAGCAGTGTGAGCTAGGGCGTGTCTTCCTTAACATGAAGCTCCTTGATTTTGTTAATTTAAGTGACATTCTTTCTGATGTTTACACAGAGTTTTGGGGTGTGTAATGTTTATATATGGACTCAATTCCCACATGCTCAGGAGCTTTCTGTAACAGCTGAAGAATTGTCAAGCGTTTACCTCTGCAAATGTTGGCTTTACTGTGTTTTGAGGGCATGATACTGTGAAATCTAAGTTTTCTGGGGCATTAAATTGATGTGCTATTTCATAATGCACATCCCTCTAATACATAATTTTGTTGTCTGAATCAAATGGTGGAAACAGTTATGCTAATATAATGTAGTAAGTTGGAACTATGCTAGAAGGTGGTACATATGACAGGCTCCATTGCTAGGGAAAGAAAAATATTTTCACAGGTCTGATTGAAGACACAGAATATTGACCAGGCCCATGTTTAAGAATTCCTGAAAATGCCAATTAAGAGCACAGAGAAAGTTCAAGCTGCTTCAGCTAGGTGGTTTGCCTTTAGGACAGGGAAGAAAGTAGTGAAGAAAATGTTCAACTGGAACATAGTAGTTAATTCTTCAGAGACCTGAATATGTTCCACTGCAGATTTCAGTTTAAATCACTCACCTTAATTGAGATAGAAAAAGATCCATAAAAAATGGCTCGAAAACCAAAGACTTGAACATACTCTCTGTTCAATAATATTTGAAAGACAGACTCATTAATTCAAACCAGAAACTTAATTCACTACACCAACAGAGTACGAAGTGCAGTTTAGGGAGACGGGGAATGGTTTTAACCTAACCATACATTCAAAATTAATGTTAGTCCATGGCACTAAGTTGTAGAAGAAAACAAAACACAAAATCTTAGAGCTAGAAATTCCTGTTCCACAGGTCTGTGTTTTCTAGAGTATCACTATAGCCACAGTTCCATAGAGTCAATTTGTCTCAGCCTCCTCCTTTTTAACATTGTATTTCTAGTCTAGAGATTTCAGTTCCATTCGTAAGTATGGTAATAAGTGATTCCTGGATAATGTAAGAATCAGCCAAATAACTCTTACAGAGAAAAGAAATAGTTTTTAATAGTTCATTTTCTTGACTGGCCTCTATTATTACAGAGTCTGAGAGTCTTTATTTTTAGTATTTAACCTACCTATTTCAAATTGTGGAATGTTTGCTATTATTCAATCTTTTCCTGTAGAAAGCCAACACACAGATGACTAAATTCACAGTCCTACTGCTTAGCAGAATCATAGCTATAGCTGTTGAACTACTGGCTCCCATTCAGCATTAGGTATGAACCTGGGTTCATGAACTTACCCATGTTTCTGATTAACCAGACAAATTAGTCTACTCAGTAGGGAGAATAAAGTGGTAGTAAAAATACAAAAGTCAGCAGCCTTCAAATGCCCACTACCTCCCCTCACAGTTCAGTAAAGCCAAATTGACAGCAGACATCACAATGTGGGAGGGATGCCCAGCCTGAGCTATTTTGTGCCGTCCATGCCCTCTGCAGGTCACAGCTACAGATGCTTAACTCTCAAGAGGTTGCCCCATGCAACAGGGTTGCTCATAGGACATATATGCTTATTTGTTGCATGTCCCCATCTTGCCAACATATCTGGGTTCTGCATCAAGGGAAAGGTGCTTCTCTCTCATGTCCTGTAAGCCACTGTGGAGTACCACAGGAATTTTATCACTGTTGTCGTCTGGTCCAAGTGGTCTGCCAGAGAGCATGATCCTAGCAATTTTCATGTATCATTGCTGTGTAAAGCCAGTAGCACAACCATGTTGCTGGGAATGGCTGGCAATCTATCCTACCCCTTGATAGCCTGTCTGATGAATCTGAGCACAGAGCATGACGCTCTGGCTCATGAAGCCTTGGCTAGTGCCAGACATCCTTCAGCAACTACCAGAGCAGCTGCAAAGCAGGAGTTGACTGTGCTTCTGGTTGCTGACAGTTCTTGCCATAAGAACTGTACTTCTTTACCAGGTTGCCATTTACCTATTGGTTACTGTATATTATCTAAAAAGTAGAAAACCAGACTTATCTGCATATTGGAAGGATCACCTCCATGACTCTCCGCATTTACATCTTCAAGGACAAAAGGTTTGTGTGGGAAGAAATGTTAAGAAGGTCCTGGTGAGGCAGTGGATATAAAGAAAAAGGCCGGGGCAATCAAAATGGCAGTTATAGCGGGCTCTGTGCCACAGTGCTGGGATACTATTTGCGCAGGTGAGTCCAAAGCAGCGTCCAAAGCAGCACTCCTTTTTGTGCTGCGTGAGAATAAGAATCTGGCATCTCACAAATTGCTTTATTGACTTACTCAGTTTTGCCATATCTTTTTCCACTTTTCTTTCCTGTTCAAGACAGTCCGCGTTTTGTCTGAGTAGTCTTCCTTGATCCTGTCAGCTGGGGTTTAGGTCTAAGGGCAGATACATACAATTTTAAAATAAAACCTACTACTTTAATACTTTTATTCTTTGCCTACCTGTAATGTTATCATAAATTATTATTTACACTTGTTGCCTATTGTGGTTTGTGGGGGCTGTAGTAAAAGAATGAGCCATTTTTTTCTGGTTAATCTGTTGATAAAAATTCCCTATTTGATTATGGTTTTACTGTTCTTTTTGTAGAACTATTGCATCTGTGTCTGTGCATACTTTCTGAAGCTTGTGTCTATGTTGTCCAGAAAGAAAAATGGACTGCATTGCACTTTTCTGCATAGTGAGCAAGGATGTGATGAAGAAGAAAGAAATTGCTTCAGTAGGAGGAAAGGACTGGAAAGGGAGAAATGGTTTCTTTTCAGACAGCTTTGCTGACAGGCAAAGGAAAAGGAAGAATTTTGCTGGTTTTAGAGGAGAAGGAAGTCACCATTGACATGGTGTCAGCGCCATGCCATTGTCTCCAGGGCTTTTGATTAAGAACCAAATGAAGAAGGAAAGAACCATGAAAACTCATCAGCAATGTGAGTTTCTGCCAGCTGTGTAGGCCAGGCATAATAGCTTCCCAGCTTCTTCCTTGAAAGTGGCAAAAAGGTTGTTCTGGGCAATTCCCATAGGAATGTAAACTCCAATACAGAAATGCAGGTGATAACAAGTATTTCTGAAATCCTGTGATTAATCTTGTGACCTGACTTTTCTATGTCTGCCTTATCTAGGCCCATCATTTCACTGGTGCTCTTGAATAAGAAGCGCTAATGACCTCAGATGAAAAGGGCGCCCACGTTTTTTTTTAACAGGTCAGGTGCCACTGATGAGGTCAAGAATCTAATACAACTCTTGAAATGGGTTTGCCTTAGTTTTGGAACAGTTTTGTTTTCCTTTAACCCTCTTTGAAATGATCTGCAGGATTTCAAGACATTTCACAAGATCTCATGGTTGCATCCTCTGGTGAAGGTGGGGAATCCTAGGCTAGGCTTAGAGACACATTTGGGAGAAAGTCAAACGATGGCCCAGTCAAGTGAATGTGCGAATGGTCAGGGGGTTGAAAGCAAAGCAGACTGCTGGGCCAGGTTTAGAGAACTCAATGAAAGATTACCCAGCACTTGCTCTAAAAAGTAGATTAGAACAAGACTCAAGCCTCAGGCTGTCAATAAATCGTCTGGCAATTAAACATATGGGAAGCCCTGATGGAGAAGGAAAGAATGAAGGACTATCACAGCTTGTGAGATAGTCATCTGCTGTGGTGATGCTATGGTGTTGCAGGGTGTCCTCAGAACAAATTACACAAATATCCAACAGCCACAAATCTCCAACTCAGAATTTTGGCATGTTCAGATTTGAACTGCAAAGGTAATTTCTGCCTTCTTTTTAGCATTTTTATGTGGACAGTTTTCAGTCTGTTTCGCTGTTTATGTCATCTTACTTTTCCATGGACGTAGGGTGTTTAAGTAGAAATAGGAAACAAACAGAAATTATCAGAAGCAAATTGATAGCTAAAGTGAAACACCACTGTCCCTTGAAGATTTGAGTTAAAGTGCTGAGGTCTCTTAATTGACATACGCAAAACCATTGCTCAGCTGACACTTAACCAGGTACATACCTAGTTTTTTTCAGCTTTGCTCCTTCATTTTTAATATTTATTTTATAAACTGGTTCATTTAACTTAGAAGCATCATTGTATACTAAAAATAAAGAAATCTTCTAATTTTAAAAATGTCATCCCTGGAGGTACATACACACTAAAATATGCTTCTAAATAATAAGAAACATGAAAGAAAAATAATCTGTGTAATTTTTATGGGAGATACCAGTAATAGACTGCTAAAAATTTCATATAATTTTCATTAATAACTTAACCTTTCTGCTAGCTAAACATATACAGGATATGCAGTATTAAATGAACATTATTTATTTATTTATTTATTATGGCAGATTGGTTGACTTACTGAATCGTGCTTTAAACCAATGAACTTGGGGACTGGGGTCTAAAGCTGTGACAATTGTGTACTCACAAGAAACAGGATGGATAAACATGCCTACTGGAGTAGTAAGGAGTGCTCCCTGACCTTCCAAAAAGGTTCTGCCAAAAAGGTGAGACAGTTGAGATTCCAGCAGAAGCATTTATACACCAATGTGTGCAGCATAGGTAACAAACAGGGAGAGCTGGAAGGCACTGTTGCAGCTGGAAAGCTATGATATAGTTGCCATCATGGAAGCATGGTGGGATGTATCACATGATTGGAGTGCTGCAATCGATAACTATAAACTATTCAGGAGGTACAGGTCAGGGTGTTGCCCTCTATGTTCAGGAGGGACAAGGAAAGAAAGGTGAGGGTGTTGCCCTCTATGTAAAAAAAGGGATTGAGTGTCCTCTGTGTTAAAAAAAGCTGTCATTGAAAAACAGAGATGCACAGGTCTAGAGCTTATGGGTGAAAATTAGAGGCCAAACCAACAAAGGAAGCCTTATGGTGGATGTTTACTAAAGGCTACCTGATCAAGGAGAGGATGTCGGTGAAGCATTCTTTTTCAACTACATGAAGCATCCTGTTCACAGGCCTTTATCATGACATCTGCTGGGGAAGTGGCACAGCAAGCTGCGAGCAGTCTAGGAGATTCTTGGAGTCCATCGAGAATAAATTCTTAATCCAGGTGACAGACAGCCCAACCAGAGGAGATGCTTTAGTGGACCTGTTGCTTCCCAACACAGAGGAACTTATTGGAGAGGTCAAGACTGGTGGTAGTCTGGCCTGCAGTGATCATGCCCGGTGGAATTCATGGGATATTAAACGCTGGAATTAAGGGATATAAGCCAGGTGAAAAGTATAGTCCAGACCCTAAAGTTTAGGAAAGTGATCTTTCAGTTATTTAAGGAACTAGTGGATGGAACTCCCTGGGAAACTGCCCTCAGGGATGAAGGAAGAGAACAGAGCTGGAAGCTCTTTAAGGACATTTTTCTTAGAGCACAAGACCTCTTGATTCCCATGTGCAAGAAATCAGACAAGGAAGGCAGGAGACCAGCATGGCTGAGTAAGGACCTCCTGGTCAAACTGGTGAAATGTAAGAAGGAAATGCATAGGCAGTGGAAGCAGGGACATACATCCTGGGAAGAATCTAGGGATACTGCCTGCGAGTGTAGGGATAGGATCAGGAAAGATAAGGCACAGCTGGACCTAAATTTGGCAATGGGTGTGAAGAATAATAAGAAGGTCAGAAAAGGAAGACAAAAGAAACTGTACCCCCACAATAAATCAGACAGGGGATCTGGTGCCAATTGATGTGGACAAGGCTGAGGTACTCAACAACTCAAGGCAGGGACTGGAGGAGAGAAGTCCTACCCATCATAGGAGAAGATCAGGTTCAAGACCATCTGAGAAACCAGAACACACACAAATCCATGGGACCCAACAAAATGCATCCCAGGGTCCTGAGGGAACTGGCAGATGTAGTTACTAAGCCACATTGCCTGACTGCCATGACTTTTTAAAGATAAAGAAAAGTCCCCAGTGATTGGAGAAAAAGGAATATTTCATCCATTTTTAAAAAGGCTAAAAAGGAGAACCCTAGAAACTACCAACCAGTCAGCCTTACCTCTGGGCCTGGTAAGGTATGGAACAGATCCTTCTGGAATCTACATCAAGGCATATGGAAGACAAGAAGGTGATTAGAGACAGCCAATATGGCTTCACCAAGGGCAAATCATGCATGATTAATTTGGTGGCTTTCTATGATGGAGTGACTGCACTGGATAAGGATGGTGGATACATCCTTCAAATTTTTTTTGCAAAACAACACTTTGTAAAAGGAAAAGGAAGATATTTTAAAAAATTATATCACAGAGGTGATATAAAGCCTAATGAAAATATTTATACATAAGAAATTTATCCTGGGCTAAAATTCAAGCTAACAGCTCATGTATTTTTTAAGGAATACAAGGATGATATGTCTTTAATTACACAAAAGAAAGGATGCTCTGATAAATAAGCATACTGAAGAAACAATGACAGATGCAAAATATGTGTGTAAGGACATGTAGTGTGTATATTTTTACCTGCTTATGTAAGTGTGTGTTTAAGCATAGAAGAATTCCTTTTGAACTGAAGTCTTGTTCTACAGAAGACCAAATAGGAAAGCCAAAATATTTTCCTTCTATTTCTAGTGCCATTTGCGCTGTCTCTGTATAGCCAGTTGCTATACTCATTCTTACCTACAGGCCACAGCATTATTTGCTAGACTAGCTTGCTATTTCATTACTAATTCCTTTATGCATCCTGTAGAGCAGCAATTAAAAGGTGGGCCTTCAGCATGCAACAGCCAACTATTTGAACCATAATCACAACATATTTTACCCTCTGTGCTGGAGGCGGTGCAGTGGTTTGGAAGTTAAATCCTAGTGTAATCTCTTAAGACTGCCTCAGAGGTAGGGTGGACAGATTTGCAAATATCTTTTTGCAAATATTTTTAACACATAAAAAGAAGAAGGGGCGGGGTACTCTTCAATGTGCTGTACTGTTAATTGTTTGAGATATATTTGGTATTTGGAAAAAAGAGAGAAAAAGAGAAAGGGAGAATAAATGTCTGTGTTATCTCCTTTGTAAACAAGAAAATCTTATTGTAGTAAAGTTCACTTATTGATATGTCTGACTTTTGACAATTTCTTATCTGATAGTCCTTTCTTAAATGAGAGATTTTTGTTATGCACAAAGCAGTCTATGAAGGCTCCTTGTCAAGGCTGTCAGTTTGCTTATGACAAACTATAGCAATTTTTACTAAAAAGCTGGTCTGCTCACTAAAACCCCCTTCCCCATAAAGAATTGAACAAATGTTTTTGTTCTAGCCTAACAAAGTATGCATAAGAGATGAAGGAATGTTTGCTTAAAACACAGAGAATTCCTGAGTTTTCTGGAAAATTTTTTTTGGGATTTATTTTAAATGTTTATGGAAACCTCAGGACAAAAAGGTTACCTGTCCCAACTATTTTGTCTAGAATGGACTTTTTATAAAACTGTAAAATACTCCAATCTCTACATAAAAAATCTTAATTCGCATTTATATTTACAGAATTTATTTACCAAGGTATTTAAAATAAATGCTTTAAAAAAACCCCACAACTTTCTCTAACACCACTTACATTCTTTAAACCTCAATTTATGCGTACAAGTAGTTAATTCATGCCCTGGAGAGAGAGAACTTAAATGAGTCAGAAACTGATATTTTGTAAAGTCTACAAAGACCAAAAATGTAACTGTTTGTTCATCTAAAAGCACCACCACCACCAAAAAAATCTAGTGTGAAACATGGGCATAGTTGTGCAGTTCTTCAGTCATTAACGAGGAGTTCTATGACTAAATAAAGTGTGTTAAGTGAATTCACATCATAATTCATTAACATTGCATCACAGAAATTCCTCCATGGTAATTTTATGGGTATTAGTATTTTATGCATAACCAGAACTGAAGAAACGTTGCTTCATATTAAATTCTACTTTGTAGAGTGTAAAATGGGACAATTATTCAGTTTGCTTGAACACTAGAATGAGTGATAGTTTGATATTTCAGTGGCAAACAGCAACCCATCACAGGTTAAAAAGGAATGATTTGAAACAGGCTCCAGATTGCTAATTGTCTTGACAGATCAAAGCTGCAACGAGAGAGCTCTCTGGGAGATGAAGCAATTTACAGAGGATTATTAGATGGCTGCAGGTTCCTGAAAAAACATGAAGAAACAAAAATAATATTGTTGGCAATTACAAACCCTACTTGCCATGAAATGTGTTTATATATAAGCCTCTGAGTCCACCTACATAAACAATTACTGTGTGAAGGGAGTAGTGCACTGTCTTCTTTGCCCTTCTTCATAACAGAATGCCAGACTAACAACTATGGAACTTGTGAATAAATGACCAGCAATACAGAGTTTCAGAATAGAGAATATACAGTATTGAAAATGGATTTTAAGAGTTCATCTAATACGTCAGCTTTTTTTCCCCAGAGTGTAATTTTGTCTTCTCGTCAGACCCACTTTTTACATTGTTTACTGTTAACAGTGCTCTTCTACTGTCTGATCACTTGTGTTTAGTACAACAGTACAATTGACAATGTGATGCTAAGCCCCTGAGATATTCATCTAGGGAATGCCCCTAACATGTAACAATGTAACTTGAGAAGGACAAGACTCTGAAATGGATCTCACCCAGATGCCTATAAAGATCAGCACTAGGACAGAACCCTGCTCAGAGTTTGGCCAGCAAATCCCTATTTTGGTCTCTCAAGTTGCTCACCAATATGCCAATATGATTCAGAATTATTGAGTGCAACTAATGAGACTAACCAGCACTTGGTCAGAAATGTTATTTTATATGTGATTTGCATATAGTGATAAAAATTACAAAAGGAAATAAACTATTATTTTTACAGTAGTGCATAAGAAGAAATGACATAATTTCATAGTGAGCAATATTTTGGGTTTTGCACATCTTTTTTTTTAATCTTTCTCTGCCTGGCATAATAATAAATAAAAATAATATGTATGATGTCTAAACTTCAAAGTGTTGTTGAAAATGTACCTGTATACCTCTGATTAACAGTTTATTCCAGCATTTTTTTCCATTGTAATTAAACGGAATCTTGTGGAGCAAAAAGCCTGATAACAGTGTTATTGGCATCAGAAAACAGCATTTTTTTTTTCCACTCTTAAATCTGCATAGTTTATCCTCAGATCTATTTTAATGGTATTACTAGGAGGAAAAAAGAACCATTAACCTCCCCATATTCTCATATTGTAATATGTCTGTAAAGAGCAGATTCAGGAGGCTAAGCAAACACATTGGAGGTAGTTTATGCCCTTTCTTTCCTCCCTCATTAAAAAGGTAATTTGGGATTAACAAAACTACAATGGAAATACTTTCTGCAAACCTCAGTATTAATAGAAATGCTGATAGTTACTGAGAGAAATATGGTGTGCAATCGGTTTTTAATTGTCTTGTGCTCTTCCTTCTGAAAAATTTTACACAATAGTATCATTTGTGTACAGTGTACATATTGACAGATAGAAATACAGGACCAAAGTAACTGTTAGACAACTCTTCTGCTGAAAAAGTATTTTAACCATTATGATCTATGTGGGCATTTAGGGGAGTGGGATAAAGAACAAAATATTCAAATTCTGTGTTGCATGCCCTCTTCTCCTTTCCAAAGGTCAGCAAAAAAGAACCAAATATTGAAGTTTTCCTTTGACTATTTTAGTCAGAAAACCTTCTGTTCTCTCTACTTCTCCCTTCTCCAGGGAGTTTCCACTTTATTAAAGTTTGGAACAGGAGACCCTGTACCAGAATAGGCATGCTATAGATGGGGACCTAGTTTGACAGGACTTCTGAACACATAAATCAAAGCCTCTGTGCTTAACAAGCATGAATAGGAACAATTAGTTCTGAACCACCTAAAATCCTTGTATTAAAGGTAGAAATCTACCAATTTAGTTAGCTAAAATAAGAACCAGGATGTACCCCTTTCAAAGGTTCATTCTAACACAACGATTTCTGGCTTGGAAGTGTTTGAATAGACTCCCTCTAGATATGGAACCAGTAGAAAGGAGAGGGAATGAGCTGAGAACTAATGAAAACCTCTGCACCATGGGACAGTAAGACTTCTTACAGACGTAGCTGTCTACATAAGAAAAAGAGCAGCAGGATTAAAGGATTGAAGGTGATGACTGTTATTAGTTTTTAAAGACAGCATCTGCCATGATCTGTAAGTGCAGCTTCAGCTGAAACTGATGACTACAAAATGGTAATTTTTGTTCCTTCTATTTATTTAGACAATGAAAGGCTTTCAAAGCTCAGGACACATTCCCTGCATTTTGTTTCAGTGAAGCATGTTACAGTCTTACTGGGTGCACTGGGCACATGTGAACAGACGCAGGAAGGAATGGTAGGTTTCAGTACATATGGGGCTGACTGAGTACTAGGAATAAGCCAATGCTTGCAATAAGCGCTGATTCTTTTGAATTTGGTTTATCTATACAAGACTAAAGCTTTGTTGGTTGGGGTTTTTTGGCATTGGTTTTTTTTTTATTATTTTCCCCTTTTCTCTCCTGAGAAGGAACTTGGAAGAAAAATGTGAGAAGAAAAGAAGAAAATGTTATCCACTGGAAAAATGTATTAGTTTAAACTAAACATCTGCTTCCAGTGTTTCTAAAACTAACTGTTTTAAGTTGACATAAAATGTTTTCTGCTGCAAGTTTTTTACTTTGGCTATCCCATAAAAATTAAAGGACACAATTCATATGATCTTAATGATGTATATGCTACTTAAAGGCTCAGAAAATTACTGGAACTAGTTAAAGAATAAGTAATGGAATATAACTCCTTGGTTTTTGATGGAACCAAAAGTAGAAAAGCTGAAAGACTGCTAGAAAGAGAGATGACCTTTGATTTTAAGAACACGTAATTCTGTTTGTTTAAAAAGAATACAAATGCATCATTTTTCACTTATGGGTATTTATCTTGCCCTTTAAAGGCCAGCTAGTGAGTGAAGCTAAAGTTCATACCTAAAATGAAATCTGAGTATCCAATACAAACCACACTTTTCCCTAGCATTGATTTTGAACCAGAAAAGATTGGGAAGCAACAACAAAAAAGCATCTGTAACTATGCTCAGTACAAAGAAAAAAAGAGTTCATGATATGTATACACACACACACATGGGTATTTGATAGGCAGCACATGGGGTCTGTCGGGATGTAGACTCCAAACTTCGTACTACTTTCTGAACCCCATGGATGTAATTAGAAGATTAAGTATTGGAATGGTCTACAGATAAATAATAGTATTGAAAAGCTAGTTGGTACTTCCCATCAGCTGTCTAAGGAATAGTAGTGGAGTACTTTGAAAACCGTATTTTTCTCCTCCTCCTCCACTTGCCACCTAGCTCAAGACAGATCTGCCACAACAAGTTAGTCTTTCAAGCAAAAGCAGATTATCTTTTTTGTTTAGAAATTGAGACTGACATATTTGTTAAACTTCTTTCTGTATACTCTACCAAATAGAGACAATTGTTAGTTAAAATATTATTAGGGAAACACAAGAATGTTTTTGAGGAAGACAGATAGTTTCCCTTCTGGAGGTCAACAGACTCCAGTCATATCTTGGCTCTCTGCTTTCAGCTATTAACAACATGTCTTAAGAGTAGCTGCTGCTGAATACTCAAAGAAACAGTTTTTTTAGAAGATGAAATTGCTTTCTGCAGCTCAGCTGTGAGACACAATGCTGATATAAACTATCAAATTTAATAAAAATGTGTTATAAAAATTGTAATTCTGAAAAGAATGTTTGATTTTTTAATGAAATTGCAATTTTTAAAATATATTTTTAGGCAGGAAATATATGAATAAGCAAATCCTATGCAATTTTAAATTTCCATCTAGTTCTACAAACTATTTAACTCATTGGGCACAGGAGAAAAACTCATAGCCCAAAAATTAGTTATACATCATTTAAGGCTATTCCAGATTCAGTGCTTATTTAATTTGGCATCTGTACCAAATACCAATGATAATTTTAATGCAGTGTTGAGATATCAATTCTGCTGTGGTATAGCATTTATTAAGTACTAGCACAAGAAACCTTTTCTCCTATAAAAACAGGACTGCCCACATTGTAGCAATCAAGACACCTGCATCTACTTCACCCATCCTAATGTTATCATAGGAGCACCAGGGAGCATGGGAGCTGCACAGAAGCCAACTCTCATCTAGAAGCAGTATGCCTCTGTTAGCAAGGCACAGTCTGTAAGCTAACAAGCCCTGGCACTTTTCAGAGCTCTATAGCTCAGGGGCAATGCTGTATGAACATGCTATTGTGCTTCTAGAGCCAAGCAAGTTCACCCGCACATCTCTGCACCATGACCCATGGACTTCCTGATGGATGTTTCCACCAGTGCAGGCCTCTCTGGCACTGGACCTACTGGGCACTGTAAACATGCTTAACTCTTTTCTTGGTTTCACTGTGAAATACTTGCCCATTTATTTGAAGATGACTAACTTTACCTCTTTCAAGAAAGAGGCGTGTTTTATAATCAGAAACACTGATATTCAAGGCTTTTATTCATTCATACTGACACTGGTAGATATCTAATATTTAGCCATTATAACGAAGTTCAAAGGACTATTTATACAATCATCTTACATCCTCTTTTCTAAAATAATGTGTGCATGTGAGGTGGAATACCTATGATGAAGGTGAGTCACTCAACATAATGAAATCCTTAAAATGAAGATCTTGTTTTCTCAAACCCTTGCACCAAAGTTACGTTTGGTGAGAATTGAGGAGGTTCAAGTTAACTATTACATAGAATTTTTAGAGCCAAAAGTTTTTAAAATAGTGCAAGATATGGGGAAAAACCTTGATGTATTGAATACTTCTTTCATGGTAGATATTTTACAGAAAATCTACTTAAGATCCAGGCTGGATTCAAACCTCATCCCTTGAAATTAAAAAAAAAAAGAAAAAGCCTGATCCACTGAGTTTATCACTTATGTGTATAATTGTAAATTAGATACGCATTGCTCTCAGACATACTTTAATCAGTCTTTTAATGAATGATTAAAACAATACAGTATTTTTTTAACTTCAAGGAAGTCTTTCTGACATACTAGCATCAGTAATTATAGAAGGTCAGAACACAGAAAATACTCTATATGACAGGAAGACTTGAATAATTTATAGTGTAACACTACTGTAGATCAGGATCCTTATGTACTCCTCCAAATTCTGTGTGGATGATAACCATGTTAAGCCTGTATGACCCTCTTATTGCTAATATTAATATTGCAATTATTTAGGAATTGTAGGCTATGTTTATATTCACAAATGAGTGATCGCCTTTCTTCTAATTATAACCATGAATTGCTCTTTTGCTTTCCATGGGCATTCACTTTCCTGCAAGTAAAAAGCCTTTCGCTGAAATGTAAAATCATAATGAGAGCCAGAGATAAGACCTGACAGTGATACCATCTTGCTAATTTTGAGCCTAAAACAGAATAACTTGAGTCATATATAATGAAACTAATGCCTAACCACCTCCCTACAGAGACCAATACATAAACTAGATTTTAAAATGACTAACAGAAAACAAGTAAAAAAAAATTCTGTGTGCATCAGAAGCAAAGTATTAGTGTTACTGCCATTAGAGGAAGCAATACAGGTTCTCAGTGATAGGGATGTGTGTGTGTTCTGAAATAGTGTGTGTGTAAGTAATAAGAAGGTAGCAGAAAAGAAAGGGAAGGCATAGGCAATGACAGAAGCTGTCTGTAAATATGTCTTAAACCTGACCCACACTTTTTGCTGTGGTTCATAATTCAGTTTCAGCCAGCTTTCCCAACAGTAATGCCAAACAAGAGGTTGTTCTGAGTGGCACCAGGAGAACAACCATCCCGACATCATGAAGTTACTGCTGCTGCTTTGATCATTCTTTGATTCACTAAAAGGCTAATACCTCTAAGCCTCAAAGCCAAGCTGTGCAAGATGAGGGATATGGAGGTCAGCATCTTTCTCACCCCTCCTCACAAGTGGTGAAACCAGGGAGCATGAGATTAATACAGCATAGCGCATCAAAATTCTTTTTAATTATATGTCATGGTTTTAGCTAGGATAGTTAGTTTTCTTCACTGTAGCTGGTATAGTTCTGCATTTTGGACTTAGTATGAAAATAATGTTGATAACACACTAATGTTTTAGTTGTTGTTAGGTAGTGCTTGCAATAGTCAAGGACTTTTCCAGCTTCTCATGCTCTGCTAAGTGCACAAGAAGCCAGGAGGGGAGGGGGCACATCCAAGAGACTTGATCTGAATTGGCCAAAGGGATATTCCATATCATGTGATGTCATGCCCAGTATATTAACTGGGGGGAGTTGGCCAGGGGAAGCAGCAATCACGGCTCGGGGACTGGCGGAGTCAGTCAGCGCGTGGTGAGCGGTTGCAGCACTTGTGTTTTTTTTTTTTTTCCCTTTTCCCTCTTTTCCCCGGTTTTCATTTCTCTCTCTCTCTCGTTATTTTCTTTTTTTTTTTATTATATTATCATTATCATTATTTTTATTATTATAATAATCATTATTGTTATCATTACCATTACTACCATTACTATTTTAATTATTAAACTGTTCTTATTTGAACCCCGGAGCTTTCTTGCTTTTGCTCTTCCGATTCTCCCCCTTCCCTCTGGGGTGTGGGGAGTGAGTGAGTGGTTGTGTGGTGCTTAGTTGCTGGCTGGGGCTAAACCACGACATTATATCTGAAGTAATGCAAGATGCGAGACAATCGTCCTCCCATTTCCCCATTGGGGAGCCCAGCAAAACCAGTTCCTGAAGTTTCACACCAGCAACCTGAATGTCACTTCTCCTGTCAGTCAGTCACTCAAAGGTTTACTGAAATTTGCCTTGAAACTCTGTTGGTTCCTCCCCATCACTATTAAGGTGGCTGTTTCAGGACTTCACACATCTGACAGTTAAGAAGAAAAATGCAAATGCTAAACCAAACACCTACTAACTTTTGATTTTTTGTTCTAATTTGATCTGTTAATCTGCTTCATTTTATATCAGGATTATAGGTTGTAAATTAGTTTTTCTTACCTGGCACTGATAGCCTAGATGCATTTATAATAAGTACATTTATTCAGTGTGTTTATAATGGATTTATTTAGCCTCTCAGCCCTTACTTTATTAAGTTTAACCAGCCACTACCTTTTAGTCTATACCGAAGAGAGAGAAAGTCTCCATTTTCCTAATTGTTTTGGAGACTCTTTCACACCTGCATCTATCTACTTTTTTTTAGTCCACATATCTGTGTAATAATGACCATAAAATATTGGCAGAAAATTGCAGCTTGAGAGAAATGCTGTTTTGTCTGAGTTATGACATCTCTCTAGGATAACTAATCCTAATCCAAATAAAGGGGCATGTTTGAGCTACCTTGCAGTAAAATACTCCAAAACATGTTTAGGGATGGAGTGTAGGGGTAGAGATTCGTGAGAAGTGGGACATCGCATTGCCAAATGGTGGATTCTAGTAGTGAAACTTTTTCAGTAGAAATTGACTGGTGCCACATAGAAGCACTTCACACAATTTTTCTCACATTCAGAGTTATGTAGCACTCCAACTGGAGTCTCCACAAGGCATTCTTAATGGTTTGAATACTTCCTTGCTTCTTCTGAAAACACTTCACCTGATCCATACTAGCAACTCATTACCCTTTTCATGTTTACAGCGCTTCAGAAGACACTCTCTTTATGATCAAACATAAATTCCTGCCCTCTTCTTCAATTAATTAGATGCCAGACCTTTTTGTCCAGAACAAATACAAGATCTTAAAAAGAGTGAATAAGTCTTCTTCTCTTGTTACTAGGTTTCATATTATAGGGCTGACAACCCTGCTGTCCTACATCAAACAGACACTGTTTAATGGTTATAAAGAAATATTTAGTGATGTACTGCTCTTGAATAACAGATAGCCTGTTTCAGTGAACGTTTTATTTCACACAAAACTGAGACAAAATGGTTACAGGAAGAAAAAAGAATAGATCTTTCCATGAACAAATAGTAAAATCAGCATTAAAATATATTATTAAGCAGTCTAATAATAATCTTTTATTGCTGAAAAGAAGTCAGATGAACTAATGTCTGTGATTACAGCAGGATAAAAAAAATAGTCCAACTGCAGCATCCAACCAAGGGAAACAATAAGCTAAAACTTTAAACATGTTATTAAAATACACAGTGCCCACAGCAAGAGAACAAGACTCACAACATTAATTGCTGGTGTCTAGACCATAATTTGTTTTTTAGTCCCCACAAGTTTAATCCATCCAAAAAAGAAAATACCATATTAATGACAGGTTTAATAAAACTGGCATGGAATCAGTCCCAAACATGTTTAGATTCACAGCTTCAGCTAATTTCCTGTCTTGTAAACAAAAAGGTAACATGTCAGTTTAATTCAGAGCCACTGGAACCTGTGGATTCTGTCTTGTAATTATGCAGTCAATGCAGATACAGTCTTTAAATGGAGCAAATGTTCAGCTGGTAGCCATTTAGGTATCTCCAGATCTAGTTTAGTGCTTTTATCCAGTTAAAAAATGGTAGAACTCAAATCTAGATATTCACCATAATAAAAGGTACACATTCATACAGGAAGGAAAATTAGAGCAATTCTCATCCCACCAGGAACTCAGTTCTACGCAAATGGAGAGTTTACATGTGCACAGTTAAATGTGCATAAGGACCACAATCTCTCCCTTGGCTGTATAATCACATATTCAGAACCCAGTAATGAGAGCTAAAATGGCTGAAGAAACACGTTCTTGGTACCTTTATGCAAACTTAGACATGAAGAGGTTTTAATTATGTAAATGGTCATGCACTACAGGCAATATAGTATAATGAGTTAATCAATAACATGGGAAAGAGCACAACTTGCCATTTGTTTTCATTCTTCTGTACTTATTTCTATCTTAATTGACTTAATGGTCTTTTCCAACCAATTTTAACATGATAAATCACAAGCCATGCCTTTTTAATAAATCAGTCTGAAGTCTTTTCCTTCTTAATTTCCAACTGATAAAACAACCTCTGTGAATTTCAAGGGAAGAGATAGCTAACATCCTTTCTGTAGGATAGTGGTACAATTTAGTCTTTTTCAATATTGGATTTCCATTAAGCATCTGGCTGAAGACAGAGGGAATAAAATACTGTACACTTTAAGGTCTATCAAATTTTACTCTATTATTTTAAAATAATAATGATTATTAGGATATTATTATAGTAGTAATTGAAGGAATGTTTTTATCAGTTCATTCTAGGATGGTAAAATTAGTTCAAATTATGGAAAACAACAATGTAAAAATATCTCCAAAAGAATAAGGTTCATAATTTACATTTATTTTATACAAAAATGTTTGTACTGTTTTTATTTGTAAATGTAATTCACTTAGAAACTTCTCTCATTCTCTCACACAATAGAAATTCTCTCTAGTTTCAGTTAGAAAAACACTAACTTATTAATGAAATTAAAGCACAGCCCTGCAAATCTTTTTATCTGGACTGGAAAGACATTCTTCCTTGGCTTTCCCAACTGTTTTGTTTACAACACCAAAAATAAGTCATTTGCTCTGCTCCAGAAGAATTAGAATAAAAAATTATCTGAGTGGGACATAGTCATTACTTATTATCCCACAAATTTTTAGGTCATCTTCGAATATGCCATCCTTATAGGGCAAAAAAACCCCACACTGAATTCTTGCAACTCCAGGAATACATTATATAAAATTACAGAAACTATGTGAAGAGTTTTTCCTCTTTGGTAACTGCCAGGTAACTCAGTGCTGTAATCTTAGGAGCCTAATAACTTCTCTAACAGAAATTAGCAATTACATCTATGAACTTGGTTAATGAAGTTCTTGATGGGAAAATACTAAGCCAATAATATCAGATGATAAGGCTGATTCTGTTTTCTGAAATATCTTATGACAAATTTATGTCCCAGTGAGTTATCTTACGACAACCCCTAATCTTTTCCAAAAAATTATCATTTTTTTCAAGTCAAAAAGGGCATATGACTCATCGAGGTTGAAGAAGTCATGCCCATTTCCTTTATTGCTGTCCAGAGGTGTAATATGCTTTTAACTGCAATTCTCCTAAATAGAGTTCCTGAGTATATATTTTCCAATAATAGTTTCATTTAATGGCCTTCTATTAAATTATAAAATCAAAAGAATTTAATCTACAGGAAATAAGATCATCATTACTTTGTTGTTTATTCTGTTAATATTTGTTGTTTGTTAAAGACATGCTACGGTCTTGAATAATACAGTTTTCTACTGAATATGGTTGATAAAGTATGGCAACATATAATGATATAGATTAATACGGAGTTTGGATGGGGTTTTCAGTTCCAGTTTGTCAGTGTTTTCCTTTATATACGTGACAGAATTTTATGCATGTGGCACAGTGTGGTGTGAAGGTATTATCACTCATTTTATGGTTAAATATTCTTCCTGTTTTCATTGCAGACTTAGTCCCAGTTAGTGGTGGTAGATAGAAGTTTGCATAAAAAGTCCATAGGACTCAGAGAGCTGGATATTTCTACAGAACCTTAAGTCAAGAAAAAATCAGAGAAGTTTAGTCTTGATCAGTAGGCTTCTGAATATTTTTCAACATTTATAATGTCTTCTCAGGATAGGTAACTAAGAAGGCTAAAAGAATCATATTTTTATGATTAGACTTACTTTGAAACCCTGGTAGTGTATGTTTTGATTAAAATTGAACCTTCTGATTTATTAATTATTTGTGCTGCTTGTCTCCTGCTCACTCCTTTTACCTTATTTTTTTGTGGTGGATATTAACACGTATATTTGCACTGGAACAGTTAGAATTTTTGTAATTAGAAATAGTAGAATAATTTGCCTACTAAGAAGTCCCTGTTAATATCACTGTCCTTGTTTGCTAATTCATGTACAGGCCAGACTTCTTATAATGTTCCTATGATTTATATTTTTTCTTGACAAAAATTTGGCACTTAAGTCTAAATCTAAATCACAGCCAGACATTCTTCTCATCCTACCCTTTGCATCATATTTTGTGCTAGGAAAGAAAAAAGTGTACTATAAACCAGTCAGCTTTTATAATATCCATATCTTTCATGAACATTCAATGTTTTAAGGGACCTCATTGCTGCAACAGAAGTATGAACGGTTTCATGTGTAGCAGGGAAATAGAAATGCATTACTTAGAGAATCAAATTTCCCTGAGATTTCAACAATGCTTTGTGAAGAAACTTGAGACATGCTTTAGAAAATCTGAACATTTTTATCATGGGGGATCCCAAAACAAATTACAACATAGGTGTTATTTACATTTGTTTTAAATATGTAATTAGACAATGAGATTTCAACAGATAAATAGAGTTGTTTATAGATTAGATTTATTTTAGATACTTTTAATAAGTCATCTGTATTGGAAATATCAGTACTTTTGTAGGACATATTGCTTGCCCTATCCTCTACAGAATTGAGACTTTGAGTATTCCATCACTGTAAGATTTTTGTCATAAGGCTGTTATATAATCAAAGGCTGTTGCACTTTAGACATCTCAGTGTCCTTTGATCTCCATAATCAGCTTCTTCCTACATAATACGCACTTTAATATAAGTAAATTGCAAGCTCTCAAGATCAGCCACAGAGAAGAATTAACTACTGCTGGAATTAACAGAGGGCCTTATGGAATAAAGAGCAAGTTGGCCGACAGTCGTCATGACACTGAGTTTCAGTTTACTGCACTGGCATAAGCGTTGCTCAAAATTTGTTCAGTAATGTTTAATTTGGCTTAAAAAATAAAACGTTATTTGTAAATATGTTTCCCTTTAATATTAAGCCACACACCATCTTTCACTGTGATTTTTGCTCTTGTAAAAACATGTTGTCCTACATTGCCCTGCAGACTATTTAATAATCAGGCTTCTGTTAAAGGCTATAAATGTTTCTAAGCAACCACAACCCACTTCAAATATGCAAGTCAATTAGCTCTAGACACCATCTTCTAGACTTTGTCTCTATTGTTTCTTTCTGACTTGAAACATAGAGAGACAGAGAGAGAGCGAGAGGAAATTTTAAAATAATGCCTTGTACTAATCAAGGTTGTTACTATTAAGTAGCACCTCTTGCAGATAAACACAGCCCTTGGGCAGCCCCTATCCAAGAGTACAGTGATGTGTGTGCTCATCAATCCCTTATCAACATATAAGCCAGAAAGGACAGAAACTTATCTGGTTAGTGCCAATATAGAAAATAAAAATAAAAAGCAAGAGATGTATTGGTCGTTGTGAGAATAGCTTCTTCCATTTTGTCCAGTGTTTTCACACTATGATTTTTAATACTTCTTTCTTTCCACAGAAAAAGAAATAAAAACTGTCCCCATAAAATAAACCCAGCTGTTGCATACTTTTTAAAAGAGAAGACACTAAAGAATTATTTTTCTATTTGAAGTTAAATAACATTTGAATTTTGATCACAGAGGGATGTCTTAGGTAGCTTATTCTTGTTAATCTATCATTTTCATTTTCTCTCTGTCATGTTCATAAGCCCCATTTTATTCCTAGAGTCACAACAACCTTTCTTACTTGATGTGGCCAGTTTTCCTTCTTATCTGTAACAGTTTCCCCACTGTATTATTGTGTGCAGACATCTTAGTGAGGAATGTCTGAGAAGAAAATACTGACATTCATTAAGACTCTTGTAGCTTAGAATAGCTCCCTCTGTTGAGGCCTGTACAAAACATAGTTGGTGTTTGCTGTGAATAACCAACATGATCTCACGAAGCAAGGATGAATCTTGCTGGAACTTGATACTTAACAGCAAGCCTCTTCTGGATTTCTGGTATTGCCACTGCCATTTAACACAAGGTTGACAGTGACGTAAAGTATAAAATTACATCAAAACAAGGAGGCTAGAAAGAGACTAAAGTATGTGTCTGGTAACTTATCTAACTCACTAGCTATATTTGTATGTGTTATTTTCCAATTGATGGTATATTCTATAAGCTGTACCATAAAAACAAGAATAGCCAAAGAGCTTTGTATCACAATAACTCCCGTGGGGTATTGAGTGGCTGATAATGGAAATTTTGGGAAATGTAAGAACAGCACAAATATGTAGTGATACTACCCCTAAGCATGTATCCACACAATTTTACCTTAGGGACCTTCTGAGGCTGGAAAGTGTATCAGTGTATTGACAGCTTTACGGGATTTTTCTTCCACATTTTTTTCTGGCTTTCCCTTGAGTCTATGGAAAACTTTGAAACCCCAATAGCTTTTTCCAAGGAGTTTCACATCTTCCCTATAAGCTGTATTTATTCTGAACCTTGCACTTGTTACTCTCAGTTTTCAGACTATTGTTTCTGTACTGGGAGAAAAAGGAATGATTGTTCCCTTCTTTTATTTTCTACACACCAGACATGATTTTATAAAGCTCTCTCTGATCTTTCCTCAGTTTATCTCTGTTCCAGATTGAAGAATGCTAGGTACATAGTCATTACTCCTACAAAAACTCTCTTATTATTTTGATCATCCTTTTTGTTGTGCTACTCATCTTGCCCAATGTTGCTGAATTTACTTTTAAGATGAACTATCTAACTCTGAATGGAAATTAACCACCTTTAAGTTGTGAGTGCTTGTGATATTAGGACGGTTTTTCTCAGGGAAAAACTTCACATTTACTGCATGCTGAATTTCATCTGGCAATTTATTGTCCATTCACTCAACCATCTTAGGAATCTTCTGTCTTTCTCCACAATGAAGTCAGCAGTTTTACTTCTCTAAATATCTTAACTCCAGAAAAATATGTGATATAATTTTTCATCAACCTTTTCAGCTCTGCCATCAATGTATTAAACATAATGGGTTAATGTATGAAACCTGAAGACTCCCCTTGAATACAGAAATAATTTAGCTGTTTCATAATATGATCAACAACCCCAAATTTCCTATATATTATCATACACATATTATGTTACATATAGAATGTATTATAAATTGCCAAACTGACTGTACACATATAAAATAATCACAATTTTGCTGTGATGCTTTACTGGCTGTAAAGTGTTTTCTCACTAGGGACTAATCTACTTCATAGCTAGGTCAATGAATACCCTGCCTTACACATCAAAAAGAGATAGGTCAGGTCATATGTGCCTAACTGCCGTATTACCTTATACAAAGTAGGTAGAAAGTGTATTAAAGGTTTGACATATCTTTTTCATACAGCTCTAGCTTGTAGAATACTTTCTTACAAGAATCAGTGAACTGCCTTCCAGTCTTACTTTGCCTTTACAGATGAGTATTATTCACTGTACAAAGGCTAGTGTGAGATATCACACGAAACAGAAAGGCTGGAAGTCCTCAGTACCCTTTGTTGTTACTGCTGTTACTCATTCAGTGCATTCCCTAAATTTCCATTTAATTTATAGCACACCTTAAGAATCACACGGTAGCAGTATGACTTTCTTTTATTCCAACACTGCAAAATCTGAACTCTGTTCTCACTCCTGCACCTTAGGAGGTAAATACAAGAGTTTATTACATGATCTACTGGTCCAAGCACTATGCTCTGTTTCCTGAATAGAAGAACCTCTTGGAATTTCAAAAGGATGCACTTTCTAAGATGTACTAAATATTGGCAAGTAGAAGGAAGTTTGTGGTTTATAACACAAAACCCAAACCATAAGAATCTATAGGCATTTTAGAAAAAAATAACTAACATTGCAAAAATCTGTAACAATGAACACTTAGAAAATGAGCGCATGTGAAATCTTACTTTGAATCTTTGTAGATTTTGCTGTTGTCCACGGAATTTCTCACCTAAGAAAAAAGAAAGGGGCAAAATAAAATTTTGTGAAATGCATAATATATTATTCCATTAGAGAATTTAATTTAAAATTTGTCACAAGCAAGATTCATTTTTACTTTCTAATTTTGAATCCAGGTGAAGGGAGCATCCTGTGTATTGAGTATTCAATCTCTAACAGCAAAGAGTTCTATACAATTTAAAAGGACACATGCTTTCTCTGGTCTCAATCTATGTAACAGTAAATCCATATAATATAAAAGACAAAAAAATTATCCTTCAAATTATGACTTAAAAAAGCATAAATTCCATCTTTTTCAGTGTGTAGAAATGGATATTCAATGTATTTTTTATAGACGTAAGGCTTAGAACATATAATGTACTATCCTTGCTCTTAGATTACAATAAATAATTTTTTTCAATTTCAAATTGAGAAAATGCAAACATAAGAATAGATGTAAAACAAAAAACCCAATCCAATATTCAGCTAAGGTAGGGAAAAGTCTTAGAGAGACTCCCTCTATGAGGTCTGGAGGCAGCTCTGAAAGGGGGGTTACTTTTAAAAGGGGCTGCACCTTTCTAATAAGCAGATATATTTACTTCAAAAGGATCTAACAGTGACAGAGGATTTATCAGGTTCAAGACACAGAGGCAGAATATCTTCAGTTTAAGTTTGTGTTCTGAACTGCAGTTGAAGGTTTTAAAATCAGTATCCTTTTGTTTATTTAATTTAAAGACAATTACAGAACTATTCTCCATAAATTTTGGTAGAGAAACAGAGAAGGGTCTTTTGGGTGGTTTTGTAAATAGCCCAGACAAGGACTTATGCTGATTAGAAATCTTCCTTGATTATATTTTTGACAGCAGAAGATTTACTCATCCTCAATTTTCTACCAAAATTTTTAGTGTTTTCCTAGTCAATCTTAAAAGAACCTGGGTAGAGAGGAGAGCTCTTACTTTAACATTAAGCTATTACTGGACTCAGTTCTGGAGCAATCGAATTCTTTAGTTGAACAACCCCGCTACTTCATACATTTTACAAAGAAACAAGCAGACAATTACAGTTTTCCTTAGTAAACACCAATATATTTCAAATTCTAAAAATTAAAGTCATGTTATGGAAACCTGGTCAGTGAATGTTAAAAGCCTGTGCAGAGAAGTGGATCTGGCATGCTTTTATTCTTGCAGAAGGCCTCTGATACCTGTAGTTTTATGTCCAACAGAGGGCAATCAGGTCTTCCTGCCTTCTCTGACTATTTTAACTCTTCCATTGTACAAGAGTGGAGGATGGGCTGGCTTAGGTATACCTGATCCTGCTGGACCTTGGGCTGTAACCTTGCCCATAGCTGGGGAGCAGCGGATATATCCTATGTGCACCATGTTGCCTTCTCCCATATTCTGCCCGCATCGCTGGCCAAAGGAGAAGAATGAACAGAAGAGATATGGCTAAAGCCAATTTTTTTTTTCAGTTTATGGGACTGCAGCAGCAGACAGAAAAATGGAAGGAAGGTAATCAAAAGGAGCAAATCCAAGCATCTGTTCTCTGTGCAGGAGATGCCTCAGGGCACAAGAGGAGACGATGCAACCATCAGCACATTTTTTTGTTCTGTTTTGTTCTTTGTAGTTTCATTTTTGATGGAAGCTTCTGTGCCAGGTCAAGCTCAACAAAATAGCTTCACTGCTTGTTCATTTTAATCTGGCCCTGGATCTAGCTCTGGTTCATAGATCCTGAAGAGAATCTGATTTTATGTCTCCACTGTACGTTTACTGTATTTTTGAAGACATCTAAGGGAACAATATTCTAAACTGGTATAAACAAGTTATTATGATATATTTTGCCAGTTCTCTTATACTTGTTTTTTTAATGAAATGGCATTAGGAGATGCATGAAATCCTTAAATAGAGAACATGTAAAAGTTGGCCTTTGCAGAAATATTGCATTGATACTTGCCAGAGAAAAACTCTCTCTCAGGAATGGTAAAATGGTGACTTCATAGAAAACAGAAGAGTCAAAAAGTTAACACCACATCTGAGTAAAGTTTTTTGTATAGTATCTGTTCAGGAAGCATGTTAACATGGCTCTCGATTTCATTGCAGTTTCCATCCTCTTGCCACATACTTCCAGATGCTTAAGCAAAATGTGTAATGAATAGTAGTTCCCATTTAAAGACAAGAAAATAACTTTTACTACTCTAGCTGTTCCTTTCATCAGTAAGTTCAATAAAAGAGAGAAAAATGTCAACCCCCAAAATACCTCCCACGCCATAACCTAAGGGGAAGATTTTGAAAATACTTAGATGAATGATTAGAGGGTGGTGGAGCACTGGAACAGGCTCCTCAGGGAGGTGGTCATGGCACCAAGCCTGACAATATTCAAGAAGCATTTGGACAACGCCCTCAGGCACATGGTGTGAATTTTGGGGTTGTCCTCTGCAGGGACAGGAGTTAGACTCGATGATCCTTGCAGGTCTGTTCCAACTCAGGACATTCTATGATTCTATGATTCTATTCTTTCACATGTGAATAGTCAAAGTAAAGCTCTACTGGCAGGCTCCTTCAGTAAACACTCAATATATGTGACCAACTGACTGTTAAATACATTGAGCAAAGGAACGTCACTGAGCTCTAAGGCAATTTAGGACATGTATTTCCAAAAACATAAAATAAATAATACAAGTGTATTTAAAAAATAGTTCAGCTGAAAGATGTATTTTTAGAAAAGTAAATTAAATATGCTGCCATTGCATAAATAAAGCACCTAATGGGCAAACAGTGGGTACAGCCTTTATTGTACTTGGGAGCTGAAATGTAGTTAAGATAAATGAAGAATTCTCTCTCTGCTCCCAGAGAATTTTCTGTTCCACTTATCACAATAGTTTCAAAGCACCAATTCAAATCTTCTTGGAGACCTCCACTGCTGAAGAGGTTTGGTCAGAATTTGCCCTTTGGATGTTTACTTCACATGAAGTTCTTCCAGTAAAAATGATGTAATGTGTTCTCTTTATCATTCATCAGTCTTTGCTCTTTCTCTTCATCTCATATTTCAATAGTTGTCTCCCTCTCTCTAGTCATGGCAACTACCATTTAAAAAATATTAATTGTCTTTGGAGCAGTTCAGTCTTTCTATTCCTTTCCTTTTCTCCCCCTCTCAGTAAAATACCCTTTCCTTTCAGTTTCTTTGTAAAAAAAAAACAGTTTCTGTCTTCAGCATCAAGGTACCTTTCCTCTTTAGTAGTCCCTCTAACCCACTTTTCTCTTTCAGGCTTTAAATGACAATTAAACTGATACTCCAAAATTTTCTGTCAAACTTTACTATTTTTATTATATTTATTATTGGAAAAGCCTAAAGATGCAGTTTCTCTTCAAAGAATAATTTAAGCAAAAGCACTGCATCAAATTCTGCTGTTGTAGTCTAGTACTAGTACTAATTGTACCAGTTACAACTCCACTAATTTCAATGGTATTGCACCTTTACATGTTGGCCCACTTACTGTCAGTAAAATATTTCCTCTGAGTTGAAAGTAAGGACTGTAGGATCATATTTTTAGTTTTCATAATACATATTAATTATAGAATCAAGCAACTGACTTTTTAGTAGTTCTGCAGAACAGTTTACTTAATGCAAATTCACCATTACATTGAGGGCAGGTACAAGATAAATGCACCACACATTTAGAACACAGTCTTTCTCAACGGTTATGTTCAAAAATGTTATGAAACATGTATGAACACTGACGTCTATACACATCAGCAAGCCTGCTAAAATGGAAAAGAGCTCCTTAGTCATGCAAAAATAAGCAGATGCTTAAGTGTTTACAGGAACAAGTTTTAATTTCTCTGCATGGGTGTTGGACAGGTCCTCTGCACAGGGATGAACTTCAGTCAATAAAATGATTAAGAACAGCAACACACACTGTGAGAACGTGTATCAACTCCAAGAAAATTAGTTTAACCCATGTTAGCTGCAGTCTGATCAGTGACATGCAAAACCTTAAATCTCTTGGGGTATATTGCATTATAAAACAATGTCTGTAAATATTTTACAGCAACCAGTTGTTTTCCTGACTTGTGTAGAAAACGGCAAGGCTTTTCCACTTAATGAAAGGTTATTATTTTGGTTCATTTCCCCCAAAAATATATTGCCAATGTTTTCCATTTAAAAATATATTTCCAGTCATCTAAAAGTTGCATATACTTCTGCATCTTTTTATTGTGTTATTTTGTCTGACTAGTTTCCAGTGTCATGATCCTCCCCAAATCTGACTGTAATCAAGAGAAATGTCAGAACTATTTTTGAATACCCTCTCCTAATTTGGGAAATTGTTTGTAACTGCAGATACGTAAATAAATAAATCTGTGTACCCTGATTTAATATTTGATCTTTACATCACCATATTCATATTAGCATTTTAATCTTTCATCTTTCCTTTGTAAACTCATTAACTGCTTTTTAAAATCTAAATTACAAAATTCAACATTTTTCTGTTGTGGCAGAGACGTCATAAGATTGGTTCCAAAATTTACTGAATGCAATGGATAAATTTCCCTGGGCCTCAAGAGGGGGGTTGAATCAGGCCTTTAATTAACACCAGAAATTAATTTTAAAACAGTTTCCTATTTCACAGCCATGCCAGAAATCTCTGTCTCCATAGCAGTTTTCCAATTATTCCGTTATTAAAGCCTAAACCCATTGTACCTGTTTTCCCCAAAGTGATACACTAATAACTCCTCCAATATAATTTCTTTCTAATATTTTCTCCAAAGATAAATTATTCAGAATAAATTTTTAATGTGGCATCTCACTTATTTCTGTAAGTGGTGCTAGAATACCTCTGCCATTTTGTAGCACTTGCAACTTTATCTATTTCTTTTGATAAGACACCACTTAATTGTATCTTAACCAGCCTTTATATCCAGAGAAGGGATTACATTATATCCTTTTCCTGATTATTATTAAAAGGTTGATATGCAAAATTTGTAGTGTTGGTATTCTGAAGCTAAACTAAATGTGAAGTTCTTACGGAGGAAGTGGCAGGTTATATGGTACTAAGATGTCATTAAAGTCTGACTTCTACTTCTTCATTAGGAATTTCTGAGGTCAGATTTCACAATATATTGACTGATTCTCCTGATTGTCTAAAGATTGTGTGTATCTCAGAATATATTTGTAAGTGTGCATAATTGTATGGGTTGATATGCAAGGTATGCTTTTTCATCTGAAAAATGTGATTTCATGTGATAACATGAACATAGGACATAGCTAGGTATATTAACACTGTATACATATACAGAACTGTCATACAAGAAATCACATACTTGTCTGATACACTAACAGAATTTCCATACCTCAAAAAGAATAGTACACAAAAAGAACACGAGTGACTGAAGTATAATAATATTGATAATAAATCATTTATTTCACCACATTTTGTCATATATTTTCATATTTAAACATACGTGCTACTTTCAGTTAAGAGAGAATTAGAGCTTTTTTTTCCTGTGCTATAGTTTATTGTTGCTATGAGGCTGTTTTATGATCAGGAGGACCTTGTTTTTAATCAGCTGAAATTGAGTCTAGTTAAGTGGAAATGACTGTAGGAAATGGAGACACTTCAAAGCATGCCCATGGTAACAATAAGCAATGCCCTCTGTGTCTGGTTGATGGTGTAGAAAGGATGTGTAGAAATGACTGCATGTGCAGAAAAGGATTGTATACCTTTTCAGTGTGTATAGTGTATAAGAGAAGACCATTTGGAAACAGATCAGTACTGTATGGTGAGGTGAGAGGAATAATATTACTTAGTGTGTGGGCGAGTCCTGAGTCACAGAATTAAAGACTGGATTACAAAACACCCTGAAAAGTTACTGTGTTTGTGGGTTAGAGTACTTGTTTCTTTCAAGTCACTTAGCAATGACACAGTATTTTGCTTTTTACAAACACACATACTCTGAGCATGTAAAATTATTTCATTGTTTAAAAAAATCATATGAAGACTATGAAGGCTCTGTAAGCAAAAGTCAGCACTGAAAATTGAAAAAAGGACAAAATTAATATCCAATGCAGACCATTACATGTATCCCTATACATATATATATATGTTTTGTTATTGCAATGGAATAAAGAAACAGAAGACACAAATGGAACTAACAAGCTCTGTGATCATTCACATTGCTTTTCATTTTCTTCTTTCTTTTTGTTGTCTCAATTCTGCAGTATACACAAACACTTTTTAACGCAAAGTCAGTTACTCTCTCTTAAGAATGCAATGTGGGATCGTATTTCTTTAAATATTGAAATACAAAGTCCAGAAGGATCTTTAAACAGATAAAGAGAGACTGAATAATTTCAATATAGTGAGATACCAGTAGAAAATTAAAATTTTACAATATGCTAACACACTGAGGAACCGCTGCTAGATAACTATCCACCACAAGATAAGTATCTGTCACACTACAGAAATATTGCTGAAATCTAACCACAATCAAGGGGGATGCTCATCATAAGAGATTAACTGTACGATTTTAGCTGATACTTCTGTACCAATGGACAGATGGGATAGATATGAATGGCAATAAAATAAGTTGAGAGTCACTACTCCCATCAGGGGCAAGGTATTTTTTCCTCAAAGATTCCAGTATAAGAATTTGTAGGCCTTTGTTATCAAATGATATAAAAGCTTGCTCGGATACGATGCAAGAAGCTTGATGGATGAAAGCAATGATTTTTGTATAATATGTATAATCCATATTATAATATGTATAATACATATATATATAACATGTATAATACTAATAAAAACTTGTGAATTAGCAGCTGCATACAAATTTGTATAAAGAAATAGAAGAATAACAGTTAAATACATCTTTACCATCTTCATTTTCATAACTCCCAAGCTATGACATAGCTTGTTCATTGAACAATATTGAATTCTGCTATTTGTCTTAAACTAGGAATAAGTGAAACACTGAATTTCATTAAAGTTAACAAGGGAATCCTCTTAGTTTTTCCCAAGAGGTAATTTTGAACAGGAAAACAAAACTGACTTTATATTCAGAGTTGCTAGGGAATGAAATGAGACTGTTGCTAAGGTGAAATAATACCTGAAAATTCCTGACATACATCGTCCAAAGGTTTTGATAGTCTGATCTTCAATTTTGGCTCAGTGTTACTAGTGGTCTGAATACACACGTACGGTTGCTAAGGGCTGATGCTGTTGCCAGGTAAAAATGGCCCATATTAACCTGACACAAATATCTAAATATGTTGATAGAAGTGTGCTGTTAAGAGATAGGAAAAACATGTCTTGGAAAATTGGGTGATCTATTATTTCTTATCCACCATATAACAGTGAAGTGACTTTGCTTACTCTTTGTGCACACAAGCTCTAGCCCATAAAAGTATCAATAAAGTACCTGACTTAATAACAATGGTACTATTAAATGAACACAGTGTTCTATAGAATATAAATCTTAATCAGGCATTCAATAGAACCTATCAAATTGTTACTGAGGGGATATAACTGAAGTCAGCTGATAGCCCTGTGTATAGTTCAGACTAGCAAAGATAGATGATAGTTGCCCCTTTACCATTAAAATGGATTCTTTCAGACTGTTCTTTCTTCTTTAATGTTATGAAATTTGAGTACCATTATCTCAAAATATGCTCAGTATTCAGATCAATATGAGCTCAAATGCTCAAAAGCAACTAAGAATATGCTTCAAGTAAAATAATGAAATAGATTAATGAACAGGTTCTTTAATTGCTGTATGTCACATATGTAACAGACATTCTTTCTTAGGTGCTAGTTAAATTGCAGTCTAATGCTTTTACGACAGTTTGTATGGTATTGCCAATAATACTTCGTAGTATAATCTTGCTTATAATATCGTGTCATTCATAGTCATTTCAGGGAGCAGCTCTTCGCTTATAAATCAAATAAAGAAAGGATACCAGCAGAAGCCATTAGACAAAAATATCCACACAGGAGGGCTTGAAAAACAGTTGCAATATCCTGACTTGATAAAGACTATTACAATACACTATCAGCATATAACTCTTGCTTTCATTTGTCAGTATTGAGTACAAAGCATTGACCCACACTATGCTACAGAAAAATCGATTGTATTGAGATGAAATTATAAATTTGACAAAAATTAGTTACACAAGGCAATGGAATGGTCAAGTTACAGTGTTCAGCTGCAAAGTTTTTCCCCTCCTTAGGATGCTTCCTTGAAGCCATTCTACCATCTCTTACATTTTCCAAGGCAGCTCTGTTCTTGCTTTTGCCAGTCTTTAAGAAAGACTTGTAAAGAGACACTTAAGAGTATGATCTGTAGAAAACATCTGTCTGCTGTTCTACCCAAACTCAGAAGTAACCATTGAAGTCACAAAAGCTAAGAAAGCACATGATTACTCTTGTGTTGTGGAAGCTTATGTCTATATGCTTAGCTTTGATTGACACATTATTTCTTCTCTGCACCCCAACCTATTTTCTGCCTCACTAAGCTTACAAAACTCTGCATAAATTTTCCTTCTCATCTTGTCCTGTAATCCTATGAACACACTGTCTTCCTGTTCATTCCTTCAGCCAGTAAATGCCAGCTGTTGGGTCCTGGAAATAATTTTATTTATGTATAGAGAGAAAGTGAAAAAAAAGTAGCTGATCAGAAGGCTGTGAAAACAACAGAAAACTTGTGACTGCACTGAAATATTTGAGTCAGAGTGTTTGACTCAAGTAAAAAAAATTATTATAGTTTCCATCAATCAAAGTACAAACAAACTTAGATTATAAGTTTTCCATGGAATGATAAAACTCTGAGTGTTTTCAGTATATAAACTAATCCATTTCTGATTGTTCTGTTATGCATGAAACAGAGGTCATGCTGAGAAATGAAAAAAAAAAGCTAGAACGAACAAAATTAATTATCTTAATATATTCTGCCATATTGCATCCATCAAAAATGTCCTCATTTTTAATGGGAAATGCACAACACCCCATGCATGCCCCCTTCATATTTTTACAAGTTATAAAGCATGTTTGCATTTTCAAAACCCAAAATGGAAGTATTTAAAATATTTTAGCAGAAGTCCATTAGTATGTGCATATATAATTAACAGTGAGTAACTATTTGTATGGATTACAATGGCTTCCAGGAGGCAGTGCCTCCACAGAGTGCCAGAGGAAGCTGGTCACTATGGAGATGCACTGTGGGGGGAGGTTCACCTTCACATGGATCTTCAGTCCCTGCTGCAGAACTTGAAATTACATGAACACCTATGGTATAGAAGGGAATGACGCTATTGGGTAGCAGTGGATTAATGTCCTGCCTTGCTCATGAGGCACATACTCCTTACCCCTTCCTGGCAGTATGAGACACACAGCAAGTCTCACTGACATACACAGCAGCAATGGTATCTCCTGTCAAAATTCAATATGTTTGCAGTTTGCATAGGTTAAGGAAGTAGCAGAAATGGTAGCTCTTTTAGACAGTTTGTCATGTTGTACCTGTTTGGGCAAGAAGCAATATTGCTGGCAGTACTCCCTTGTACAAAAGGTGTCATCTTTCACTTTCAACACAGGATGGTATTCCCAAGTAACAACTCTGAGGTGAGTAAGAGTGGCCTACATCTCACCTCACCATGTGTTGTCCAACCCCTGTTATCAGGTGTGTGGAGTGAAGAAAGTGTGCTGGCCTTTTTTAGGCTTAGGATGTGAAACCTCAAATTTCATGCCTGTCAGTGTTTCCACTTGACCTGTTGCTATTTATCAAGACCAGAGATGTAGCAGATTTGCTAGGGCTTAAAGAGGAGCCTTATTCTTGAGAAGACAGATCCACTTTTTCCTCACTAGTTTTCTTGGAAACAGCTGATGCCTGAGCAAAGAACAGAAGTGGTGTGTGCAGCTAAGGAGCCTGGAGAATCCAGAAGGACTTTTGAATTGCTGGGAGGATGTGCGTCCTTCTTTTGGAGGCTTATATAGTCACACATGTCCAAACAGAAAAGTCACTTTTACAGTGCCACATGCCAACAGTGCCACAGTTCCAGCAAACTGGAGGACTCCAGGTAACATCTTGACATTCTTGTAACATCTAGAGTCTGGAGGCATGTGATTGTTATTTTATTTTCCAGTCAATAGTGTTCAATAGTAATGGCCTACCTATTTCTCTTGCTCTCAGAAATGGTGTTCCCCAAGGGAAAGACAGTTGGGAAGAATAACACAGCCCTTCTGTGTTGGCACGTAGAGATCAATGGGCTACTAATGGGTAAGGAGAAGTGCTGGTTTAAAATCAAAATTGCTGTAGCTTACCATCAGAAAATAAGCAAACTTAAATATAGCATTCCTGATGTTTTCCTCTGTCTTTAACCTGTGTGCATTATGCCTTTGTGATATGTAAAAGAATAGGAGGCCTAATTCAAATTAAATGTACCGCAGTGACTAGTTGGTGTGGTTTTTTATTGCACTAACAGTAGCATTGTAATATAGGAGCTCTGAATAATGATATTACAATCAATTCAGAAGCCCCCTGAAGAAAAGTACCAGAGATCCCAAAAGATACAGTACAATGATAAAACAACTGGAATTGTCTTATGTTATGAATAATTTTAGTACTTTTGTGGGAAAAAAAAATATTATTGTGGATATATATTAGTATTCGTAAGTTATTTTAGTATAATTTTAGAATTTGTGATTAAAGACAGATTAAAGACAGAAACAGCATTACTATTTAGTGAAAAACTTGGAAAGAGGGAGTCCCTAATAAATCAAACACCTTTTTCATCTAATTTTTTTGCTCACTAGCAAGGCTTGGGTGATGGGATACAAAAAGGTAGAAAAGCCTAGACATTCATTCAGTCTCTGGCCTCTGAGAAAGCCTAAGAGCATTCATCCAGGTAGTCATAATCAATATGTTCTGCCACAAGTACTAAGCTAGTTAGGAAAGCTCATGTTTTCTTATAAGAGTTAAACCAGATCTTCTAGACAGTCCAATCTGGTTTTCCATGGTTTCTGGAACTGTGAACTTTAGCTGAATCTCTGAGATGCATGTGGAAATATGGAAACTTCTTTTTATTTTGATACTTGCTTTTCTGCACAGATATTTTTAGAGTTTCTTGCTTTATTCTTTGGATGTCCTTTGAAAGTAATCATCAAAGCAAACCTTACAGATGTCTACTGATAAACTTGATAGAACAGTGCTGCACCAAATAACACACTGAACTGTTAATATACTTTGAGATGACTGAATCATACCTATCACCCTGTGAAGAAGGAGGCAAATCACGTGCTGTATTTTTACCAGGTAAATCCCGAGCTCTTCACCTTCTATTCCTCACAACTACCTGATAAAGAACCTTGAAAGTCTTTTGTGTTCACAATGAAGATTCACAGAAATTGCTCCATTCTTTCAAATCTTTTACCCAGAATATGGAAATAGGCTGGACTCATAATGCTTATGTGATCTTAAGGGAAAGAAGATGCATCATGATGGAAAATGGTCTTCCAGCTGTGTTTTCCAACTTCAAAATACAAAATCTGAATCTCCTTCCTTTTATCTGGCCTTTCCACTTTCAAGATAGTAGTGGAGGAGCTCTGGTATGCTCTAGAAAGATGGCAAGGAGATATCATGGCGAAAAGGCTAGAGAGGTTTTTTGTATTCTTTTCTGAAAATAGTATGATAGTACACATACAGGTCTCTTCTTCATTCTTCCAGCAAAGAGGAAACCATCCAGTTCTGACACGACATATAAATACCTTTCAAACATATGCATATCTACTGCATTTCCATACACATTAAAACGAACTTCCCCAATCCCAAGGGAAAAAATGAAAGCAAGCAAGAAATTCCATACAGCATAAATGAAGAATCTTCTGGTTTTAAGAAATAAATAATAATTATAATACAATAATATACAGATTTATAATACACAAACAGAATAATTACACAAACACACAGCATGTGGCAGATCCTTGGGCTTTTGAAGTGTTGGATATAATTTTTTATCTCAAAGGCTATGACTCAGAATTGATTGACTTTCCAGGCAAACCTTTGTATAGGCAGTATCTATGAATATAAAAAACCCTAACATTGTGTTTTACTTTAAATCACTGAACAGTTCCATAACAAAAGCAGACAAAAATGTGCTTTTTACAGCAGGATATTAATAAAATTGACACGGTCACAGTGATGACATAACCAGCAACTATTGTTTTCTAATAATTTCTGTAAAAGAAGCCAAAACAACTAGCATGATGAAAAGCCATAACACAAGAATTCAAAAGGGCAGATTGCCCCTCTTTTGGCTTTCTAACCTAGTGCTGTCTAGAAGTGCAGAGTCTCTGTGCTCAAATTTATGTAAATGTTTCCTGCTTGTAAGGAGAAAAATGCTTTCACATTGAATTGCCAGAGAACCATCCTCTTTTTCTTCTATTTCATCTCCTACCATAGGATTTTACACTCAATTTATCAGGCAATTAAAACTCAAATCAACAGTCACATAGCAATTATGTTATAAGGGGAATATATTGCAAACAAAGGCTTGATTAACTCCTCAACATGACAGTAAAAACTGTAGCTGGGGTCTGTGTATCATCCTGCTATCAAAACAAACCATTTTTTCTTGAATTGCTCTCTCTGGGGAACAGAGGGAAGGATGGAATGTACTGGGAATAATGATAAAACATGGGATAGGTAATAGGGAGTCAATTTCAAACACTGGTCAGAGTGACTAAAAGCAACTGCTGCCTCATGCCTGTTTCATTTCTTTTCACCATAAAATGACTTGATGATCTTACTACAGCTCCTTATGCAGAGTTTCTTACATTACAGATTCACAACTGACACTAGCAGACATTTTTGTTCATAGTTTCAAGACAAGACACAAACACAATGTCAAGGAAGTTTTCACTTTTAGAGAGGATTATTATCCAAACTCATTGCTTAGACAAAATGTTTGTGCTCTGCTTCTGGATATACTGAAAATTTTATATCCAGCTTGGTAGTCTGGCTTTTCTTGTGATGGCCTCATCACTTTGAAAATCAATACCAACCTTCACAGTACTGCATAACAGACAACTCGCCAAACAGAGTTTGGGACTCCATGGATTTCTCACATAACTTTTATTCCATAATTACTTTTAAGATGTTTCCCTGGCTATATGACATCTAGGTTTTGCAGATTTTGCCTAGTGTAGAGCAGCTGTCCAGGCAAAAATGTAAGAAGGTCTAATCTAAGCACTAGTTTTTGACACAAGTTGTGCAAGTAGTCCCAAAAGAAAACTGAAAATCAGGTGTTCGGTCTGGATCCACAGCAAATTATTCTATCAGACTTGTCATACCTCAGCTGCTATTTTCATGGCTTGAATGGAACTATAGGCCGATTGAGACAAAAAAAATAATGAAATTTCTTATTTGCAACTTTTAATCTATGCAATTTATACTTCTAAATCTTTTGTTCTACAAGACAACTCTGTTCTAAGACTGGGAGTAAACTGTGAGCTGTCAAGAGAACTGTTGAATACAAGAAAGCACAGGGAGAATGGGAATGAAAGCCATAGGTCACATCATGATATGCCTGGCTGCATAAGTTCCAGACTGAATGCTCTCTGATCTCCACTCTAAACAAATAATTGAGTCCTTCATATGTGAGCATTTTCTGAGGCACATAAGGCCTTATCCAAACCTATAAGTGGAAATGAAGACCCTTGCTTGACTTGTTCAGGGCTTTACACAAATCTTCAGAGATTAAAGAATTCCAGAAAATAATTTTTTACTGAAGGAAAAGAACAGAGATTGCATATGCATAAGGGGAGGGAATTGGGAATGAGGGAGAAAGAAAATAAGAGTGAGAATGAAACTGAAGGCATGCGTAGGAAAGGGGGAAGAAGGAAAACAGGTTTAGAGAGTGGAACTGAATAAACAAACGAGAGATTGGGAAAGACAAAGGAAAAAGAGAAAAGGAAGAAAGTGAAAGAAAGAGGAAATGTATCTAGAAGAATGGAGGGAACTGAAGAAAGAAAAAGTGTTCAAACATTCTTTAAAGTGTGAGACTCCTTTACATATACACTGGAAAATTATGGAACAAGGAAAAAGATAAAGAGAAAGATAAGAAAGAGAAAGATAAGAAAGAGAAAGAACACTTTCAAGTGAAAGAAAAGAAAGGAGAGAAAACTAAAATTCAACAGAAGATGAACTTTAATTATGAAATTTTACAACTAATCTGTGCATTTTTTGATTCTGGAAATAGAAATAGTTATTTCCAATGAAACCAAATGAAAATCCAAATGCAATCAAATAACCAATACTTCTTCAAGCTAACACAGTTACTTATCAAACTGTGTCTCACGTAGCACAATGCACCTATGAAATAAGAAGTTGTGCTCAGTGCTGTGTCACAGGAGTCAAAAAGTTGCCTGGACTGCAAAGAGAAAATATTCCCTGTTATAGTACTAGTCCTACTATGAGCCTCTAACAAAGATTCCCCCACATGTCAAATGCTGTTTGTTTTTCAAAGCCCTATTTTTGTCCTATTTCTTAAAAAAAATCCACGGAATTTCTATTTTACAACTAAATGTAAAGGAGAACAAGGTCTTAAATAACTTAGCACATAGATGCCCATACACCTCACGCAGTGGACTGCTATGAATTGATCCAACTTCTCATCTTCCACTTCTGCCCACTCAGAAGCACAGCCATGACCATGGCTCTGCCCTACAGTGAATCAAAGTCTTGTCTACACTGGATATTACATCTCCAGAAAGAAAAAAAAAAAAAAAAAAAAAAAAAAAAAAAGAAGAGGAAAGTAACTGAGAGGAAGAGTAAAAAGAGTTCTAGAAATAAAGGGGCAGTAAACCAGAATTTCAAAAATTCTTCTGTTTCTGGCTTGGAAAAGTCAAAAATAACATATTCTTGTGGAAATAAAATTCAACTTCTGGAACAGGATTCCAGCAAATATTAGAAAAAGGTATGAATCACTCAATCTATTGGGTATAAATTTAATAAATTTTTCATAAATGCTGTACAATGGTAATTGGTCATTTGAAATGCCATGTCTCCACAATTAGAGAAAGTCAAATGTGGCACCCATCTTCCAAGAAGTCCAAAAGAACAAACCAGAAAGTTACAGGTTGGTCAGTCTCGCTTTGGTCCTGGGGAAAGTCATGGAACAAGTATTCTTGAATAGTATTTATGGGGACATGAAGGAGAAGGTGAGTGGAAACAGTCAGCATGGATTTACCAAGGGTGAATTGTGCCTAACCAACTTGATTGCATTCTGTGATAAAAGAGCTGGATTTGCGGACAAGGGGAGAACAATTTTCCTAGATTGTATCAAGCCTTTCAATACTGTCTGCAACAATATTCTTGTAGGATCCAAACCAGGATAGTACAATCTGCATGTGGGGACACCAACCAGATAAAAAACTGACTGGCTGGTCAAGATCAGAGTATCATGGTAAATGGGTCATATTCTGTCTGGAGGTAACAAGTGGGGTACTGCAGAGTCTATCCTGGCATCTGTCCTGCTCAACATCTCTGTCAATGACCTGGAGAAGGGGATGGAGGCCATGTGCATCAAGTCTGTAGATGATACCAAGCTAGGGTGACCAGTGAACAGTACTGGGGCTAATGACGTACACATAAGGAAAAGGTTAAAAGCTAATATGCAGTATTGAAAAATGTAAATACTATGCTTAAGATGTCAGATCCCAGTATCACTCTCTACTTTTCTATAAAGTAATTGTTTTATGGTTCATAGGCTGTTTCATAGGTTTCCTTCATAAATTTTTGCTGTGAATTGTTTTTGTATTATAAACAGAATCCTCATTTGGAAGAGTTTTATAAGGTAATGATCCTTCAGTAAAGGCCTTCATGAATTAGCAATATATTTCACATCAGTCCATTTTGAAATTACAGCTGTGTGGCTTTGAATATTTTATTTATTCACAATGAGATCTTTGCCTGAATTAGTTGTGTTATCCCTTTGCTTCAGTTGATTAGTCAGATTTACACAAGAGTTGAAAAAGCAGTTTTCGTAATTCAGAGATGCCAGTTTGACAGAACCTAAATTAAGGTGATCCTTTTAAAGTTCATCTTGCATCAGGAGGTCTGCTGTGAATACAAGGATAGCAAGCTGTTTATTTGCTCTCCACTTGTCCCCAGAGGTATGGTAATATACAGTTGTGATAAGTGACAATATGCCTTTCATCTTTTGTTCTTATTCCATGTTTTATTATTTTTCCCTACTTTCATGTATTCTCTTCTTAGAAATAAATAACCTCTCAAGTCTCATTGTGAGTCCAGGAGTTTTAAAGATTCTAAATTAATTCCTGTGTTTATTTCATTAATACTGTATCCAAATTCAGAAGGATCAAAAAGCAAATTCAAAATATAATCCCTTTCCATCAAATGAAAATTAAGCAACAGCAGCATTTTCTGTAGTGTATTACAGATGTCTCACTTCCTTTAAAACTAAAGATTAAGAAATTATTCATCTGCAGTGTAAAATTCCATAATCTGTGTTATAAGTGAAACTTTTAAGAAGTCTGTAATACTAGATCTAAAGTTGGATAGTTAGTTGATTGAAATCACAGAATAGTAGGGGTTGGAAGGGACGTCTAGAGATCATCTCGTCCAACCCCCCTGCTTGAGCAGGTACACCTAGGGCAGGGTGCACAGAACTGCTTCCAGGCGGGTTTTGAATATTTCCAGAGAAGAAGACTCTACAAGCTCTCTGGGCAGCCTGTTCCAGTGCTTCGTCACCCTCACAGTAATGTTTTTCCTCATATTCAGGTGGAAGCTCCTGTGTTCCAGTTTGTGCCCATTGTCCGTTGTCCTGTTGTTGGGTACCACTGAAGAGTCTGGCCCCATCCTCTTGACACCCACCCTTTAGATATTTGTAAGTATTCACAAGATCCCCCCTCAGTATTCTCTTCTCCAGGCTGAACAAACCCAGGTATCTCAGCTTTTCCTCATAAGAGAGATGCTCCAGTCCCCTGATCATCTTTGTAGCTCTCTGCTGAATTCTCTCCAGTAGTTCCCTGTCTTTCTTGAACTAGCCCAGAACTAGATGCAGTACTCCAGATGTGGCCTCACTAGGGCAGAGTAGAGCAGGAGGATAACCTCCCTTGACCTGCTGGCCACACTCCTTTTAATGCACCCCAGGATACCGTTAGCCTTCTTGGCTACAAGGGCATGTTGCTGGCTCATGGTCAACTTGCTGTCCACCATCACTCCCAGGTCCTTCTCAGCGGAGCTGCTTTCTAGCAGGTCAATGCCCAACCTGTACTGGTGCATGGGGTTGTTTCTCCCCAGGTGCAGGGCCTTACACTTGCTTTTGTTGAATTTCATGATGTTCCCCTTGGCCCAGTTCTCCAGCCTGCCCAGGTCTCGCTGACTGGCAGCACAGCCTTCGGGTGTATCAGCTACTCCTCCCAGTTTTGTGTCATCAGCAAACTTGCTGAGGCTATACTCTGTCCCTTCGTCTGGGTCATTGATGAATATGTTGAACAGGACTGGACCCAGCACAGACCCCAGGGGAACACCGTTAGTTACAGGCCTCCAACCAGGAGGACTCTGCACCATTGATCACGACCCTCTGAGCTCTGCTGTTGAGCCAGTTCTCAATCCGCCTCACTGTCCTCTCATCTAACCCACTCTTCCTAAGCTTACCTATGAGGGTGTTATGGGAGACAGTGTCAAAACCCTTTCTGATGTCAAGGTAAACAACACCCACTGCTCTGCCCTCATCCACCCAGCCAGTCATGCCATCCTAGGAGGCTATCAGGTTGGTCAAGCATGATCTTCCCTTGGTGAATCCATGTTGACTACTTCTGATAATGTTCTTTTCCTCTACATGCCTGGAGATGACCTCCAGAATGAACTGTTCCATCACCTTTCTGGGGATGGAGGTGAGGCTGACTGGTCTATAGTTTCCCGGGTCCTCCTTCTTGCCCTTTTTGAAGACTGGAGTGACATTGGCTACCCTCCGGTCCTGGGGCACCTCTCCTGTCCTCCATGACCTTTCAAAGATGATGGAGAGTGGCTTGGCAAGAACATCCGCCAGCTCCCTCAGCACTTGTGGGTGCATCCCATCGGGGCCCATGGAATTGTGAGGATCCAGTTCACCTAGGTGATCTCTAACCTAGTCCTCCTCAACCAAGGGGAATTCTTCCTTTCTCTAGATTTTCTCTCTCTCCTCTGGGGGCTGGGACGCCTGAGGGCCAGCCTTAGCAGTGAAGACTGAAGCATAGAAGGCATTCAGTAACTCTGCCTTCTCTGCATCCTGTGTCCCCACGGCACCCACCTCATTCAGGAGCAGGCCCACATTTTCCTCAGTTTTTCTTTTACTACTGATGTATTTGAAGAAGCCCTTCTTGTTATCCTTGTCATCCCTTGCCAGATTTAGTTCCAAGCGGGCCTTGGCCTTCCTCATTACATCTCTGTATACCCTGACAATGTTCCTGTATTCCTCCCAAGAGGCCAGTCCCTTTTGCCACATACTGTAAACCTCCTTCTTCCGTGTGAGTTTTTCTAGAAGCTCTTTGCTCATCCACGCAGGTGTCCTGGCTCCTTTGCTTGACTTCTTCCTCACATGGATGCACCAATATTGAGCTTGGAGGAAGTGGTACTTGAATATCGACCAGCTGTCTTGGACCCCCTACCTTCTAGAGCCCTAACCCATGGGATTCCTCCAAGCAGGTCTTTGAAGAGGCCAAAGTTGGCTCTCCTGAAGTTCAGGGTTGTAATGCTACTTGTTGCCCTGCTTCTACCATGCAGGATCCTGAACTCCACCGTCTCATGGTCACTGCAGCCAAGGCTACCCCAAACCCTCATGTCCTCAACTAGCCCTTCTTTGTTTGTTGATATAAGGTCCAGCAGCACATCTCGCCTTGTTCGCTCCTCCACCACCTGTGTCATAAAGTTATCCTTGATGCTCTGCAGGAACCTCCTGGATTGTATGTGCCTCACCGTGTTGTTTTTCCAGCAGATATCAGGGTGGTTGGTGTCCCCCATGAGAACCAGGGCCTGCGATTGTGAGGCTACTTCCAGCTGTCTGTAGAAGGCCTTGTTGACTTCCTCTTCCTGAGCAGGTGGCCTGTAGCAAACACCCACAACAGTGTCACCCATATTTGCCTGTCCCTTAATTTTTACCCATAAGCTCTTGACTTGTTCTTCCTCTACCCCTAGGCAGAGCTCGATACATTCCAGTTGCTCCCTCACATAAAGAGCAACTCCCGCACCTCGCCTTGCTGGCCTGTCTTTCCTAAAGAATGTGTAGCCATCCATGACAGCATTCCAGTCATGCAAGCTGTCATATCATGTCTCTGTAATTGCAGTCAGAGCATGGCCCTGCAACTGCACACAGATCTCTAGCTCCTCCTGTTTATTCCCCATGCTTACATGCATTGGTGTACAGGCATTTCAAAGAGGTAATTGAGCACAGAGCCCTGTCTTTCACATATGTACAGAAATGATAGCCTAAAAACTTTCATTCTGTCATTAATCCCCGAAATCAACAATTGTGCCTGGAGAGCTGAAACCTAGTTTCAAATGAATCAACTAGAAAATACCTAGCACCTAAAACTCCCAGTGCCTTCTCTGAGAGCATGATTTTACCTTGAAATGAATAGTTATGTAAATAAATATCCTTATTCCTATTCAGCTACTGTGTGCATATAAATGAAAAAAAAGCAAATTTTCCAGAATTTAAAAGGAGTGAATAAGTGTCTAAAGTCAAGTTTCACATGAAATAAGTGTCTTAAATGAGTTCCTTGAGTACTCAACTACTACTTTTTAAATAGTCAGAGGTTGATTGTTTGCATGCATATTGCTACAGTCTTAGGAAAATCCATGAAAGAAAATCTAAGTGAAGAATTTCTCTTGACATTGGCATTCAGTTTAGTTATATACTGCCAAAGAACAGAGAGTGTTGGATTACTGAAAACAATTGTTTAACTTCACTTTGTTAATTTTCACAATGGTTGAGTCAGTGACATATATCATGAAAGCAGAACAGATTTTCTAGAACTTCTTGGGAAATTTGCTTGGGAGACCTTAAAAAATATGTATTCACCTCATTGTTAATTTTTAGTATTTCTGTTTCATATGATAATCGTAAAAATTGAGTGGCAATGTTATTTACAAAATTGCTGCACATAGTACTTACTAAGTAATGACAGGATTCTGACTTGAGAAGTTTATGGTGTAAATTAAGGATAAAAAGCAGGAGTACCCATGCTGGCTTTATTCTGCTATCACTGACTGTGATAATAAAATTCCTGCTGACTTGGTAAAAGTACAGTCTGAATATATGCTTTTCATGGACTCACCATCAGTGCTTCTTAATTCTTGAAAAGATGACCAAAAAAAAATAAAGGAAAATTGGAAGAAAAATTATATTGCAGTGTATACCTTCCGTTACGCTTGTGTTAATGGGATATCTATAAGTTTGTGATGGAAAAGTGGGTGATGAAAGACCAACCACAATGATTTATGAAGAGGCAGCAAAGCTGCACATCATGTGAAATGCAAAAAAATGGTCCACATTTAGACGCCAGACTAAGAAAAGGAAAGGTGAGAATGAAGGAGGTCTTAGGAAACACAGTTTGGGGCACAAATTGACATGTTGCAGGATCTTAGAGACAGAAAGTTTAAAACATACAGTTTTCAAAGAACACATTCTACTAGAGATTAAGGAACTGTAGCAATGATGAATACCTAGCAAATTAGTGGTAAGGCAGCAATAAAGAACGGGAATTTTTTCTCTCCTCATGTTTGTAATTGTCATGAGAGAGTTGATGGGTGTGAAACTGCAACCAAAATGATTCTTTCATCAAGTATGAAACATCATCTCAATACTTTCTGCATTGTCTCTACAAACTCTGATGTCAACCATGATCTGAGAAATGCTGAATTGCTCTGTAGACTGCTGTGTTCTTAATATGTGCCTCTGTATGGGTATACCAGAAATTTCACAATGTTTATCTTGCAAAAGCTGTCTTTGTGAAATTCAAAGCCCAAAACTTGGAAATAGGAAAAAACATTCTAAGCTGAACCTCTCTGATGGGCTTAGCTAATGGGACCTTGCGAAATACAGTGAGGATTCCTGCAGTATTGGAATTCTTCCCAAGTAGATGTGGAAAAAATACCCTTATTCAGCTGAAGTTGGGCTGCATGAATCCTGTTACTTAGGGCAGAGAGTATACAGCTATCACCTTGGTTTGAAAGCAAAGGGAGTCTTTGAAACTACTTTTCTAGCCTGAATTTTGCAGTGTTTCAAGTTTATATTCTTATGGTGGCTTTCCATATCTTCTTCTGTGTCATGCTTTTATTTCAAATGGTTGAGGTACAGCATGCTCAAAAACTGGTAATTTTCTGTAGAGTTACTCCACTGCTCTTTCCTTCCACATTGCCATCTTCTTCCTCAGGATCCTAGATGATATAACGGAAGATGTTGAAAGACTATACAAAAAGCCTTTCTATGCTCCATGCAGTCAAGTGATAGAATGAAGAAAAAAAGGAATGAAGACAACTGTGGGGTTTTTTTTGCTACAAGAACAGTACTAAGCTGCCACATCAAATCTTAGAAACACAGAAATCCTCTTTGAATAATTGGGATAAATTAATTGGTTACTTTCTTGAAAAGACCGAGAGAAATTAAAGAGTTTAGAATTTCAAATTTCATAAATTAGGTTTTGGACTTATTGCTAAATCTAATCGGAGATGTTCCTGATTTATATAAACATAACTTCTTACAAATAACTATTTATAGGAATCAAAAAACCCACATGAATAAATCTGAATAAAAGTTTTCTTCACCAATCAACATTTACTGACATACATTATTATGATAAGCAAATTTCAACTCAGTTTTAATAATGGTACTGACACTTTCATAATAAAAAAATGTGCACACTGCCTATGTATTTACATTTAAGTACTACAATGCTTTCTATTGCTGTAGTGCTTTATTTTGTAAGCATTAATAATCATCTCTCACACCATTCCCAGAGACAGGTAATATAAGTATTAATATCCCTAGTGTTCAAAGGAGAAATGGTATAGTCTTTTATCAAAACCTGTCTGATAAGGTAGCATTTGGTGAGGGGTGAAAGTGGTATTGAATATTTTATGGCAGCAATCATTTTAAATATTTTTCAGAAACACAAAAATCTACTGCAGTAGTTGTCACTTTAAGACGTAGCTGCTTCATTCAAAAAAGAGCCCAGAGAGTAATAATGATTTCTTAGCTACCTGGAGGCACAACTCTTTGTTGCAGAATGATTTTTTTCTTCCTAATCACAAAATAAATCCATTTGTAAATCTCTGAGTCCTTATTTTTATCTATTAGTTGAAAAACAATGTCCTCATTATCAATTGAACTTTATTATGAACCAAAGCTATTTACAAAAAATGCTGCAATTGAATGAGACCACCAACATAGGATGTTTAGTCCTAACATTTTTTCTCTATAATTGCCTGTTTGTCTCACAAATACACCAAGTCACTTGCAACTGCAGTTCTTTTTGCTTTTGAAAAAGTTGCACGCATTTTTCAGTGTTTGTAGACATACAAGGCTAGTTCTTTTTCCTGTACATTGAAATTCTTTCTTTTTTTTTTTTTTTTTTTTTTTTAAATGCAAAGGTATCTACTTCTCAGGGCAAAGTTACTCATAACAAGCTTCCTCATCTCTGAACCACTAGGCTCAGCCAACATGCTGCTTTCTTTCCAACAAATGTTACTCTTTTAGGGAACGAGGAACCTCATGAACTAGCTTTTGCCATTCTACTAAATAAGGAGGACAGTCCTTCAAGGTGTCATGATAATGAAAACTATTCAAAAGACAATAAATATATATTAAAAAAATTATGCCTTCTGGAAAGAAGTAAGATAAAATAAACAAGCTGAAGCATGAATTTTCCTCTTGCTATTTGAACTGAAAGAAAAACAGTAAAAAAAAACAAACAGCAAATCCCCCCTTTTCTGATAACAACTTGCATTGAATTGTGGATTCCTGGTCCTGCTTGAGAAATGCAGTTAAGTATGCAATGCATGTGTGATACCTTGATTATGCTCTGTCCCATGGCCTTTGCATACAAGAGCTTTGAATAGAAGAAGAAAGAAATTGAAATCTGGAAATAAAACTCTGATGCTGATATATAAAATGTTCTGTCTTCCACTGAATCATTATTTGCAAGCAAAATGATGCAAGTTTTGACACTGCAAGTCAGAATTACCTATCCCTAATAATCCTACAACTGCACCTATAGGTGCTAGCAGTGCTGTATGCCCTTGGATAGAACCCTTGACACAATTCCCAGCTGTATGAGAAATAGTTGAAGTCCCTTTAAACAGTTTAGAAACCCTCTACTAGAGGGCTAGATTTAGCTGTTGTAGGAAGCATATGTCACTAGGCTACTGAATGAAGCCTGGACCCATATGTTTCAGTGCAACTGTTTTGCACTCTGCCCTATGTACACAGCCAGAGACTCAAGTAAGGTCTTCAACCTGGAACTTGGTTTTCCTTTGTTTTTACAAAACACAACTCTTTTAACAAATTTTATGAATTCCATGTTCTCTTGCTCCACATATTTGTGAAAGAGGATGACGTCAATGGGAAATTGGTAGAGGTTTTTCTGCAAAATGTTGACTCACTAATTGTAGAGTTCTCAGCACTGAGATTTTATAGCAAAACCTGATCTGAATCTTGCTTGGGTCTGCATATTTCTTTCTTAGCTTTTCTGTAGAAAGCATGGAAGTGATTCGTATTTAGCTAGTGGGATAGCTTATAGTTGAATATTACACATCACACTTTAGCTCATGTAATGCTCAGGTAACTTCTTTGTACTGTGTGGTGATAATGCTGATGATACTTCTAAATTACCAAAAGCTGCTAAGACCATACACACTTATTTATATATAAATAATATTCCTACTATAATGATAATGATAATAATAATAATTACATATGTTAATATAGTTAAAGATAATTAACAAAACACCATTGCATATAGTTAGCCAGCTAGAAGTGATTCAGACTGCTCTCTCATACATATATGTACCAAATGCTATGTCAGGTAATGACAGAGTATTGAATGTTACTGATGTTTTATTTCATAAACAAAGATAAGAAATCAAACCCATGAAAATGTGAAAAAGAGGCAATTTTCCTTTCATTTTTCTCTGGAGCTTTGCAAACTTTGCTCGGCAGACCACAATAAAAACAAATCCAAAGTGTGTGACTTGATACGGAAGACTGTACTATACAATTTTCCACATAGTTTTGTCATGTGTGGTGAGGTTGGGCTGAAAGCCAAAGTAAGCTCTTGCATATTCACAATTATTTTTGCTTCAGGAAAGCTGCAGCTAGAATGTAACTTTCACAAACACCTAACTGTTTCATGAACTAAAGCTAATTTTCACTGCTCTGTGTTACAAGACTATCACTAGAAGTTGCATGAATCAACAGATTGTCTTGTGCTAAGTAATCAGCCTTCTGACATGTGCTTCCTGCAAGTGCTCCTTGATATCCTGCAAGGGGGGATATACTTACCTGACATCTTAGGTTAATCATAATTTGGTGTCTAATTCTAATTCTAATTGCACAGTTAATCAATAGTTTTTCCATGTATTGTGGTTTAACCTCTAAACAATAGGTGAAATCCATTTAACTGATGGTATCACTTCCAGCTGTGGCCTGATCTTAACTTAAAAAAACAGACTTAGACAAAGTTATTTTTAAAATAAAAAAACATTTCAGTCCCAAGCTGTCTGAAATACTTATACTCAGATTTGATTGTAAAATCTTAAGAAACTTTTTTGTAGCTAAGTTCCTTCTGAACAGCACAAAGGCTGATTAATTGATACCACCATTTCCTCAAAGGTAGTATATTTTCAGGAAGCATTTACAGAGTGATATTTGCATATCAAAACTCACTTCTGTAGTACTGAGTTATGTCTTCCACCATAAGAGTGTCCAGTTTTGAAGAACAGCAGAAGTGCTACTAGAATTGGACATTGTGTAATGGAGTCAAGGTTTACTATTTTGTAGTGCACAGTTTCCATGGATAGAATTAGGTAAACACCAATAATCATCTCATTAACTGGACAAGTCACTATGTCATCCACAAGTTGAGATCAAACACAGTGCTTTTCTGGTCTGAACTAATTAGATCCGGTGGTGGTAACATTTGTGAGTCTGGAAAGCACTGCAAAAAATAATGAACCATGTTTTAGAAAACGAAATTTTATTTTGGCCTTATGTTAGACAGAAATTGGGAATACCCACTTGGATAAGTTCATCAGGAAATCGCCAGTGGTAGTTTCCTGTTCCCTACCAGGAACCACCTTTAGAATTAATTGAGTCAGCTGGCCTAGCAAGCAGATGTCCAATTATGTAATGGAACAGGGGTCACAGTGTCTCTTCTTAGGCAAAACTTGTGAAATATTCAAAATACAGCATGGTGCTGATGTGAAGCTTACATATTTACACTTAGCATGTTTTTAGGAATGCACTTTAAAAAGTAGCTGTGAAAATGAGGCTATTAAACAGTATTATTTCTAGGGACAAATACAATTCAGCAAACATTCAGCAAATGTTTTTAAATCTGGCAACTAGTCTACTCAGAGGGGGATCTCTCTTTACTTGAGAGTGTATCCCTAGGTGGTGAGTAAAGAGAGATGCTTGGCTTGCTATCATATCTCTAAACACATCAGATAACTATGCCCACCAGCCTACTTGGACACAGCAGTGGGTTTGACCATCTGCTCCAAAATATGACTACAACTATGCAGATCCTCAGTTTGGCACTAAAATTCATGAGGAAAAGCAAGGGGTACTGAGAAGCACTGGGTTCAGACAGGTGCCTTGGAAATTTATCCTTGGTAACATGTGTTATTGTAACAGTGATATGCATTCATTTCCAAAGAACTATGAAAGTGCACAATTTGTGTTGGCATGGGACAACAGAAGGTTGTCACTTCTGGTTAGTATTTCTTTCTGTAGAAACTACTGTTCGTATACTGTGTACTCTAGACCAAACAGTAACAGAAAAATTCTGCTTAACACAAAATAAATACACCTCACTGCACGATGCCACAGATCATGTAAAGGATTGTGTAGGAGCCAAATTTTCATTCCCCGCTACCTTCTAGAAAAGAGCTAAGAGGATGCAAGGCACAGCTACGACCCCTCCTCCATTTATTTAGTTAATCAAGAACCGTTTACAAGAGATTTTGCAAAAAAGTGGATAGAGGCCACTATCTATGAAACAGTCATACAGAGGGGGTGTAATGGTCAACCATTGCTCCCTTTTCCTTCCTTCAAAAACCATCCTGGAGAACTCTTTTGCTTTTATGGCCTTCCAGCAGGCACTTTCCTGACCTCTGAAAATGGTGCAGAGTAGTACTCTTAAAATTAACTTTATAAGCCATTTGTCAAAATAAAAATAATGCCTAATGTTACAAAGAAGCAAGCAAATCTGCTTTAATTAAGGAGGAAAAGAAAAGACATGTTATAAGAACCAGTTTAGGCTGTTTCTCTTCTCTTAGATTTTGCCCCTCAGATGGCTTGAAAGTGCTCTGGTCCTAGTGATCAGAGACGTGTCATGTGGCCGGTTTGGGAAACTTTGTTCTGTTTTTCCTCCAATTTCTCTTGGAATAAGTTTAATTTTACTCTAGAGAATAAGGTAAACCCCAGATTTGAAGGATCTTGGCCCAGATTGCCTCAATGTGAATAAAACTTAGAAACTTTAGATACTTGTCTGGAGAGCTTAACCTCAGGAATACATGTTTTAAAAACTCTGAACGTGACAGATCTGTGTAAAGACATAACCGTAGTCAGTCCTAATTGTTTTTTTTTACTGATTGCTGCTACCATCAGAGAATTAAAATACCTCCATTTTCTCAGATGAACAAAAAAAAAGGAAAATAATGTATTTCCTTTGAGACAGAGGAAACCAAATCAAAAGTTAATTCATTTTTCTGTTAGTCAAAATTCCTTTTTTTTTAAATGGCCAGATTTCATTGCCAGAAGAGGCCAAAAATTTACTCTTAAATCACAAATAAGCTTGAGACCCAAAGCCTTCAGAAAAGTTCAGAAAAGTTGAAAGGGATTAAGCAAATCAAAAGACCAGAAAATTCGATAGCTCACTAGAAAAAACTAGAGTGTGACAGGAAAATGTTTCCAGCTCAGATGATTTTGATACCAGTTTCTATAACTAAAATGTGAAATAGGGAAAGGAAATTAAGTTACTAAATTTGGGCTTCCCCAGTGGTATAAAAGGTGCAGAAATTGAGAAAATGAAGGAAATGGAATACACAGAGTGAAAGCAAGAATTTGTGCTAACCCACTCCAAACATTTCTCTGTAGTCTCTAATACTGCTATGAGTGAAATCACATGGAACATTGAGTGTTTCCATGACCTCAGTAAACTATGTCTTTACCGTCTCCACCCCAGCCCCATTTTGTCTCTATTTTTTTTGGAAACTTCTTGAGTTTGCTTTCTGATATTCCTTTAAGGACCTCCTGTAACTAAGTCAATATTTTTTTTAAGCTTTTGAATAAAAGTATTCTTTTAAACAAAGAATTTTTTCATTCATTTAAAGAGATACATATATAGGAATTGAGGCAGAAAGCATGAGACGAAGAATAACAGCCCTGCCATCCAAATCCCATACCAAATAAAATTTTCTTGCTTCACCCTTTTTTCCATCTGACTCAAGATGCAGTATCAGTTCCTAGCAGAATGAACTGCAATAACAAAATCCAGAGGAAATCCCATTCGAACAGGATCCTCACTTATGATTGCCAGGACCTGGATGCTGACCCAGGGACTTGACCTCCCAGCTGGGGCTTGGACCTGCCTCATCACTGTGGACGTGCCTGATGGTTACTGGACTCCTGGTGACCCTGCCTACTGTCAGAGGCCTGTTGGACTGGCCCTGGGCAGGCACAGAGGATATCTGCTCCCTGCCCTACCTCTCATCTCACCTGCCCTTGCAGTGCTGTTCTTACTCTTGCTGCTTCTTGGAAATAATACTATGGATAAGACAACAACCTCCCAGGTGCTATGATGTCTCAAGTGTTTCCCTTTGAAGAAGGCTCAGGAAGAAATAATTAAAGGCACATGATATTCTTGAAAGCAGAAAGTTTTTATTAGCAGCTTTGCAGAAACACACCTGGAAGGGTATGATTAACTGAGTTGCTTTCCATGAAATCTAGGAAGGGGGAATTGAAGTGAAGATTCTGGACATTCATGACACTATATGGCAAGAAATGAACAAAGTTGCTAAGGAGGACAGAAGACAACAACAGAGGCAACAAAAGAGAACATTAGGATCGATGTTAGTAAAGAAACAGGGAGCTCAAGTGGTGGAAGTAGTTTTCCTGGTCATTAGCAGAACAGAAATTCAGTCTACACTTCAATTTTTTCTGTGTATAGAAGGTAAATTCTGGGGAGGAGATGGGAGCATGTAATATTCTAAGCTCTATAATACTATACCCTTTCCCCTTTTAGGAAAATACACCAATGAGAAAATGGCACATCACATTCAATTAGTAAATGGTTGAGGATCTAGAAAACTGTACGGTCTGACTTCATGCATTTCATTTCACACATTTTGTTTAATTTCATCACTCTTCAAAAAGAATATTTATTCTTTAGCTTTTTAAGCACTGTGTATCTTTCTAGTTTAACAACAAGTTATTCCAGGCTGGCTAGCTCATTTTATTAGCTTGCATAGGCTATATATTTAATACAATGTTTCAAGGGATAAGAAACATTCCATTATTGTTCCCTAAAGGAATCAGGTTAATTAAACCTCCTGGCTAAATTCCCCTGAAATAATGAGTGAGCTACTTGTTACCATGTTGGATCTCAAATGAAACAGAGAACAGATTTTTTGAAAAGGAGGCATTCTGCAAGAATGTCTAAGAATTTCTGTGCAGAGCTCTCCACCAGCTCAGTGGGCTGCCCTGGAGATTGAAATGTTGCCTAGATCTCTCAGGGGACTGTGGTCTGTGGCCAGATCTCAGAATGCCCATATGCTGCATTTTCTCAAGAAGGCCTTAGGAGGCTGCCCTAAACTTATTTCCTTCCTCTCATTTGCTGGGAATTTATGAGAGCAACTGTTAAAACCTCTCACAGAGGAGCAGACGTGACATTCTTCAACAGATTTCCCATTTTGGAATGGTGAAATATTTGTCAGAGCTCATTTTCTCTCTTAGGCTGATAAGCAGGATCTATCTGCTTTTCTCAGTGTTGTCACTGTCCCTTGTGAGTCCTCTGACATTGAGATAGCTACCTATGGGAATAAAACATTTATTTTCCTGTATGAATTTGTACTTAAAATCACCCACTGGATGCATATCTTCAAAAGAATATGCAGTACCTGTCTCACCTTCCACCAAAGTCTATTCTGAAAGTTTAAATTTTGTGACCAGTATGGAATCACATATCTTGTAAATTTACCTGTCCTTCAAGATATGCTTAGAGAAACTAAAGATCTCTCTCCTCTTGGATTCATGCTTTCAGTTAAATGATACCTTGCATTAAAAACAGTTTTCTCTTTTGTCTTGAAAGAGCTACTTAGGAATGGTTTTGTCTTGGATGAGGGACAGACAATATATTTTTACTTTTCTTGTATTTTTTATGCAAGTTATTTTTAACTGAGTAACAGTAACATCTAAAAGGCCAATATTTCTTAGTCTGCATGTTGCAGGAGAGTCTCCTTGCCAAAGTTTAAGCCAAGTCAGAACGCTTTCAAGCACTATGACTGTGAAGGACAGTATTCTACCTCTCTTACACAGGGTGCCTGCAACTGTACTATGTGCAAAGCAATGGAGAATAAGACTCCAAGATTTCCAGGCTTCCCACAAATTATAAAAGACAGCTATGATTTAATGATCAAAAATGCGAGACTATCAGGATTTACAATCCTGACACGGGTTGCATTTTGGCAATGACTCTAGAAAGTATTTTTCCTCAGGTGCTTCCCACAATGATGTGTTTTATGAGTATCTATTGTTAAATAAGAATGAAAACCAGCTGAAGTATTACTGCTCTGAAATCTGTGCTCCAGGAGTATTAACCTCCTTATGCTATTCATTTTGCATATGATAAAAAAAGTCATGTATTGAAGTTCTATTACTGTAAAACCAATGGACCTACTAATATAAAAAACTTTGTGGAAGAAAGCATTTTCTTTAAACTTTTACAACATCCTTCTGGCTGGTTTCACACTACTTGTCTTAGGAAGAATCCTATGTGAGAGCAACTTCTGCTAGCAAAGTGAAAACATTGTCTTTTGATGACCCTTTAGATTACAATATATAAAATGTGACTGAAATAGATGTTCTTAATAATTTCTAATGGTAAAATAAAAATACAATTATGTCAGATTTTATTCCTAGCTTATTTAATTTTTCTGGTCAATTTGTCAATTATAGATATAGTCTTCTGTGACATCATAAAAGAATATCATCAGCCCAAATCAGAATTTCCCGTGACAGAAAACAAGACATTTTGCATAATGATCAGGGATAGAGGATTAAATATGTAGAAGGAAACAAATATACACAGAAAGCATTCAGTAGAGTACCGGTTTAACTCTTCAGGTCAGCTCAGAGAAGTGAAATTCATGCTATCCAGAGCGAATATGTCTGTACCAATTATGCTTCTGATCATTGAGTCATATTTTTTCATCACACCTGATTCTTAAAGTTAATAAATTAATTATATGTAAGTAGGCCATATTTCCAAGAAGTCTTAAGACCTAATTCATTGCTTCTTGCAGACAATAAACCAGTTATCCTGGTAAAAATTGTCATGAAAGCGGCAGTACTGACAATATAGGATAAGCTTTATGTCCCACACTGGGACAAGAAAGTCCTAGCATGTACCTTCTGTTACAAAGATATTACCACAATATTTCAGTATTTAGGTCAACTTATTCTACAAAGAAGAGGTATACCAGACAGAACTTGAATAAGGCAAGTATCAGTATGATATTTAATCAATCATTTGATTGATTCAATCAAGGAATTAAACCAACCTGAGACCCTTCCTGGATTTAGTGTTGAGCAAAGGCCTACCATATCTTATTGCACCGTGCAGAAACCAGATTCATTTGCCTCAGCCTCCCTCCACCTCAGTGGAATTTCCTGCTCACTGTTATAGCTGGAACTGATTTCCTTCCTAAAAGCAGAATGTTTGAAACAGTCAGGTCATAAATTAAAATCTGTCCCAGTCTTATGGCATGTCTGCTTGGCATATATTTCTGACTGTAAACTAACAATGGTGATAATCACAGACAAGCAAATAATGGTTGCCTTTGTCTAGAGGCAATTATGTTTTATTTCTTATAGTCACTTTATGCGTAGTGCATTTTTTTCACAAGTTGTACTATTTCAAAATGATTTAGTGTATTTTCAGAGATTCCTTTTGTTTTCATTCAAACAAAAAGAATATTCAGAGAGTTTGAAACATTTTGGGGTTTGGGACTAATTTTAAGTTTCCTCTAAGTGAACAAATCCAGTAGAATATACTTTAATTTGGATTTTTTTTATAACACTGTCGCAATTTTATCTGGTGTTGAATAGGAAGTTAGTATCAGCAATTTTGTCTAAATATACTTCTAACCTAGGGAACTAAAGCATCTGGTTAAACAATAAGGGAGATGTGAATATAGCAAAATTATCTTTCTACTTCTCTCTGGTCCTCCAGCAAATGGAGAAGCTGGTATGCATTTAAGCTAAATCCAAATACAGTCATCTAATACCAATTTAATAGCATTTTCTCCCAGAACAAATGACTGATTAGACAGGGTATTAAGTATTCATTTTTCAGCTGTCTTCAGTCTGGAGCTTCTAACACCAAACACCTTTATTGTTGAGGGTTGTTTGTGAGGCTTTGAAAATACAAATTTAAAAAACTCATACTTGGACAAAACACTTTATTCAGGAGTACAATTCTAATGAAAATTCTGTACTGACATACTAAAAAAATACAAACTTCCACTGAGTATGTTTTCGGAGGTATCAGGCTAGTGGATTATATACACTGAAATAAATAAACTGTATGCTCTACAACTGTCTGCCAGATTTGAGAAGAGTGGGTCAATGATGCCCAGATGGTCTTTTGCATTTCCTATTTTTCCAGTACATGACATTTATTTGCAAAAGAGATAAAGAGCTACACATATGCAAGAAATATACTTACACAAGGGAAGAGGCTTAGTAACATTTACAAAATGTTCTATCCTGACTGAGAACAAAGCCATGGAAGAGTACCCTTCTAAATACCAAACTTTCATATTTGCCTCCAAACCCATACTGAACATAGCTAACACTTTGCTTATGTTTAAACCACACTAAATAGTCCCTAGCTGTTAATGTTCTTGTATGGGAATACAAATATTTTGCTTTAATTTTAAGAAGCAAGGTATAGCACATATTAAATACAATACAATAAAAAATGCTGTGGATGCAAATATGCATATGCCAGATTTAGATACTGTCATTTAGGTAACAGTCCTGTAGCTTAAATCCTGCATCCTTTTTGCTCTGAATTCCCTCACTCTCCCCCCATCCCCACCTGCCCTGTTCTCTGTTGCCTGCTGCCCCTAATTTCAGGTGAAATTCAGATTCCTCCTGATTACCTTCCTGCAATGGCAACACTGGTATTAATCACATGTTACATACCTGGCATTGATCTTTCTTGGCATGAGATAAGGTTCATGTTGTACCTGCTAGACAGCTGCTTACATTGGTCTTTATGAGTTTCTTTCCTTCAGTTAACATCATATTCCTACACAGTTTCTTCAGTCTAGCTGCAGGTGCTGTTTAGACTACTAGTTTCCCTGCCACAGCAGTATTAGGTGGCTATTCCTGGAAATTTGTCACTTTTTCCCTTACATTTACTGACTTTAAGCAGTTTGACTGGTATTTTGTATTACATGTGTTGCTGCTGTTACTGAACCAAATTTTCTGAAGCATGTCTTCACTGTTCAAGACACAGCAAGTGAAAATATAAACTAAAGGCTCAATTTTGCAAGCATTTACTATTCTGAGGAGCGATGCTGAAATCCACAAAGCTTTGTCATATTGAGAAGTGTTATGACCCATTGCAAAGGTCTGCAGGGTAGTACTTTAAGGTGTACAGAAAATCATCTTGCTTAAATTCCAGAGACCTAGAGTATGATGAATATTTACAACAGGAAAAATCTTACAAAATGGAATATTTTCGTTCTCAGTGAACTTCAGTGAAATTAAGGGCACTAGATAAATACTAGTAAGTTTGTTACACTGTAGATAAAAATGACAAAACATTATCTGTACATTTTTAAGTTATATGCAACAGCTAAATTGTGTCACACAATCATCTCAAACAATAAACTGGGAGATCAGTGGAAGAAAAGGTTGAGTGTTCACTCAGATGTTAGAAGATTTTTACACAAAATCAAATTGTATTGCACATGTACTCTGTATCTCTTAAATGATATGTACTGGGTTTGTGTGGCAAGGTGTTGGTCATGGGAAAGCTACAGGAGTTGCTTCTGTGAGAAACTGCTGGAAGCTTCCCCCTGTCCACTAAAGCCAATGCCAGCTGCCTCCAAGATGGACCCGCCGCTGGCCAAGACTAAGCCAATCGGCAATGGTGGTAGCGCCTCTGGGATAATGTATTTAAGAAAGGGGGGATGTTGCTGTGCAAAAGTAAAAGCAGCTGGAAAAGAAGAGTGAGAATATGTGAGAGAAATAACTCTGCAGATACCAAGGTCAGTGAAGAAGGAGGGGGAGTATGTGCTCTAGGCACTGGAGCAGAGATATCCCTGCAGCCTGTGGTGAAGACCATGGTGAGGCAGGCTGTCCTCCTGCAGCCCATGGAGGTTAATGGTGGAGCAGATATCCATCTGCAGCCTGTGGAGGACCCCACGCCAGAGTAGGTGGATGTCCCCGAAGGAGACTGTGACCCCGTGGGAAACCCATGCTAGAGCAGTTCATGAAGAACTACAGCCCATGGGAAGGCTCACATTGGAGAAATTCATTGTGAACTGTCTCCCATGGGAGGGACCCCATGCTGGAGCAGGGAAAGAGTGTGAGGAAGAAGGAGTAGCAAAGACAATGTGTGATGAACCGACCACAACCTCCATTTTCCATCCCCCCTGCACTTCTCAGGGGGAGGAGGTAGAGAAAATTGGGAGTGAAGTTGAGCCTGGGAAGAAGGGAGGGGTTGAGGGAAAGTGTTTTAAGATTTAGTTATTATTTTTCATTATTCTGCTCTGATTTTGATTGGCAATAATTTAAATTAATTTCCCAGAGTCAAGTCTGGTTTGCCTGTGACGGTAATTGCTGAGTGACCTCCCTGTTCTTATCTTGACCCACAAACCGTTTGTTATATTTTCTCTCCCCTGTCCATCTGAGGAGGGGAGTGATAGAGGAACTTTGATGGGCAACTGGTGTCCAGCCAGGATCAACCCACCACACTAAAACACTAAAACACTCTTTCACTGCAGGAGTCAATGATCAGCTAACAGCTAACCATCCAGCCTTCGAACATGTACTTTAAAAAGGGACAAATACAGTTTCATAGCCATAACACACTTAGCTTGGAAGTATAGTTTATCATACATGTTTTTCTTTTTCACAGAAATGGACAAAAAACTATGAAATAAAAACAGAACAGCAGTGACTTGATAACTTTAGGTACTACTGGTTTTCAACTCTAGCTATAACAAGATTAGTCTCTTTCCTATGTATGAAGTCATAGACTTTTCCACTTGTCTGAGTTAAGCACTAAACTATGGCAACTAAAGGGTAGACATTACAGCTATCTCTTCTGGACTACTAAGTTGTGAATGTGCCAAATAGAGTTTTCCACTGTTTTCTTCATATTTAAGTTGGGTTGGATACCTTTTATAAAATAAAATCAGAAAATGGGGTGTTTTGAAGCAGTGAGCACTGCTCTGCCACAGACAGGGAGATCTCTTACTTTTCCTTGATTTTTTTTCAGAATCACTGAAAAGATACTTTGACTCTGAGTATTCTGTTTGTCATGGTTTTAGCTGGGATAGTTGATTTTCTTCACTGTAGCTAGCATAGTGCTGTGTTTTAGACTTGGTATGTAAATAATGTTGATAACACCCTGGTGTTTTAGTTGTTGCTGGGTAGTGTTTACACTAGTCAAGGACTTTCTAGCTTCCCATGCTCTGCCAGGTGCACAAGAAGCTGGGAGGGGAGGGGATACAACCAGGAGAGCTGATTCGAATTGGCCAAAGGGTATTCCATATCATGTGAGGTCATGCCCAGTATATTAACTGGGGGAAATTGGCCGGGGGAGGCAGCGATCGCGGCTCGGGGACCGGCAGCGTCAGTCAGCGGGTGGTGAGCGGTTGCGGCACTTGTTGTTTAGTTTGTTTTTTTTTTTTCCCTCTTCTTCCAGTGTTTCATCTCTCTCTTGCTCATTATTTTCCTTTTCATTATATTAGTATTATTGCTGTTTTATTCTAATTATTAAACTGTTCTTATCTCAACCCACGGGTTTTCTTACTTTGGCCCTTCCGATTCTCTCCCCCATCCCACAAGGGTGGGGGAGTGAGCGAGCGGCTGTGTGGTGCTTAGTTGCTGACCGGGGCTAAACCACAACAGTCCTTTTTGGCGCCCAACGTGGGGCACGAAGGGTTTGAGATAATAACAGTTGCTGGTCACAGCATTGATTCATCTGTTCTCGATATTAGTTAGTCAGACCTACACCATGCTGATTTTGAAGTACATGTTAAAGATTGGCGTTGGGTTTTGTAGTTTGCTGTGCTCTGCAGTGGTTAGAGATGTTTTGCCTAGGAGATTTGTTATTAAAACACTGGCCTTGAGTTTTATCGGTTATTTGGGTCTTGCATGGAAGCCGTTAACTGTACTTCGGCTACCACCTCATGGAGACAATTAGCAATTATACCTCCTCCTCTGAGAGGTTCTTTATGGAGGAAATACAGAATGGCACCTTAGCTACCATCTTCTGTAATGTCTCCTCCTTCATTACAACAACTTTTCAGTATCTTGAACATCCTTGGGTGGTTAAGATACATCTGTTGATATTCCTATGGCAGATTGTTTTGGTTTTGTCTAAGGTTAATAAGCAATTCAAGAATGTCGTCCAGAGATCTCCTCCAAGGCTCGATAATTATGGGTGGCAGGGTATGTGGGATAGTATGGGCAAGTGCCTGAGACGGTGGGCACCTCCAGTGTTTTGGGACTTCACCCCTGAACAAGTGCAGAATCCTGAAAAATTAGTAGAATATTTGGAGGAAGTATGTAGTCACCCTAGCAATTCCAGAGAGATACAAATCACTGCAATGTGTTGGGGCCTGGCCCATGCCTACCGAGCCCTATTCAACAGTATTCAGTACCACCAAGGGAAAACGACAGGCCCTGCGGCTACTCCAAGCCCAACGACAAGCACTGTGGCCCCTCAAACCCCCACAACAGGCGCTGCAGCAGCTCCAAGCCCAACAACAAGCACTGTGGCCCCTCAAACCCCCACAACAGGCACTGCGGCGGCTCCAAGCCCGACGACAGGCACTGTGACCACTCAAACACCCATGACGGACACTGAAGCTGAATCAGAGAATCAACCCGTGCCAGTATCAGTTGCCCCTATACAAAAGAAGAAATCTTCAAAGAGAAAGTCAACTCATATAGAAAAGGATGATGGAGAAGTAGGACCATCACAAGGAGAGGAGAAGGAAGAGGAAGAACTCGTACAAGAGATGGAAACTACCCGATCCCTATCTTTAAGTGAGCTGCGAGATATACGAAAAGATTTCGGCCGTCATGTAGGTGAGCATGTTGTCACCTGGCTGCTCCAATGCTGGGATAACGGGGCCAGTAGCCTGGAATTAGAGGGTAAGGAAGCCAAACAACTGGGATCCCTTTCTAGGGACGGGGGCATTGACAAAGCAATTGGAAAAGGGACACAAGGCCTCAGCCTCTGGAGGCGACTCCTGTCTGCTCTGAAAGAAAGGTATCCCTTCAAGGAAGATGTTCTATATCGCCCTGGAAAATGGACCACCCTAGAAAAAGGTATCCAGTACCTGAGAGAATTAGCTGTGCTTGAGGTGATTTATGGTGACCTGGGTAGTGAACAGTCACCCAAAGATCCAGATGAAGCCCAGTTCACACGACCCATGTGGCGGAAGTTTGTACAGAGCGCACCATCATCCCATGTAAACTCCCTGGCAGTAATGTCCTGGAAAGATGAAGAGGCACCAATGGTAGAGGATGTGATTGATAAACTCCGGGATTGTGAAGCATATGTCTCTTCCTCCCTCATCTCAGCTGTGGAGAAATTGTCCCGGGAGTTCCAGCAATTCAAAGAAGATATGTCCTACTCCCTACCGGTACGGACCAGTATCTCGGCCATTAGGAGTAAGCGTCCTTCTGCTCAAGAGAGAAGATACACACCACGGGGCACCCTATGGTTTTACCTGCGTGACCATGGAGAGGACATGAGGAAGTGGGATGGAAAACCTACCTCGACCCTAGAGGCACGGGTACGTGAGTTGCAAGGAAAAACAACCACTCAAGGGGCGACCTCCAGGAGAGTTGCTGCTCCAGTTTCCAGTAGGCAGTTCCCCAGACAGAGGAGTAGAAGCGCTGATTCTATCTGTGATCTTAATAGAGAGACTTCTGATTCCCGTTCACAAGATCTGGAGTGGGAAATCTGCAATTGGAATTAGAGGGGCCCTGCCTCCAGCCAGGTGGAGGAAAGGGACAACCGAGTTTACTGGACTGTGTGGATCCGATGGCCTGGCATATCGGACCCCCAGGAGTATAAGGCTCTAGTGGACACCGGTGCACAGTGCACCCTAATGCCATCAAACTATGTAGGGGCAGAACCCATTTGTATTGCTGGAGTGACAGGGGGATCCCAAGAGCTAACTGTATTGGAGGCTGAAGTGAGCCTAACTGGGAATGAGTGGCAAAAGCACCCCATTGTGACTGGCCCAGAGGCTCCGTGCATCCCTGGCATAGACTACCTCAGGAGAGGGTATTTCAAGGACCCAAAAGGGTACAGGTGGGCTTTTGGTATAGCTGCCTTGGAGACGGAGGAAATTAAACAGCTGTCTACTTTGCCTGGTCTTTTGAAGGACCCTTCTGTTGTGGGGTTGCTGAAGGTCAAAGAACAACAGGTGCCAATTGCCACCACAACAGTGCACCGGCGGCAATACCGCACCAACCGAGACTCCCTGATTCCCATCCATGAGCTCATTCGGCGACTGGAGAGCCAAGGAGTGATCAGTAAGACCCGTTCACCCTTTAACAGTCCCATATGGCCAGTGCGGAAGTCTAATGGAGAGCGGAGACTAACAGTAGACTATCGTGGCCTGAACGAAGTCACTCCGCCACTGAGTGCTGCTGTGCCGGACATGCTAGAACTTCAATACGAACTGGAGTCAAAGGCAGCCAAGTGGTATGCCACAATTGATATCGCTCATGCATTCTTCTCAATCCCTCTGGCAGCAGAGTGCGGGACACAGTTTGCTTTCACTTGGAGGGGTGTCCAGTACACCTGGAATCGACTGCCCCAGGGGTGGAAACACAGCCCTACCATTTGCCATGGACTGATCCATATTGCACTGGAACAGGGTGGAGCTCCGGAACACCTTCAGTACATTGATGACATCATCGTGTGGGGCAACACAGCAGAAGAGGTTTTCAAGAAAGGGAAGAAAATAGTCCAAATCCTTCTGAAGGCTGGTTTTGCCATTAATCAAAGTAAGGTGAAGGGGCCTGCACAGGAGATCCAGTTTTTAGGAATAAAATGGCAAGATGGACGTCGGCAGATCCCAATGGATGTGATCAACAAAATAACAGCCATGTCTCCACCAACTAGCAAAAAGGAAACACAAGCTTTTTTATGTTTTGTGGGTTTTTGGAGAATGCATATTCCAAATTATAGTCTGATTGTAAGCCCTCTCTATCAAGTGACCCGGAAGAAGAATGATTTCAAATGGGGCCCTGAGCAACGACAGGCCTTTGAACAGATAAAGCAGGAGATAGTTCATGCAGTAGCCCTTGGGCCAGTCCGGGCAGGACAAGACGTAAAAAACTTGCTCTACACTGCAGCCGGGGAGAATGGCCCTACCTGGAGCCTCTGGCAGAAAGCACCAGGGGAGACCCGAGGTCGGCCCCTAGGGTTTTGGAGTCGGGGATACAGAGGGTCTGAGGCCTGCTATACTCCAACTGAAAAAGAGATATTGGCAGCATATGAAGGGGTTCAAGCTGCTTCAGAAGTGATCGGTACTGAAGCACAGCTCCTCCTGGCACCTCGACTGCCGGTGGTGGTCTGGATGTTCAAAGGGAGGGTCCCCTCTACACATCACGCAACTGATGCTACGTGGAGTAAGTGGGTCGCACTGATCACCCAACGGGCTCGAATAGGAAACCCCAGTCGCCCAGGAATCTTGGAAGTGATCATGGACTGGCCAGAAGGCAAAGATTTTTGGAATATCACCAGAGGAGGAGGTGACACGTGCTGAAGAGGCCCCACTGTATAATAAACTGCCAGAAAATGAGAAGCAATATGCTCTGTTCACTGATGGGTCTTGTCGTCTGGTGGGAAAGCATCAGAGATGGAAGGCTGCTGTATGGAGTCCTATACGGCAAGTCGCAGAAACTGCTGAAGGAGAAGGTGAATCAAGTCAGTTTGCAGAAGTAAAGGCCATCCAGCTGGCTTTAGACATTGCTGAATGAGAAAAATGGCCAGTGCTCTATCTTTATACTGACTCATGGATGGTGGCAAATGCCCTGTGGGGGTGGTTACAGCAGTGGAAGCAGAACAACTGGCAACGCAGAGGCAAACCCATTTGGGCTGCTGCATTGTGGCAAGATATTGCAGCCCGGGTGGAGAACCTGGTTGTGAAGGTACGTCATGTGGATGCTCATGTTCCCAAGAGTCGGGCCACTGAAGAACATCAGAACAACCAACAGGTGGATCAGGCTGCTAAGATTGAAGTGGCTCAAGTAGATCTAGACTGGCAACATAAAGGTGAACTATTTATAGCTCGGTGGGCCCATGACACCTCAGGCCATCAAGGAAGAGATGCAACATACAGATGGGCTCGCGACCGAGGGGTGGACTTGACCATGGACACTATTGCACAGGTCATCCATGAATGTGAAACATGTGCTGCAATCAAGCAAGCCAAGCGGATAAAACCTCTGTGGTATGGAGGACGATGGCTGAAGTATAAATATGGGGAGGCCTGGCAGATTGATTATATCACACTGCCACAAACCCGCCAAGGCAAACGCCATGTGCTTACAATGGTGGAAGCAACCACCGGATGGCTGGAAACATATCCCGTGCCCCATGCCACCGCCCGGAACACTATCCTGGGCCTTGAAAAACAAGTTTTATGGCGACATGGCACCCCAGAAAGAATTGAGTCAGACAATGGGACTCATTTCCGAAATAACCTCATAGACACCTGGGCCAAAGAGCATGGCATTGAGTGGGTGTATCACATCCCCTATCATGCACCAGCCTCTGGGAAAATTGAACGATACAATGGACTGTTAAAGACTACACTGAGAGCAATGGCGGGTGGGACATTCAAACACTGGGATACACATTTAGCAAAAGCCACCTGGTTAGTCAACACTAGGGGATCTGCCAATCGAGCTGGGCCTGCCCAATCAGAACTCTTACGTACTGTGGAAGGGGATAAAGTCCCTGTAGTGCATGTAAAAAATATGCTGGGGAAAACCGTCTGGGTTATTCCTGTCTCAGGCAAAGGCAAACCCATTCGTGGGATTGCTTTTGCTCGAGGACCTGGGTGCACTTGGTGGGTAATGCGGGAGGATGGAGGAGTTCGATGTGTGCCTCAAGGGGATTTGATTTTGGGTGAAAATAGCCAATGAACTGAACGGTATGCTGTTAATTGCTATATGATATTGTATGTCATCACTCCTATGGTTGCTATATGCCGTAATAATGGTATCAGAGTAAGAATTTCCAAAATTAATAAAGAATGAACTTTGATTGAACCAAGCAACGTGTAGTGGTGGTGGAACAAAGACTGGCTTCAGCATGCAACAATCCAACACCACGCAGACCATCTCTTCAGCCTTGAAAGACTGTTACGATAGATGGAGCCCAAAGTTATGGACTGAATGAACTCAATGGACATGTGTGGACCCTCTACAGATGTTCTACAGGGGTGGTCCCTAGACTACGGGAATGATAAATGATATCTGCGTATGTCATCAAAGGATGGGGAGGCGGGTGGTGGTTATTGAGGTCATATTGGATAGTATGAGACCTGAGCATGACGTAAATGGTATGGAATAAGGGGTGGATACTGTCATGGTTTTAGCTGGGATAGTTGATTTTCTTCACTGTAGCTAGCATAGTGCTGTGTTTTAGACTTGGTATGTAAATAATGTTGATAACACCCTGGTGTTTTAGTTGTTGCTGGGTAGTGTTTACACTAGTCAAGGACTTTCTAGCTTCCCATGCTCTGCCAGGTGCACAAGAAGCTGGGAGGGGAGGGGATACAACCAGAAGAGCTGATTCGAATTGGCCAAAGGGTATTCCATATCATGTGAGGTCATGCCCAGTATATTAACTGGGGGAAATTGGCTGGGGGAGGCAGCGATCGCGGCTCGGGGACCGGCAGCGTCAGTCAGCGGGTGGTGAGCGGTTGCGGCACTTGTTGTTTAGTTTGGTTTTTTTTGTTTTTTTTTTTCCCTCTTCTTCCAGTGTTTCATCTCTCTCTTGCTCATTATTTTCCTTTTCATTATATTAGTATTATTGCTGTTTTATTCTAATTATTAAACTGTTCTTATCTCAACCCACGGGTTTTCTTACTTTGGCCCTTCCGATTCTCTCCCCCATCCCACAAGGGTGGGGGAGTGAGCGAGCGGCTGTGTGGTGCTTAGTTGCTGACCGGGGCTAAACCACAACACTGTTATGTCAAGTAATCTTTGAACTGCACTGGAGACTAAAATTTCTCCCTTCCCCTCTTCTTCCAACATATTAGTTTATATTCTGGGTTAGATAGTGAAGGGACTCCCTTCAGTAGGAAAATTTGAAAGGAACACAGTTCACATTTGAATACTGCCTCTTTGCACTTTAGTACATCCTGACTGTCCTAAGTTCATTTATTTCAGGACAGTAATCTGTCCCAGCAGTCTTCATATTTCATGCGCTACCCTACTGCCCATCCACCATATACTTTCCTTCCTCCTCCCTTCTTATGATGTGCTGTTAGAAAAACCAGTATGCTCAAAAAAAACATTTTCTGATGGCATCTGGGCATGCAGAAGAGACCCATCTGGGACATTCAGGAAGCTTTTCTCCAAACCAGTATCTCAGTGAAGGTGCCTGGACTTACAGATCTGGAGTTTTACAGACATATCTCCTGGAACAAGGCCCAGCCTGAGAATAACAGTCCTGGAAACAATGCATGTTAAAACGAAAACATGTTGACCTCAGGATAACCTCCAATCACACAAGCCCGTAGTCAGTGTTAAAGGTAGTGCATTTCACCATTACCCTGACAAGACTCTGCAACAGAAACACAGCCCTGGAATAGGGCTTTCAGACCACAAGACCAGAGGAGCACAAATGCATATGTCAGTGTTTCTTGGTTTCTACAGTTGACTTTTGGAGTAAGCTGTCTTCTCCTGTTTCCCCTTTTCAGACTAATTTTCCTCCTTCCTTTAAAAGTAGCAGCAATTACTGGGGTGACTTGGATGTCATCAAAACAAGTCCCATCATGGCAGCTTTTTCCTGCATCTACTCTATGACTGAGGTAATGATTAGCTACCTTGTGCAGGGAGCTCAGGGTGGCCACTGAGGGAGGATAAATCTTTAAGGACTGCAAAAGTACATGGGTTGATGGGCAACTTATGTTGTCTTTTGACAAGGTACTGGGTACAGCTGAAACAATCTGGTTAAATTAACTAGATCTTAGCTAGATTGAAGGAAGATGTTCAGTTTAATGAAAATTGTAAGCAATAAACAAACTCTTGTTGGGCATCAGAGAAGGGCAGAGTACAAAGCAGAGTAAGACTCCAACACAATTGAAAGCCACAAATATGTGAAAAGATTCCTCTGACAGCACTGCCTGCCATGGGAGACCTAGGAACAGTAAGAAATACTTAGCCCCTGCTCAGAGAATAGCTGCCCCATGTAGGCAAGCATCAGCAATCCTATGTCTGGTTTCCAATGAACTGTCCCATAAAGCCTCCTCTCTCCAGCCCAGGTACGGTAAACTCTGCAGAATGGGGCTTGGGGGCAGTGTGCGTCTGTAGGTCTCTGGGGCCTTCCCACCCAGCAGTCACTAAATGAAGATGAAAACCCAAACTGTAGCCACCGTGGTCTTGTTGCCCCTATTCACATAGGAGGATCTCCCAAAAGGAGCTTTGAAAGTGAACAAGTTCAATGCCTTCCTCTTGAAGTCACCACTCCTGGGATGCCCAGGCAGTGTCCTATGCCAGCCCTGCTGAATCCCAACTCTGCCACCCTCTCTGCTGCTGAAGGTGCTAGCAGCTGTCCCGGCTCTTCTCTCACTCTGAACCTGCTGGTTCAGTTTGCGCAATTCATGGCTTACACAGAATTTCAGACTGTGCAGGAAAGCTGCAGGCCCCATCACCTGGATTGGTAGTCAAACAAGCTCCTCTCCCTGTTGCATGCCTATAGTGACTGGCTAACTATTTCAATCCCACCCCCTGCCCCCGATATTCATGGGTGTTTAGATGGCACTGTGGAAGGGTAAAACATACAAAATTATAGAACTTGCTCATCAGTTAAATTCTTGCCTATTTAATTACTCTGGTAAAAATCAATCCCAATGAATAAAGATAGGAAATTCTCATAACACTCTTGGAAGACAATTCTGAAGCATACTGAATTTTGGAGTCCTCAAAAGATGACCACTGATGCCTCTTAAGCTCAGGTTGGTGTAAAAAACTAGATTTCCATCTTCTTTTCTTTCCATCTCCTAATTCCAGCTCCTGTGTTCCCAAGAAAAATTTTGGTAACGTCTACAACAAAGGTCTGCTGCCTGTTATGTTGATGCCCTATGTTTTCATAGATTACAAACAGGAGGAGTGAATTTTTTGTAACAAAATCAGGAATTCATGTATATCAGTAAACTCTGAAAATATGAAAACCCTAGCTTTGGAATTTTTGGTGCTAAAATGCACTGTTACATGAGCTTTTATACAGACTGTCAATCTAGTCATTCTTTCTTCTAAGTGGGATGAGTGCCCTGGGATATAAATATAGGGTGTTTGTCTGTTTGACATCTTTTTTCTGCAGATACAAGAAATGTAAAAGGTCATGAGCTGGAGTGTCCTTCCTTAACCACTACACCTAGTTCATTTTAAATCTGAAAAGATGACCAGTAACAATTTTCCTGACTTGAACTGCCCTGGAATCATACTTCAAATAGATGTATACAGAACCATTTCTTTAACATGCTGACTATTGAGGGCTCTTAAAAAATGCCTCAATGACCTATTACCCACTAGAAAGGTAAAGAAGTTAGTCATTACTCCCTAGGTAGATAAAGTGCATTTTGTAAAAATTGGGGTTTAGTTTTGTGTCTTGTAGGCAGTACTTCTTTCCAGAATACCTCGGAAAAATCTTCCTATTAGCAGGAAAATAAACTGAGAAAGAGTTATCATTGTTTGTTTAAAAACATAAATGTGCCTCAGCTGGAAATGTGAGTTAATAACCCATTTAGACTATTAAATCTTATGCAGACCCTATGCGAATGCATTTTGCAAAGTGTGGTTAAATTATGGTGATTACCTGGTTCTGAAAACTAACATGTAGCCCTAAGCCTTATAAAAGCTTCTTGAGAGTCAACATATCATGGAAGCACGTAGATTCTGTCTCACTACTACTAACAGTATTAATAAAAATAATCAGATTTAAAGATCTCCTGCCTTGCTTGGAAAAAAGAGCTTCTTCTTTTATTAGTTCAGTTATATATCTGAAAAATGACCCGGGACCTCTACATAACCATATGCACAGAATAGGTGCACCTATGATGCAAAAGCCTTTTAAAACACTGAGACACATGGATATTCAAATATTATGTTTCCCCTCTTTATTTTGTTTTTTCTAGAGTACACTAATGTAGGTGTAACTAATATTTCACATGGCTGAAAAGTTTATTTTTTAAAGCAATTTAAAATTTCTATTTGTGTCACTGTCAAGTTTGGAAATTAAAAATTTAAAAAAGAGTCAAAATTAATATAAGAAGTGTTTGAGTTCTGACTTCTTTCTAGATCTTTATCTGCATGGCATATACAGCTTTACTAAAGTTGCATATGTGTGTATGTTAATATATGTAAATAAAATAAACTTTGGTTGTACAAAGGTGAGAATAGTAAGTCTGATCATACCACTGATTTTCTGCAGCTTTATAGTGCAGTATGCTTCTAAAATATCTAGCTTGGATTTGGCAGTTTTCATTTCAGCTTCTGCAAGCTGCATGTGACTGATTGTTATATTTCCAAAATATGGTAGTATAAAAAGGTCTAAATTTCAGATTTTCTGCTGCACATTTGCTGCTTATTGTACTGGAAGTCAATGTTGTAATGCATATTTCAAAATATTCCCAAGGAAACTTCTTGTATTCTATTGTGGCTATTTAACTGTAGACAGTTTAGGGTGACCTCAAATCAATAGAAAGGTTTATTGCAATTTCTGTAGGATCAAAACTCCGCAATTTAAACTCAAAAATTTTGAAGATCATGAGATGTGCTTCAAAATGTCATGAAGTTAGCTTAAAAAATACTCACAAGACTTTTTGAAATGTATCTTCTTAGTTTCTTTTCTCTTGTCTGCTGATGTTGGTGCACACATGTATTCCACTATTACTACTTTTAGTAAATTCCATATTTAGGGAAATGCCATAGTTACTTTTTTTGTTGTTGTTTTATAATACCCATGTAAGTTAGACATATACTCTAGGGGGAAAAAAAAGAAAAGCCCTGGTTCCCACATAACTCTATGATTCTAGTATCTGGGGCTTTCAGAAAAGGAGCACATTTCCGAAGGGCCTATAATATAAACTCCCTAGGTGAACTGGGCCTGGTTAGGAGGCAGTTCATTTTCTTCAAAGCATCTCTTATGTGTTAGAATTTTTAATATAAACAGTACTGATAACACGCTAATGTTCTAGCTTTTCCTGAACAGCATTTGCACAGCATCAAGGACCTCTCTGTTTCTCACTCTGCCCCCACAATGAACGTTGGCGGTGCGCAATAGTTTGGCAGTGGACACAACTGAGCAGATGACCTAAACTAACCAAAGAGATACTCCAAACCATATAATGTCATGGTCTGCAACAAAAAGGAAAAGAGAAGGTTGTAGGAGGGTTAGTTATCTTTTGCTCAGGAACTGGCTGGACACTGCTCTACCCATGGGAGGTGGTAAGTGATTGCCTTTGCAACACTTCTCTTGTTTTGTTTCGTTCTCTCTTCTTCCACTTATCCTTCACTTATTAAAGAATTATTATTATTATTATTACTGTTATTATTATTAATATTTATCTTGACCCCTAAGTTTTCTTGCTTTTATTCCTCCTTTCCTCTGCCCCTGTCCTACTGCGGATGGAGGGTGTGGGGAATGAGTGAGTGGCTGTGTGGTGCTCAGCTGAAAGCTGGGGTTAACCCACAGCACCAGCTCATCCACACAGGCACCTCCTCCCTTCCCCTTCTCAGTGTACTGATTCTACCATTCTTCCCAGTCAATTTTATGTTCCACCACAAATATTCTAGTGAAAGAGAGAACTGTGGCCAATAAGGCTACTCACTAATGTATACAGAAGATCTTAAATACCCAGTGTGTGCCATAAAATAGATCTGCATAAATATAAGCACAGAGGCATTCTTTTCATTGTATAGTAAAACGCGCAAAGCTGGAAAAAAAAACAAATTGACTTATTGTTAATCACTGTCATAACAAAATTTTTACTGGAACACCATTTGCTGCCTTTGGTTTTTCACTAGCTGGAAGAGGGGAAGGCAAAGCTTTCCAAGTCCTAATTAATTATTTTCTACAGACCTCAATGTGGTCACTTAATTCCTACTTAATGGACAAAACAAATGCTGTCAAGGATGGAAAAACCTTCGGTGTTGAAAGACTGCCTAACATAACCAAAATGTAGACAATTTTTGTCTGTTAGAAATAAAAGTACAGAATCCCAGAACTATTACTGTTATCATTTTACTAAAATAAATACATATATTTAATTCTTATATATGCTAAAGCATGTTGTATCTGAGACATATATGCTAAGATTTACTGCTTTTCAGTGCCCCTTTAACCATTTCTCACAGAAGTTAAAGAAGGGAGGTGAAAAAGTACACAATTTCGCACTTAATGCACACTGAAGTAGTCTTCTGCTACCTTTTGGTTCTTTCTTAGCTAGATACCTACATTTCAGGGGGTCTTTTAATAGTATCCATGCACAGAGAATTTAATCAGATATTTCCCCATTATCATTAATAGGAATTAATCCTGTAAATAGTCTGCATTTTCAGTAAGAGACCTCCAAGTTTTTATTATCCCCCATTCCATTTTTATTGACAAAAGTCCTGAACTGTGTAAAGATGCAGTCTTGCTCTGTTAACATAAAGATTCCCTGCTGACTGAAGAGCTGCAGAGGAGTATTGACAACTGTTTCTTAGACAGACAAAGACACAAAACTAATGAAACCCTTTACAAATCTGACACAACATTTTTAGTATTTCGGGTCTTTTAAATGACACTTTAGTTTAAAGAGATTTACCATTCTGGCTGCAGCCAAGGCTTAATTAGGAAGTCCAGTGGGGCTAGTCTTTCAACATTGATAGCTCTCCTGTAAATGGGAAAGGCATATAAAGAATAAAAATTTATAAGATCTGTCGTGGACAGTTTTGCTTGTGAAGTTGTTGTGCATATTAGCTCTAGTGTTAGACAACACGTGTACAAAATATTGTTTGGAAATGAAATCAAAGAAAAATGTTTTTTGTTCAAAATAAGAGCTATATATGTCCGTGTGTGTATGCTTTAATAAATGCAAGTGGTAGTCTTGAGATTTAACACATTAGTGTTAAGTTAGTAGTGTTTTACACAGTGTTAGACTAAGGATTCCTTGAAGAGCTGCCCTTAGAAATCTGGAGGATGTATTATTAAATACATCCTTCTTTGTATGTATTAGTCTGTCACGGTTCATCTGTATTATTCCATGAAGGAAATATTCAAGTTCAAACACCCCAATTTATCACAGAATGCCTACGGCACCTAAGTAACATTGAAATCTGTATCTAGCCATTAGCAGAACATACAAAAATTTGCTCTCAAAAACCAGCCTCATCTAGAATCTTTATCTGCTCATTTTTTTTAATATTAATTTTTTTAAAAGTTCTTTTTATGGTAATGTAAATGAAAAATCATCAGTGTCTCTGTTTGTCTCCTAGTATTCCCAGTAATTCATATGGGTTATAGCTACATATGGCGGTCATAAATTTATTTTAATTTTTACCTTTCTTAGAAATTTTTTTACTCTTATAATATCATTCTTTCTGGGTCCTGTCATTTCAAAACAGAAAATGTAAAACCAAATTTATAAAAAATAAATGAAACTGCCCCAAATCTGAACAAAGATACTTGTTCTACCTTTAACTGAGCAATAATATGAAGATTCTTACCATGTATTTAACCAGCATTCTCAATGACATTTCCCAATTTGCTTATATTTGTTGATTTGTTGATTTTTCAGCTACATAGAAAATGTGACTATATTGAGGTACTCTTGAATTAACACAGTGCTTTATCTTTTCTCTCAATATTAATTACAGTACAAATAATCTGGTAAAATAAGTGAGTTTCACGGGTCTGTAACAAGTAAGATGAGAAATGAGTGAAAAATTTATTTTTATTAAATATAAAAGGAGAAAATGTAGATCCACTTTTCAAAATTTTGGTGTAAACAAGACCTGTTTGCTTAAAATAGGGTTTGTACGACTGTATAGCCTAGATAAAAAACAGTATTAAGTCATGTTTATATTATTTTTTTTCTGCTTTCAAACTACGCTATTTAGTTGTAGATTTAGCTCGACTTTAGCCTTATTTAGACAGCAGAACAAGATGGAAAACTTACTTGCATAGCACATCTGTGTTGCACTGCAAATATCAGTCTAGGGTGGTTGCATAATGTTACTTTGGCTTTTTTTCATTGTGGTAAGGAAACTGCAGTAAAATTTCAACTTTAAAAACTAAGGAACATTATGAGTTGTTGCCAGACATGGTTTCCATTATTGTGGGGTATTCAGTGAGAAGAAAATAAAAAATAAAAAATAAAAAAATAAAAAAATAAAAAAATAAAAAAATAAAAAATAAAAAATAAAAAATAAAAAATAAAAAATAAAAAATAAAAAATAAAAATAAAAAATAAACCCCACACAAAAAAGAGAGAAAACTTCTTTTTTTACTAATCTTCCTAGCTGCTATTCTTTACCTTGGATACAAGACAGCTTGATCATACATAAAGAACAGTTTCCATACAAGTAACAGTATTTATTATTTGCCCCTATAAATTAAGGTATGGGTTTCTTTCCTAAAAAGGCTTAGAGTAATAAACTTTTCTTCACTAATCATGCAATCATATTTTCGGTTGAAGGTGGTCTTTGTCAGAAGACTAATACTGTTGTCTCTTATATTTTTAATTCTGTATGTGCTGTTTATGCTACAGGGCCAGACCCTTCACATAATTAATTCAACAACAGAAGCTTGAATGCTGATATACAGACACTCAACGGGATTCTGGCTTGAGCAAAACAATATTTGAAAGTATTAATTTGTAAATTTAACAAAAATTGCAGAAGTGAGAATCCTGGAAGTGCTTTTAATTGACACTTCGATTTTGTCTAGATTCATGTTTCAGGGTTGGCAATGAGGAACAAATGATTTGATGCTATGTTTGTTCACGAGTTTGCACACTTGAAGCATGGTCAACTATGTCCAACACAGATAATTATTTGGAACATTATCTTAGTTGCTACTTAAGAATATTAAAGTATCAAATACATGCGCTTCTACAAATTTCCATGCACTGCTTCTTAGCCCACTATTGTGCAAGATAGTACACCTTCTTTTCTATATGAAAAACAGTTTGTAATAATTATTAAGATTTCACTTTCAGCTGTGAAAATTTCAGGTGTCATAGTTTGATATAGAGAATAAGAAAATGTATACACACAGGAAATGGGGAAGATTTCTTTGGTCTACAAATACACCGTTCCAAACTGTGAAAGTACTACATGCAAAAATATAACCTGGCATAGGTTAGATTAAAGTTTTAAATGCTTCCTTACTTCTTAAAAATTTTTGTGGGCTGCAATAATCCCTCCAAACTGATACTGCAATATATTGCCCTAGTTAATATTTTTAAAAAAGAAAAATCTAGGAGAAAACATCAGTGATCATTTAAGGTCATTAGAATTTCTGTGCTAAAGCAGAAGATCCTTCCTCGTATCTCTCACTTAACCCTAACTGTTATGAGGCACTGATTTACACATTTTATGCTTTTGTAGTGTTTTTTTCCAGGTGTTCAGGCTGAAGGAACAGCTATCTTAAATTGCTGTACTGAGGAATAAGTATTACTAAGAATTGGGGGATCTTTATCTACAAAGGATTTTATAAAATCTGACTAAAGGAGCCTATTAATAAAGCACTAGTGCATTTCCAAAGAATCTCATATTCATTAGTTTCTTTGCCTTTGCCTGTATGACTTACTCTAAGTCCCACCTTCAAAACCACTCCATGGTTACATTTAAACTGTTGAGAAAATAGTGCTGGATATAGGCTTTTCCAGGTGATGTCAACACTGCCTGTGTAATTAATGTGTTTGTTTATCAAGGCTCATGTCATGCAATAAACCTCTTCTAGTAAGAAGCATTGCAGCGCCCATGCTACTGCACATACATAAGTAACAGTCTACGCAAAATGATATTAACCTATGCAAAACTGATAGCTGCAAACACAGATAGTTTTTCATTTAAGTAATATTGCATATGTCATTATCCATTCATAAGATTTACATGGAATATTTTTCATATGTTCACACAATCAGCCACATTTTGGTGAGCCCAAAGCTGATTCTAGTTACAACATCCTTCTCTGTAATGAGTATAATGCAAAGTTTTGTACATCCATTGCAATTTTCTGTAAAAAAGGTATTCCATCAATCATATTTTATTCACTGTATTAAGATATATACACTCAAAATAATAGTTACAGTCAGGTACAATTAGCCAAAAAATAGCTTAGATTGAGTGTTAAGTAGACTAATTAAAGTAAAGTAGACTGAGCAGAAGCTGTTTCTTTGAGTGCTGTTGGTTAATTTACAGAAGGAAATCTATCGAGACAGGTACTTGCAGTGTACAATCAAATTTTCCTTTGGAGATGCTGAAAATTTCAGGTACATTGGATAGATTATAAATATTTTAAGAATTTCCTTGGTGAATAAATGTTGCATTTTGCTACATTCAATTTACTTTTTAGGAAACATTAACATGTAGAAATGTACAGTAAAATACAAGTCTATGTGGACATTTACATGGCACGTTTGTTAGAAATTCAAGATACCAAAGACCTGCAGCTACAATGTTACAGTGTGAAAAGCACTATGCGAAATTTTAATTATATCTAGGATATTTTGCTCTTCATATCTTACACCACTGGTCCTTTCTACCTCTATTTGAATTTAAATATTGTATAAGAAGGTTCTGAGGATGTTTTTGAATGGAACAAAGTACACGTAGCATGAGACACTGACTGCACTTGAATCCAAGTCTCCTTTCTGTCACTTTTTAAAGTGGGCCCTGCAAAACTCAGAGAGAACTAGTCAAAGTGTTTTAACAGATTTCCCATCAACTAATGCTGCTCTGAAAAAAAATCAAATAAGACTACAGATGTTTTTAATTTTTCTTTCTCTAAGCAAAATATGCTCCTTTCACCCAGGCAGATTTGCACTCATTTTTAAAATACTTTTCAGTTGTCCCATGTCTACTGCAGAGGATGACAATTTCATTAATCACCATGTACTAATCTCAATTTTAGTAGAAAATAAAATATTACCTATTTCAGTGCTTATAAGCTTGTGTCATTTTTGCCCTTTCCATGGGAAGAAGAGAAAATCAGGAACGTAGGTCTCTGTTGACCTTGTGGGGCAAGAGGTAGGACAAGAGTATTTTGTCATGAACTTTCCAGGACTAGTTTCCTTTGATGGAGGTTCAGGGTGGCAACAAAATTACCTGGTTGGACTTTTGTCATGTGACATCAGACAAGGGAAAGCTTTCCTTGTGCCAGAATACTAAAGAAAGAAAAAATGCTGCAATTCCTCAGTTTCTGCTAATGATGAATGAAGGTGGTGAGAATACAGCTCTCCTTATGTGTCTGATATAGTTACAGTACCAGCTCTATTTCTGGCTATTAATTTATTCTCTATGTTTAAATGTGACCTTGCAATCACCCCTCTTAATTAGTCCTATTTTACACAAATGTGCTGTATTCTGGAGAAGTTGATGTCACTGCCCTTGCCTTGTCAAAGAGGTTTCTGCGTGGCCCATGACTTGACTAGCCTGTGACTTGGAACCTGTGCTTAGATGGAAACCCACTGGCTTAGCAGGACAGAAAAGAGAAAGATAAAGGAGGTTGAAAAAAAAATTGCTGTATTTTGTAAAATCTTTCTGCTTTTTAGCATCTGTTCCTGGTATCATTTTTCATTAGGCAGAGAAGGGACCCAGCAAGAACCTCATGAACTCCAGGAACAAATTAAAGTATTTAGCACAGGCTTTCACTTACAATCCTAAGCTTTTGTGTTCCTCTGTTCTTTTAAATACTGAAGTGAAACACTTTCTTAATGCTATGAAAACAAGTCCTGGCATTACATCTTTTGATAAGGAAATCAAAGACAGAAAAGAGACAGTTAATTTCAGAGGAGCTGTAGAACTAGGAAAATGCCTGTGTATGGATGTGAACACACCCTCAGAGAATGAAGACTACTGCCTGTATTTTATGTGTGATGTGGTAACTACTACTAGTATTATTTGGCCTTCACAGGATCCTATCATAAAAGCTTAGTCTAATGATGAGGCAGGTAGTTCAGCTAATGGCCATCCAGGTGGGAGTGGCCTGGCACAAAAAAACTTTCCCTGGGACAATGGGCAGAAGAGGAATTTGATGTAGTTGTCATACAGAATCACAGAATGATAGAATCATTAAGGTTGGAAAAGACCTCTAGGATCATTAAGTCCAACTGTCAGCACCACACCACCATGTCTCCTAATCCACTCCCTGAAGTGCCACGTCTATGCATTTTTTTAACTCCTCCAGGGATGGTGACTCCACCACCTCTCTGGGCAGCCTGTTCCAGTGCCTGACCTCTCTTTCAGTAAAGAAATTTTTCCTAATATCCAATCTAATCCTCCCCTGACACAGCTTTAAGCCATTTCCTCGCGTCCTATAGCTAGTAACTTGGGAGAAGAGACCAACACCCACCTCACTACAACCTCCTTTCAGGTAGTTGTAGAGAGCAATAATATATCAAATATCATCAGGCTAGAGATAGTTCACAGTACTCCTACACAGCCCAATTCCTTTTTTTGTTAAAAACTTACAGAATATTTAATTTAATTCCAAAGCAGAAAGCAAACATTCAAAAACAAATTAGGATTACTATTCTTCAGTCTGTTCACTTATGAGTTCTTTTAGTCATGAAGAAAATCATGGTGCTAGAGCATCTTTTTAAGTCTTTCCTCCTTGACTTCACAAGATGATCTCTTTCAAAATAATCGGTGACTGATGACAGTGAATAGATTCAGGGCAGTAGACAGAATACTAATGAATATTCTGATTATGTGGAACATGGCTAAAAGGTTCTGTACCCTGGTCTTCCTATTATGAATTACATTGTTGGTCGTTTGACTTTTTTCCTGTTGGCATGCTTAATAACTCCCCAAAAAGTGTCTATATAAGGTTTCTTTTCCATGAGTGCTAAACAGTTAATTTTACTGGATAATTCTCAATGATTTGTGCATCTGCTTTTGTAGGGACATGAAAGAATTCAAGTCAACACAAAATAATTTGGTTTGGATAGTTCGCTAAAATATTTGTCTGTCGAACAGTGTAACAATAAGACAAAAAAAGACCTGAAAATCAGAAAACTACGATGACCTTTTATAAAATTAATATATTTGATCTACAGTGAATTTGGGGGGCTTCTAGAGTCTAGCATCTTTTACAAAATGCTCAGAATATTTAACAGAAAACTTCCTATTTATATGACTGGGAATTGTGTGCATAAATCTTTGAAAATAAAGTGTTTAAGCTTTGAGGTATCATATATCTTTGCAGAACTTGTGGCAAGAATAAAGGATGACCTTTCTACTGAAAGTGTATAGTAAATGGTTGTGAAAATAGGAAAATAATTTTATAAAGAAAATTGGCCTTTTCAGACCTAACTGATTAAGATAATTTTGAAAATCCCAGCTTAGTTTCAGAATACACTTTTCCATTATGTACTGCTAAAAATCTGTTTGATGTTTTATTGCAGTGACTGTAAGATATTTTTAAACCTTAAAAAACCATTGATTTTTCATCAGTTTCTCATATAAAGTTAATCTTCATGGTGTGTTAAATCCTCCCTGTATTAATAGAAACCAAACAATATCAGAAAGGAAACAGAGCCCTGATTCTGTAGTTTAATTACTGAAATGTTTGATTTTGAATGCCTCAGTGCTTTTTCTTTGTACTTAACCAAATGTAAGATTACCGCTTCATGTACTGCAGAATTTAAATTCTGCTTTTTTTCCTCCCTGAGGGAGAAAGATGATACTTTAAAGTCAGGATTGTTGCCACCTTCCCTAGATATTTATTTTCATCTTAGCATACCATTAGAAAAAATATTCAAGTAGCAAACCATGTGTTAGTTTTGTGATTGAAGGATCAATTTTCCAGATGCCTGCTAAATATTTTGTCCTTATGTGTGTGTAGGCTATGTTTACTTAAAAGTCTGCAAATATTTGTTGTTATTTTCAGAACTGAAGTCAGACCTGTAGCAAACTAATTACATTTAGCACAGGAAGCTATTTCTCTCAACTACTTTTCTAGCTATAGTATTTTAAAAATAATTCAAGATGGAAACATTTAGAAAAGTTATTAGGTTTTTAGGGGACCACAAAAAGAACATGGTGTGCCCCCTCTTTGGCTTTTCTGAGCTGCAGTTGACATATAAACAAAAGACATCTTTTGATTTGTGTAACCCATTCTGCAACTATCTGTCAAGCTGTTGATCAGAGATGTTTTCATTCTGTGCACCAGGAAATAGTAATGTGCATTGTTGTCAAATAAAACAGCAGTGTCAATTTTAGGACTATTCAAAAAAGCAAAGAAATATCAATACTTGCCAAATAGAAAAGTGTAAAATTGTCAGGCTTGGATGAGGTGGGGGATATGTTTCTTCAAGCTTTTGAGAGGATAGCATAAGCAATAGTGAATAAAAAAGAATTAAAAACTTCAGAAAATACTTGATAACATTCTTTTGAGGCAAGAAACCTTTAAAAGCCTCATGATATAGAATTAGATCTGTCTGATACCTGAGATTACAGAAATTGTGTTTATTCCTTGTGAATAATTTATATTTTTTTTTAAGTCAAACACACACAAAAAAAAAAAAAAAAATCAGGAATTAGGATGGATATCCTTTGTTTAACTTACTATTTTCCAAAGAAAGGGAACATACATTCTCATTGTCTGTTGGTGGTCTTTGGGCAGAATAATCCCACAAACCCAGATCCTACTAAAGGCAGAAAAGTATGATTAGCTATGCATTTTATGGATCTAGTGGCTAAAACAAGAACTCAGAATTATTGTAATATTTTATTAGAGAACGTAATCTGACTGTCATATCAGAAAAAGCCATTACTAAAGGAAAGAGCATTAGCTAAAAAAAAAAGCCAATCTGCTCCCCAGTACCTTCAGGAATAAACTAGTGAAGAGTTTTTATAGGCATGGGACAAAAGAACTTTTCTGTGTTTTAACGAATTTAAAACTCCCTAAAACAAAGCATTCATCTTATTTTGCTAACATTTCTTCTGTTATATGAGGGATTAAAAGGGGTACACTGTGACATTACAGCATGTTTTACAAAGCCTGGGAAGGGAGACAAAGGATACAGTACTACTCAAACAGAAAGAATACAGTGGTAGTGGTGGTGGGGTTTCCCCCCACAAAAATACATGATAAGGCCCCTAGTATTTAACCTGAGACCTGAGTTGGATGTGGGAGTATTTTTTGGCATGAATACTAATTGCTGTAGGTACTCTTTTCAGGTCTGAAAAATTATTTTCTTTCTTTTTCTTAATGTATGCAAGGAAAATAGATTTCTTTTTCCTTCCTTCTCCACTCCTCTGTGAAGTTGAGCAACATAACATTTCCTTTCTTGCATGTAAATGAAACATTAGTATTAATCCCCTGGTGTTTTGATGCCTGGAGGCATATTTTCAGCTTTCACTACTTCATCTAGTGTTGTATTGTAAGTAATTGACTGTGGCAAGAAGTCAATGCTCATGTTGCAAAAAGAGACAATGGCACCACTGTTGCAAGTGCTTTGCCTTTCAGATTAGTTTTTAATATTTGATTAAAATAACATTGTAATGAGAAAAAATATGGAAAAGTAGCTTTTTTATTGTAACAGCTACAGTCAGAAAATTACATATAAGATGCCAAAACATTTTCCATCCATTTATTATATGAGGAGGAGATCAATACATGGTATTGTGCACTGTCCCAGTCTGAGCAACAGCCCTGCCTTAAGGCTGTGCAAGGGGAAGGTAAGCCTGAATTCAGCCTCAAGCTGACTGACTCAAGTAACCCACAAGATGAAGGAGATTGGACCCTTGTCCAATCCGCTAGAAGCAGAAGAAAGAACCTTCCCTCTTCCACTGAAGTGCCCCTACATAAGATACAACACTGGAGTTGGAAAATGAAGAACATGTGAATAAGAGACAAGATCCAGGAAAGTGGACAATGCAAAGTTGATCCAACCACCCACCAATATTAGAACCATTGCCACCAGAAAAGCAAGTATCACTAACTGGAGATTCCTTACTGAGAGGCATTGAAGCACCTATTTGCTGTCCAGACAATTTCTCTAGAGGAATTTGCTGCCTACCAGAAGCTTGAATTCATGACATCACTGATGGGCTGTCAAGCCTGGTGAAGCCTACAGATTGTCATCTGCTCCCACTGTTCCATGTAGAATATGATGATACTGTGACAAGACAACTTAGAACTATCAAAAAAGACTATATGTCCCTTGGTCCAATGTTATAAGGATCAGGAGCCCACATGGTGTTCTCCTCTATCCCCCCAGTCAGAGGAAAGGGTTGAAGAAGGACGAAACAAATTGAACACGTGAATGCCTGGCTGCGTGGCTGGTGCCATACTTAAGGTTTTGTCTTCTATGATCATGGATCTACCTTTGAGAAGCTAGGTTTGTTGGGAGCTGATGGGATTCACCTGGCTAAGTGGAACTAGAGGGTCTTCACCAACAAGCTTGCTAGACTTACAAGGAGAGCTTTAAATTAGATTTAGCAAGGGAATGGGATGGAGTTTTCAGTTAGAGAGAGTCAGTGTCTACTGATATATTAGGAACCAACAGGGAAACATCTATGAAATGCCTCAAAGGAACTGTGGCTTGTTCTTCTAAAAAGGTGACATGGTTGATAGGCCAACTGAAGTGCCTCTATGCCAATCCATGCAACCTGGGTAACAAGCAGGAGAAGTTGGAAGCCACTGTGCAGCTAGAAAGCTATGATCAAAACACCACCACTGAAAACTGGTGGAATGAATAACATGACTGGAGCACTGCAATCGATGGCTATAAACTGTTCAGAAGGAACAGGCAAGGAAGGAAGGGTGAAAAGCATTGCCCTCTATGTAAAAGAATGAATTGCCTGCAGACAGCTGTCTATGAAAAACAGTGATGAATGGGTTGAGAGCTTATGGGTAAAAATTAGGGGCCAAGCCAACAAAGGAAACCTCATGGCTGGTATTTACTACAGACTGCCCAATCAAGAGGAGCCTGTTGATGAAGCATTCTTAATTCAGCTACAGAAAGCATCATGCTTGCAGACTTCAATCCTGCTGGGGATTTCAATCATCCTGACATCTGCTGGAAAAGTGGCACAGCAAGCTGTAAGCAGTCCAGGAGATTCTTGGAGTGCATTGAGGATAATTTCTTAATCCAGGTGATAGACAGCTCAAATAGAGGACAAGCTTACCAACATGGATGGAATAATTAGAGGCGTCGAGATTGGTGGCAACCTAGCCTGCAGTAGTCATGCCCTTGTGGAATTCACAGTCTTGAGGGATAGGGGCCAGGTGAAGAATAAAGTCAAGACGTTGAATTTTAGGAGAGTGAACTTTCAGTTTCTAAGGGAATTAGAGGATGGGACCCCCTGGGAAACTGCCCTCAGAGATAAAGAAGCAGAACAGAGCTGTCAGCTCTTTAAGGACATTTTTTGTAGAGCTCTCAATTCCCATATGTAAGAAATCAAGCAAGAAAGGCAGGAGACCAGCATGGCTGAGTAAAGTCCTCCTGGTCAAACTGAAACTTAAGAAGGAAATGCACCAACAGTGGAACCAGCTTGTGGAACTTGTATCCTGGGGAGGATATAGGGATGCTGCCCAGATGTGGAGGGGTGGAATCGTGAACACTAAGGCACAGGTGGAGCTGAATTTGGCAAGGGATGTGAAGATTATAAGGGTTTCAAGAGATGTATTGATCAGAAAGAGAAGATTAAATAAAATTAACCCCCCCGATAAATAAGGCAGAACTAGTGAGAACCAACATGGCATAGGCTGAGGTACTCATCAGCATTTTTTGCCTTAGTTTTCACTGGTAATCACTCTTCCCATATCTCTTAAACCCCTGAATGTCAAGGCAGGGACTGGGGAAATAAAGTCCCTCCCATCATAAGAGAAGATCAGATTCGAGACCAGCTGAGGAACCTGAACATACACAAGTCCATGGGACCCAATAAGATGAAACCCAGGGTCCTGAGGGAACTGCTAAACCACTGTCCATCATATTTGAAAAGTCAAGGCTGTTGGGCAAAGTGCCCAGTGACTGGAGAAAAGGGAACATTACACCCATTTTTAAAAAGGGTAAAAAGGAGGACCCTGGGAATTACCAACCAGTCAGCCTCATTTCTATGCCTAGTAAGATCATGGAGCAAGACTCCTGGAAAACAGGCTGAAACATATGGAAGATAGGAAGGTGGTTAGAGACAGCCAACATGGCTTCACCAAGGGCAAATCATGCCTGACTAATCTAGTGGTATTCTATGACGGAGTGACTGCATCAGTGAACAATGGAAGAGCACTGATGTCATCTGCCTAGACTTCTGCAAGGCCTTTGATTCAGTCCCACACAACATTCTTGCCATTAATTTGGAGAGATATGGGTTTGATGGATGGACTGTTAGATGGACAAGGAACTGGCTGGATGGCTGCATCCAGAGAGTTGCAGTCAACAACTGCAAGGATATGAGTTAAGGATTATGAGGAAACATTTTAGAATCAGGGCTGAAGAGCGGACATTAACTATTGGTGAGGCTGTGTTCAGACTCCCAGACCAACACAACTTCCTCTGGGTCTGCCAATGCTGAGAGACGAGCAGAAAGAAAACATTCCTTAAAATACTGGCAATTCTCTGAGACTGAACCAAGCCCAGAAGCATGTATACACTTTGGATGTTGGAGTTGTGTCACCATTCTAAAGCATAGTCAATTCAGATAAGGCACACAGAAATTTTATTAGCAAATATTTTTGGTTCTACAAAACAAGTGGAAAATGAAGATTTTCAGAAGTTGGAGCAGATCAGTAAAACAGAGGAAGCCAAAAAATCAGGTATGGTTCCTTCATATTCTTCTGCCGCATATCAGGTTTCTATTTCAAACCTCTGAGGTGTCAAAAATTCTCAAAGATATTGTTCCATTTTTTAAATGTTTTAAACACATTGAGAAATTAAACTTTTACTCTTAGACATGCTTTAGAAAGAGATATAGTCTTGTTTGTTTTTTTGTTTAAAAGTAGTTTGTTTTAAATTTGATGCAAGGTAGAAGATAATAATGAAATATTCAGGACAGTTAATGTTTTAGAGTTAACAGAACAATGAAGACTAAGATCTTAAAATAAGAGGTATTGTCAGTTATGCCTAACTAATTCAGCTTGGTTTAATCTATCATGTCCTCTTAAAATTAATATGGCATAGGTAACAGACTCAAGCCATAAGTCTTGACACCTTTTGGAATTTCCCAGGCACTTTATGGACTCTGAAGAAAAAGTAGTCTATTAAGAGGAATAAAAAGAGCAACAGAGATTTAGCTTCTCACACAATAATATGCTGCAGGTTGTGCAAACTTTTCTGAGCTAAGCAAATATACCAGTAAGTAAAGAATACCCTTCATTTTAAGTTTTTCAATGAATGGCATGTGCTTAGTAAAAATCCACAAGAACAGCTAACAATATTCATAGGAATGTCACGTTTGTAACTGTACATGAAGGCCACAAACTAGGAAAAACCTTGATACTTCATGTAAAACAATTATCCTCCTCCTTAAATAAAAATCTTAGGAAGTGTAATTCTGATAATTAGACCTAGCATGCTTTCCACAATATTTTTCACTGTATGCTCTGGGTTTTCTCTCAGCATTCATGATTTCCCAATATTTTCTACACAGAATGGGAATGTCTTTAGACAATTCATTTTCTTAGGACACAATTTCATTTTGTTGCTTTTTTTGTCCACTTTGCTACTCTGTCACTTATGTCTGTTTTCTGTCCTGACTCACATTCACAACTCATTCCAAACTAATACTACCTGTGAATTTTACCAGTGTCTGTTTAATTCTGTACAAAAATAATTTAAGATTTTAAAGAGAGCTAAACTTGAAGTGAAACCTTCCCTTTCTGTTTCTTCCAATAATTGACAAATTATACTATTTCAGTCTATGGTCACTGTAATATTATATTCTTTGGTCTTTGGCTAGCCTGTGGAATGAATGGAACACTTTGTGAATTCAGTTAAGCTTAAATAGAGAATCCTGGCAAAATGCCCCATTTCCCACAGAACAACTACTTAAAAATTGTATCTCCAAGACAGGAGAAAATGCAGAAAAACTGGGACTGCTTTGAAGCAGTGAGATGATTTGGCTTTGAAAAAGAAGGATGGATTTTTTTTTTTTAAATCAAATGGCTGGTACATGAGGGTAACTAACTCCAGAAAACAAAAAGGAAACCACAGAAGAAATCAGTACAAAGACAGCATGGACAAAATGACTAGAAAAGCGATTTCCATAGACAACTGATACACCAGTCATTGTAAGCAAAAACCAGACATCAGTTATGTCTAATGGATTAGAGTAAAATGTATGTATGTGGTCTATGCTGAAACCAGTGTTTATTGAAATGAACCTGACAACACAGATTTTTCACAGTTAACAACTTATTGAAACAATAAAAATTCTTTCCTTACTACACTTTCACTTTTCTACTTTTTCATCCAAATTTGATGGATCTTTTAATGCAAGATCACTTGCCTCTGCTTTCCCTGTACCCTCCCAATTACACTGCTAGAAGATACTTGAAAGCAGCTGTTGGTCTGATGGCTACCCTTCTCTTGTAGTAGTTTTTCACAGTACAAATGATTTCTGTAGGAAAGAACATGATATATTGTGTAGGGAGCAAACATATTACTCTTCCTCTAGCCTAATGAAACACTTTTGATGGAAGTTGAATTCAATACATATTACTCTTTTCCTAAGTCACAAATGTCAGAAAATGTTCTATTCATACAGGCTAGCAAGGTGTCTATGATGACAAAGTAACCCGGAAAGCCTCTTTTCTCCCTAAGAGGCAGGAGTGGCTCTCCTAGAGTTAGAACAAAAGTTGTGACCTTTTTGCTTTTCTGTGCTCATTCTTACCTCTGATATGTCCTGTCAAAAACACTGGCAGACATGACTTCCCTGCTTTTGCTAACAGAGAGTAGCAGAAGAGAAAATGCAATTAAAAACAAAACCTCAGACATTAAATTTAAGAAACCAGATGCCATAGCAGTTCGCTGCTCCAGCCTTTCTCCACTAGCAATTTGTGTTGACATTTGTACTAGGTCATACATGCAGTGGTTCTTAATTTAATCTTCAGTGAACATTTGTCTATATCACAAAATCAAAATATATTTCTGCATGACTGATAATCTTTGCTTATGAGAGCCTTAGGAGTGGAAAAGCAAGGGTTCACAGGTCAGAAAAGAAATACACTCTTAGATCTGTGCAAGAAAGCTTGTCTAGCACACATGGTATTGTACCTGTCATTTCAGTTCTGTGATTATTTTAGTATTGAATGTAGATTGTAGTATTACTCTCCCCTCAGGCTTCTGTATCCAGGAAATGGTTATATGTGTATGTGTGTTTATTTGTATTGTCTATGTTCTAATATTACGTCTCTGCTAATGGCTTTCAATATGAGTGTTTCTCTATCTGAAGAGATTTTCTGGAGTCTGGAAGAAGTAGTATTTGCTTCCTGATATAGCCATAAAGTTTTCAAAAAGAAATTTTCACAATTGGTTCTTTAGTAATATTGTCCTCAGTGAAGTGACATGCATAAGATTCAGTCAGTTTTGACCTTTGAATCAGACTTTTAGTTCAAGAAAAGACAAAAATGGATATTAAATTGTGGGCAGATGATGAAATAAAAATAGACCCAGAAAACAATTTTTTTAGAAGTATTATTAGTGAATGTCATGTATCATAATTTGAGTGGTAATCCAAGGACTGTTATTTATTATACTTTATTGTATTTTTGTTTTTCAGGCATACTACAAATAATAAGATTGCACCTCACGATATTTTTAGTACATCTTTGCACTTAATCTTTGTATCTTTTGCACTGAATAGTGGCAAGTCATACTCAGAATCCAGTGGAAATCAGTTACAAAATATTATCTAGTTTAAAAATTTTTCAAGGTGATAAAAATATTTTTCTGTCTGTATTGCATATGTTGTCCAGATGGAAAAAATCAAATTGCAGCAATCTTCATATTGCATTTCATGATTATAAATGGTTTTTAACAGGCTTTCACTAGCTACATAATTTAGAAAAGTACTTTCCACTTCTTAGTCATAGTTATTCTACGTTCGAAGACTGCCAAAATTGTTCTGTAGGCAACAATAATGTGGTCAGTTCTTCCATGAGGACTCTGACATCACATCATTCAATATAAATTTCTGACAAATTAATTTAGAAACTAACTTCTCCTCATTACAGACTCATAATATGTCAACATGAGAAACTGTTAAACAAAGTGATATAATGGAAAAGGGAATGTTTCACTAAGACTGATTTTTATTTCTGCTGCTTCTGTTGTGTGACAAAACCACAAGTTGATATGCAATCTACAATGATTTACAAAACATCTCATAATACTTTATAATTGTAGAAATGGTGCTGGTGTGTCTCAGAATGATTTACTGCAATTTGTCACATTTTGAAACTCTTCCAAAATAGGCTGCTGACATATACTAAAGAGCTTTCAATGAAATCTGAAATGGTTCATTTGTTATGTCAACTGGAAGGCATAAAGTGATATCTGAAAATCATTTTAAGATTTATTGAAGTGATTTAAAATATCCCTTAATGGTAATTTGGCATACTGCATAGGCAGCATTGTCATTAAGCAAGATAAGAAAATCATTTCATCACATCTTAAAATTATTCATATCATTCCGTGGTTGTAATAGCACTGCTAGTGAAATCTATCACTTTAAAAATACAATTGCAGTAGAGCAAAGGACTTCTGTCAACATCAAAACTGGTGAGCAATAAACTGAAAGGGACTGATATTACATATACATACATTAATAATGCTGAAAATGTACAGCTCAGAGCAAATTATATTTCAGAAAATGCAACTAATGATCACTTTCTAAAAGTACTTCTAAAAAAAAAGTGCAAGTACATTTAAAGCCAAATATCGTGCCTTTGAACAGTGGTGATGTTACTGATCCATTAGTAATTTACACAAAAATTTCTTGTTGCACGAAAAAAATTAGTAGCTTGCATCAATATATTATCTTAAAGCTAAAACAATACACTCATTACAAAAACTGGTGCTTCTTCTCTTTTGCATGGGATGTACAGTTTGTAGTCAATTCACAGACATGTTTCCAGCTGATGAGTATATTTTCCATCCTCTAATAATTTTTATGAGCACATTCAGGTTATAGATTATCCTTATATTGCAAGTACAGGAAGAACGTATGTGTAAGTGCTCATGTTCACACATACCTGTACTCGTACCAGTATTTATAATGCACATCTAACAGTATGGGGAAGCCCTGTGGACCTGGGCTGTTTACAAATGTAGTGCTACCTAGTGGATTAGACTACACTGACCAACATGTTTCTAAAAGCATAAAAAAGAATGCTTTCAGCACAAAAAATCACATACTCATACAAAACGAATAAATTTTGAAGTTGTCACTCACAAACTCATTGCAATGCAAAGAAAAGGAATTAGGTCTTGAAGTCAGTGTTAGCATTGAGAAACAATTCTAATAATTTTATTATAAACTTAATATAATTCAATATATTTTTAAACAGAATCTATTTATATGAGTGAACTTTTGGATAAAATATTTTCCCGTATTAAAAATATTCTCTTTTTCCCGCAGAAAATGCTGCAAGTATTAGTGGGCACAGATTATTTTCAGCCATTTTTCAGTTGGTAAAAATTCATTTTGATAGCTACAGTACATATGCAAGCACAAAGTACTGAGCTGTCTTTTCAGTAGTGGCAAGAAAAGACAACCAGGCAGTTTTCATGGAAGAAAAATGTTATGCAGGCACACACATAATATTTTCACATTTCTAAGTAACAACATCCTGCTGAGCAGGTTAGAGGACTCTTTTGTGGAAGGTTCTCACATTTGTTAATTTCTGTATTGCCTAGAAACTGGTGACTGATGCACATAAATACAATAGCATATTTTATTGTTTTCACTAAAAAGTTACATTAGAAAACTCTTTTCAATAAAAGAGCCTGCTTTAGAAGCAAGATGATATTATAAATAAAATGAGATTCTTATTAAAACAATGCTACTTTTTTAAAGGCATGAAATAAAGTGGCTTTTTTAAAACTGAGAGCTATTCAGTTTTCATATTGTATCTATGAGAATGGTTTGGAGCCATGTAAGATTTTGTCTCTACAGGAATAAATGCTCTGCAATGGATTTGAGCAAAGGTTGTTATTGTCAAGCTTTACACTTTTGTCAAACCTTATGTGAACCAAAAAGTATCTGAATTCATCTGATCAGAGCCAGAGCTTAGTTGACTAATTTTTATGATAATAGGAAGCTGTTTTTTATCACAAAATTCCTCCCTTCTATATTAAAGACATTTTAAAGTTTTTTTTTGAAAAAAATCCCTTTTCCTTTAATGTCAAAAATTCTCTTTATAAACCTTTGTCCTTTGAACTTTCCATAGAAAATTGAGAATTCCTTTCCTACTGCATATGATTTAACATATTTTAATATTCTCACAGTACAGCAGGTCTTGATTCTGATTTGGTCACTGTACAGAATTCATACTGTATATAGGTAAACAATACTCTAAAAATAAACTAAATTTCTAAGACACCTTCTGGAGCATGCAGAGACAAGGTGTCTCTCTTACCACTCCTCTCCAAAACTTGCTTCCTTTTTTCTTTTTCTTTTCATTTTTTTCCTCTGGTAATGTGACAGAATATTGCAAGCAGAAGATATTAAAGTTCTTAGGCAATCAGAATCCAACAAATGCATCTAAGGGCTATATGGGACTTCTGGTGTCTGCAATGACAAACTCTTTCCTGTCAAGGAGGAAGAACTTCCCCATGCCATTTTCAGTCCCACTTTGCTCAGCTCTTGGCAGCCCAAGCTTAGCCAGAAATATGGACCTTCCCATGTTGCAAACAATGCCTTCAAGCATTTCTTCAAATTTGACCATGTTTTCATGTGAGCACCATGGTATTAAGTCCTTATATTGATAAAAAAATAGGGAGAATATTGCTGTGATCCATGATGTGCAAAAAATCGTGGATCTTCAAATTAATTTAAACTTTATCCTTCAACAAAGTTTATGTTTTGGGCTTTTGAGACTTAAAAGCAATATTTCCCAAGCTACTGTTCAGGTAAAAGCAGAGCTGCAAAGCAGATTGTATAAAACCGAAGTCTTGAACTGTGAATGAATAATAAGAAATACAAAAGGTTTATGCAGGGTAACTTATCTTTTAAGGGACTGTGTGTGAGAGATCTTACTCTTTTCTGAGTGTGAACAAGGCAGCTGTAGACTGTGGCAGGTTTACTCCCTGTAAAATGCTTCCTATGTGTGTACTTTTAGGTTTTGTTAGGCCATGACACCATTAAACTACCACCGTTTAAAAATTTTTATACTTGGATATCACAGAATGGATGCAGAATGCTAATATTCTCTAGCACACACTATGTTTCCAACACAAACACTCATTATGTTCTAGAAAGTTTATGAAGTGTGTTTTTTGTTTTTCAATCTCTCAACATTTTTTCAGGAGTTCATCCTGTAGATTCTGCAGTATTTTGTTGCTTTAACCTCTAAGGTTATAGTGAATAGTGAATCACCTTCAGAGCTGTGGCAGGTTAATGTCTCATACTTCAGAGTGCTTCAAAGACATATTAGTAACTCTGATAAAGTATTACTTGCTAACTTTTGTGTATCAAAAGTGAGAGTTCAGATAATGCAGATGCTTAATCAGCAGGAGTATTTTAAAGAGAACCAGGCAAAACAAGCTTTGGAGTTAATATGTTTGAATTTTTGAGCAGATTATATTTTTCAGAGATCTAGAAAGATATTTTTTTATTTACATTAGGACTTCTGCAGATTAGCATATGTAAAACATTATTAATTTCGTAAGCACCCTACCTTTTGGGGGAATATCCTATGTCTGCATTCCTCTCCATACTGATCAACAACTTTGCATGATGGTAGAGGTCCTTTCACTAACCTGAATGCTTTCAGATAGGTAAAAACCTGATATTGTTGCCATTTGATACATACTATTAAAAGGACATAATGATATTTTCATAAAAATAAGGAAATTGACTATAGCTTCCTTGAGTCCATCATGTGTTTTCATTTGGTATGATATTTTCTACGTTGTTTGCAAAAATGTTTCTCTGTGGTTTTAAAAAGGTTGCTGTATTTCTCATGGAGATGATACTTTATATATAATCAGACTGTGATCCTTCAGGACAAAAAGAAAGCTCTGTATAAGTGACATTTGTGATCTAAAAACATTACTAGAAGCCTGAGCTCAGCTTATGCAGTGCAAGACAAATTCTGCCACCCCAAAGTAAAATTTTATTGAGATGAGCAGAGTCCCTGGCATTTTTACGCTCCCTAATAATGAATGACACAGCCTTTGGATGCATGTGTTAAAGTCTCCTCTTCCATGATGGTGGTATCATTATGTTGTTAGTTTAAAGGGAAGAGAGAAAGAAAAAGGAAGAGGCCACAAGGAGACTCATTTTGGTAAGGACACCATGAATTATGTTCAGCATGTGCACTCTATTATTATATGCCCATTAAAATATAATAGAATTTTTTACTATATTTATTTAAAAGAAAAAAATCTGAAAATAAGTACATTGAACTACAGATAGGGTAGTTTAAGGTTCTTTATATTAAAACACTGAAAGCATCCTTAGTAATTATAGTAAACAGCATGCCTTGGCTATTGCATAATCATTCACTGAAGTGTATCTATGCTTGTATTATTTTATATCTATATCAATATATAGAGATACACATAAAAAAGATTTTTATATATAACTAAGACTTGAGCCTTTCACTGAATATAGATTTGATCCAAACATAGCTGATAAGCAATGATGAAAAATCGGCAGATTAGTAGTTTTGCACCTTAAGAGTAGCACTTGAATATGTGATTGTGGAAAGGAAGAACTGATTAGTATGTATGTGGGTTTTATTTTATTTTGTTCTTTTAATTAGTTATGTACTTCCCACATAGCTGGCTGGTTCCAGGGGACACAAGGTCTTCATAAAAACAATGATTTGAGTGTATAGGAGTTACAGCCATGAATGATGTCAAAGGTCTTCAACACTCAAGTGAAGTGTGGGAATAATGCAGCACCAGGACTGCAAGGATTAGGAACTTGGCAGGACTGATTCCTCCTTCAAGTAGAGCTTAGGAATTCCACAGGCACAGAGCTTCAGGTTAGGCAGCCATATGTACTCAAAAGGATTTAACCTTCAGAATTTGCAAAAAGTATCAAAGATTACACTTTTCTATAATTCTGAAGAACTTACAGCACATATTTGAAGTGGGATTACTCTCAGGGTACACAAGCACACTATTTGTAATAGATGTATAATTGTATATGTAAACATAAATCAACATTAGAATAGTTACTGAAATAACTTTAGTTTTAAAATATCATACAAAAACTTTTTCTAGATTTCTTATGTTTCCAAGATTGGAAAAAAAAAGACTGGAGAAAAAAAAATCAATAATTTCATATATAGCATTTCACTACATTTTCCTCTGATTTTTGCCAAAACAAAAAAACTCTGAGTCCCCCTAGCTTCCCTCCTCCAAAACACTGCCACATTCCAATACAATTCTTTTAATATTTTTCTTTCAATTCTGTAGAAAAAGGTCACTTGGTGTAATATTGAATGTAATAGCATTGGTGCAGTCATTTCTATCTAATGGCCAAATGTTAACTGAGAAAGGTTTCTGATTTGTACAGGAAGCCCATTCAACTGGCAAGACATTTTTGTGTATAAAAGAGAGGAAAAGCCAACTGCAGTTTTTCTGATTGAGGAAATATAAGTACAAAAACATAGGGTATGATTTCTCCCCTTCTTTTGTTGCTTATTGTAGCTAAATATTTCTCTATTTTCTCGTGTTCTGGTCAAGTTATCTGCCCTATATCCTCATTCCATTTAATCACCTTTGTCTTTTAATGAGAAAAAAATGCTAAAGAATTTTTTAATTTTTTTTTTTTAATGCCTGTTAAAACGTCATTACTGACATCCTCAGAACTACTGTTCAGGCACATGCTTTAAGTACCAATCAAATCATAAAGGTGACACACCTCAACTGATCTGATCTTTACTTTGGTTTATACCCAAGACGCTGAATCAGAAAATAGTCCAGAAAAAAGTCATGGCTCTGAAACTCAAATGTGTTTCCAAAATGCTTGAGAGAAATATAGTATTATTCCTGCAAAGACAGGCATCTATGGTCTTTTCTCTAGGAGATTAACTATTGACTCCCAAAACCTAGAATAGTATAAAGAAATTGTTTTCACAAAAGTATCTGTATGTAAAATCTCTCTGTCAACTTTCCCCATCTTAATTCTTTTTGGTGATGCCTCATACCTATCTAGCAATATCTCAGTTTTTCCAACCAAGAGGTTGTTTAAGGTAGGAGATCATGTTTTCTACATGGAAACCTCAAATTTTTTATCAGCAGAAAAGGATAGTTGTTAATTCCCCATTCAATTACTATTTTAATAGTGATTCCTAAATCAGTGCTAGTTTTATATATACCATTGATAAAAAGAAAAAAAAAATTAAGTCGTGTATTAGGAAACCAAATTCCTGAAAGATGTACTTTATTTGTACTCTTGTGTACTTTCAAAATAATAATGAAAATTAAAATAAGTAGAAAATCTTCGTAGCGTTAAATGTTTTCTTAAAAATAAGTAATCATTTGACCTCATACATATAGCTTTAATCCACATTGTTTTTCTTTACAGGAGAGAGAGGGAAAGTTATTTCCATTGAGTTTTACATTTCTTAATTTTTTTCAGTGTGCAGATGAGAGTGTGTGGTTTAGACTTTTCACTGCTAATGGGACAGAAGGTTTTTTAAAAACAAAGCCATGGTAGAAAGATATCAGAATGTAAAATTTATAAAAAAAAAACCTAGAAGATTCAACTTCTACTTTGGCAATGGAAACCATCTGTCTCATATTATTTTCCTTGTAGCATTGAGTGTGTCACAGGATGAATGTCTAAGGACATCTGTAGTAAGATCACCATTTACTTTGCATTTTAAGTGTTCTCCATATTTTTTGAAAAACATACTGCATAATAATGGATTTGAAAGTACTAATGTATTTTAATACCTTTAATAAGGTACTAAAACTAGTCAGAGAATGATTTATTACAAAATACCATTGAAAATATGTACTTGAAAATATAGGCACTTGAGGTAAGCATATACAGCAGCTGTTGGGCCAGCTGCAACATAGCACTATTTTTTCCAGGCTCTTCAGAGAAGCTTAACCATGCAGCCATAATTTTAACAAAACATATTCAGAAATACATATACAGTAAAATCTCTGATTTGATGGAACTAGTCCCAGGACTCAATAGGAGTTAAAGACTGTTAGTGTAGTTTTAAACATATTTGTATATTGAACAGTCTCTGTGGTAACAGTAACATTGTATTTGACAAAACTGCATCCTTGGATTTATATTCTGAGCTTGTCTTCTATTTCAAAAGCAACTCTGATTAGCCCTACAGAGCATCAGCACAGTTAAAAGTGGGTGAGCTGGAGTCTATTCCTGCCTGTGTGTTGCCAGCAGAATTGTTTACCAAATTCCAGTTATAATGTCAGTCAGTTCTGGTGTGTAATTCCTTCTGCTTTCCTCTCCCCAGGAGGAAATGAGAGGTTCCTTCAGAGCTTAAGCTGAAGACAGAATTACATCACTAATAGCATATGTGTCCTGTAAATCCTTCCCTATGCATTATTGCAATTCTAATGAAAGAATCCAAAATAAGTCATTAAGGTACAGTAAATGGAATCCCACATACTTCTGAGTGAATCTTTAAAGGGGAATTGCACTGGAAGGAGATAAAATTTGGTGTGAAAGCTGAGTACAATTATTGTGGAATAGAGTGAAGTCTTCTGGATACCTATTATTCAGGACTGAGAAGAAAATAAGAACTGAAAAGGAGCTTTTCTTAAAATAATAATAATAATGATAATGATGATTAACAGTAGTAGTAGTAGTAGTAGTAGTAGTAATAATAATAATAATAATAATAATAATAATAATAATAATAATAATAATAATAATAATGGTTCCAGTCAACCTATTCCTAACATTCATACAGCTATAATGAATGCTAACTTGACTGTTGTATAAAGAGCTTTTTCTGTGGTATACCTGTCTTTGTCCTGCTTCTCCTGTTCCTTTAAGTTACCCAAGCTTTGAGGTAGTAGATGTATCTTCCTCTTCAGAGAGCCAACACATTTTGGAGGGAAAAGATAATGAGACAACAAGATAGATAAACTAAACTGCACCACAGGGTTTCCCTACTTTGCTTTCTGGAGAAAGGAAAAACAGGCTGATTATATTCAGTACAGCATCAGCAAAGCCAGCTAAGAAGTTTTTTTCTCCCTGTGTGTAGAGAGAAAAATGTTGCCACTTTGCTGGGATGACTGGCTCCACTATCTTTGAAAAAATAAATGAGGTAGACTATATATTAGGCCTTCTGAGTTACTTAAAGCAATCAATTTTCCAACGAAAGCTTTAGTCAGGTGTACCTAAGTGTATCCAGGGAACCGGTCAATGGCCATCATACAGAGTAGCAGCTTTTGCCACTCCGAAGTTTCTTTTTACTGGTAACAATAGGGTCTTCATATTGACTGCTCACAGTATGATGATAAATTAAAGAATACTACACCACTGTTCTACCAGTCAGAGCAATTACAGCCATTTATTACAACACCACTTTCTGCCTGACAAAGTGAATCATCAGCTGCATTAAAAGAGAAACTAAAACAGAAACTTTTAACCATTTTTTTAATCAGACTGTAAATCTCAACAAAAAATCTCTTCAGGATGTGTGGTAGTAAGGATATGCATATGAAAAGTTTCTGTCTGTAGACTGAATGGTTTAGCCACTACATCAATAAGTTTTACTAAAATTAGCTACTGTTTTTCTTTGTAAATACACGTTAGGTTATGCAAAGTCAAAACAGCTCCCTTCAGTGGCCAAAATGCTTAATCTGCAAGACTGATGTTTAAGAAAATTTTAGCTTTCTCATATTAACACCTAAACAATCTTGTGCCTCATGGCACTTTCATGGCACTTAAGTGTAACAAGGTAAATTTGTCTGAGTTTTAGCTCTATGCATCTGTGTAGTGTAATATAGATCATTAAAACACTCCTAGAATACATATATGCATAGGGTCTAAAAGAGAGTAACAGCAAGCAGTTATTCTGTGTAGAATGAACTGTCTATGACCCTAGAATAAAAATGTAACCTAGAGGAGTTCAGGCATGGGATGAGACCTTGAAAGGCCAGGAACAGCATGATACCAGAGGCCCTGGGCTACAAACAACTCACCAGTGGCCCATTGCTGGCCATCAAAGGAGAACAAACTTGGGAGGGGGGCCAGTTTTGGTATATGAAGAGGACAATGGTGGACCAATGAAGAAGCATGGGTCAGGATGACCAGAAACAAAATAACTGATTTGGATCAACTGCAACCTGAAAGAGGATAGTCCCCTAGATAGCGTTCCCCCATCAGCCTCAAGGCAGCACTGGTGCTCACCAAAGAAAATAATTGATAAATGAATCTCTGTTGGGGAAGCACTGATGCTGTTGCTGTATATACATAGTCCATATTCTGCTGTTGCTCTGGGCCAGCTATCATAGATAGTAGGAAATAATACAGGTGCAATACTGGCAACTAGTATGTGACTGTAATTCATGTGTATACGTAGGTAAATATACATATACATACATACACACTCATATATATAGAGAGAGAGAGACAGAGGCAGAGCAAAGAAAGAAAGAAAGGCAAAAGGTACATACATTAGAACTAACTGTGTGATTGATCAATTCATTGCTTGATGTATCTATCAATCTAAACTATATCTAAACTAACTTCATATGATTTAACTAGTAAGTCTAAGTTCAAATTTGTGCCTGGGTGGACATTTCCCTTCATTCCCCATCCCTGCTCCTGTTTTGGGATTTGGTAACCCAAACCAGAATTTGGATTCTGTAACTTGGATGCAAAAAATTGATTAAGATAGAAATTTAATTATAAAGTGAATTTCCGGAAGCCAAAGAAGCATGCAGTTCAGGGCATAGCCTTGCAAAATGAAAGATAAGCTTTCTCCTTTGCAGCTGTCACTCCTATAATGAACTGAGTCATGAGCCCAAGATGTATCACCTATTTCTTCATGACCTAGCACTTACAAACTAGTAATTGCAATAAAATTTGAGCTTTCAATAAAAAACCCCTTACCTTCTGCAGTGAAAAAAACCTAAAACATTGTTGACCAGAAGTTGGAGGTGGAAAGTTACTAAGAAAAAAAATGAAACTCAAAACACCCAATATTTTCTTCATTGCTTTTAAAAAAAACTTTTTTTTTTTTTTAAAGGAAATCAGGGAATGAACTAGGATTTTTTTAGTTCTTAAAATTGACAATACTTCACCCATATCCTAAAAAACCTCTATGCTGCTCTATACACATCAGAAGCCAGTGAATGAGGCACTATACACAGGAATTAGTGTAAACTGGAAGGCAATCTGTCTGTTTAATCTACAACATGGCCAATGTTTAATGTAAAATTAAAAATCTACTTTTAAAAATATTATTAGGTATCAAAGGATAGACAGAAGCCATATGATATCTTTTACAGAGAGATCACTAAAATAATTCTTTGAGTTTCTTCCACCCCTGGAGGCTGCACAAAAATGAAAAAAATTTAAGATTGGTTTTCCTATAGCTAACAGGTTTTTAAAGGTTTATTTATACTGATACAGGAGTTCCGGTCTTTAGAAAGACTGATTTACTGCTTCTTAAGCCAGAGACTCTGACATTTTTCTTTCTCCATTATGGTAACATTCTGAAATTTGTTATGTGTTCATAAAAGGAAACTTTTTGTAGACTACACCTGTGATAACATAGATGCTGTATAGTGTTTTCATCAGGTACTATTCTTAAACTCAGATATTTGGAAATTACAGTTTGGTTTACCAGAAAGGAACTGCTTTTAACTGGGGCAGTGTTTTCCAGGCTTTTGTCCAGCTCTTCTGAGAAGGTGTTGATTCTGGAGCTTCTGAGCTTACAGCAGAGACAAGAACAGCTGCAAAAGCAACAGCGCACACAGAACCATGAAAAGTACTGATAAGGTAACCAATTTCTGTGTAATAAGAAAGCATGATAACCAGCCAGTGGGATGCAAACAGCCACTTTTTTGTTGGTTGGAGTTTATGTGGGCTTGATTAACCTGTCACTAAGGACTGAGATAACTTTACTCCACTTTCACATGCAAAATACTACAGTTCATGTATTCTTTTTGTCCTACAAGAAGACAAGATTAAAACTGTAAAAATTCTCGAGATAAGATTGAGACCTTGATTATTTAAATATATTTGTTTATTTCTTCTTTGATAAAGAAGTATCTGAGCCAAAAGTCCCAAATAATTTTAGAAAACACTGCAAGTATAATCCACATGCATTTTATAACAACACTTGTTTAAAGAAGCATTGAATCGGAGATATATCATAACATACATTTAGAGTGTACCCTTGAGCAGCTCAGCTCAAAACATACAGATGAAAGGAGCTGCGGTATCAAAACTCTTCAGTAACTATTCCTGAAGCTATATCTTGTGAATACATTGCTTACCTTGTTATCCCCATGAAGATAGACCAAGCATAAAAGAGCCTTGATAACAGAATGATAAAATCTTGCAGGACTGAGACATGAGAGTTAAATTTTGATCCAGTCTTGTCTTTGCTTTATGTAATTACAGTGTTGTTGGCAGGGCAGTATTTGGTCTACTGAGAAACTAACAAAAAACTATATATGCTGTTTCAAAGGTTAACTTGAGAGACATTTCTGTTTTTTCCAAAAAGTTCCGTGTTAGCAGCCCTGTGATAAATCATATGTAATATTTGTGGGAAGGTAGTCCTGAAACCATGAGGTTTGACCTGGACTTCCAAAAAAAAACCCAAACCAATGTGCAAGGAAAAATGAAATACCATCTTTCCCGAGAATGCAGTTTTATATTTTCTTATGAGGCAATATGGAGTGTGGCATTGAATTAGCTTACTCCAAACCAACAAGCAGATCTGTGAAGGAGTTGGCTCCTAATCCATCAGTGATAAGGTAATTTGCACTTTTCAATACTCTGTATTTACATTAGTATTTCACGCTGACATATCTAAATTAAAAAATTACAAAATAGAGTGGGCAGCTTGATCTGAGAACAAAAAAGTCTTCAAATGAATCTTTAGTTTGTCTCCTCTTGCTACCTCATTAATCCTAAAAGGTGTCAGTCAGTAAGTCTCATAGCTATGAGTGTTAGTGCTGTGGTCAGTTCCAAATTATAGTATTGATTAATTGATTGTCTTCTTCCAGTTGGGAATTATATTATTGCTGGCTCAGACTGGCTGGCTGAAGGCCGAAGTTTAATCTCTTGTGAAAGACAACAAACAGCTCCACAGTTTCACTGCTGTGGTTAAGTGAGTGATTGGGAAACTAAAACTTTTTGAATGATTATCCGATAAAAAAGAATATGCAAGATATTATTGATATGTAGTTGGTGATAGTCTAATTCCAGTTGCTGAAGCAACAAATGGGCTCCTTTTGTCTCCAGACTTGTACAGCCTGGAAACGATACTACAGCTGCTGAATTTTGAATGTATATGATGGGTTGATAGGATGGGGAAGAGAAATGAAATAGTCACTGGGTGAAACTACTTTAAGGAATTAATACAATCAGTTTTGTGGTTTCAAACCAAAATGAAAATTGGAAAAGGAAATGCAGGTCATGACTTGAGTCTTATTATTGACACTGCTGCCTGGAGAAATTTGCACAACACCTGACTATCCTGTGAATGCCTAATTTTCAAGAGCATTAGGCATTCTCAAAATTAACATAGAAGAAAGAGTAAAATTGATATGTTGTTCAGCTTTTTGATTTAATAAGAATTTAAGGTAATTGAGACAGTCACCATTTCATATCCATACCTTTCTAATAAATTATAAGAGAAAGGGTTTGAAGAAAGGTTTCTCTTTCTCTTTCCCCCAACACGGAAACATTTGTCTGTTTACTGGTAATTTATATAACTATTCTTATTTGGTGTGATACACAGCCGGATGTAATTTTTTTCTCAATTAAAAACAAATCACAGGAGGAGTAAATAATAGTTTTATTTTTTATCATTTGTTTGTTCTTAATCCAGGCCTGATAAAGTTCATGGAAACTGGTATCTTTTCCTGTTAACTCCACAAACCAGTAACGTTGCTTTGGTGAGATTTAACTTCATAGAAAAGCCATCAAAGGTTCTCATTCAAAGGAAATCCCTCAAACCCACAAAAACTTAGTAGGGCAGGAGTGGGGTTGGAGCACCTCCCTGTGAGGACAGGTTGAGAGAATTTGGATTGTTTAGCCTAGAGAAGAGAAGGCTCTGGGGAGACCTTATAGCAGCCTTCTAGTACTTAAAGGGGGCCAAAGGGGGCCTACAGGAAAGATGGGGTGGGACTCTTTATCAGGGAGCATAGTGATAGGATGAGGGGTAACAGTTTCAAAGTGAAAAAGAGTAGATTTGGATTAGATATTAGGGAGAAATTCTTTAATGTGAGAGTGGTGAGACACTGGAACAGGTGGCCCAGAGACGTTGTGGATGTTCCCTCCCTGGAAGTGTTCAAGGCCAGGTTGGACAGGGCTTTGAGCAACCTGATCTAGTGGAAGGTATCCCTGCCCATGGCAAGGATGTTAGAACTAGGTGATCTGTAAGGTCCCTTCCAACCCAAACCATTCTGTGATGCTATGATTCTATACAATAAAAAAGTGAAAAAAAGGAAATTAATTGTAGTGATACTATTGTCCAAAATACTAAATATTTACAACCTTGGACTTGTTTGTTTGTAGAAATTTAGAGAAATTGAAGAACTCAGCCCTGAAGCTAGCTATCTTGGACATAAACAGCAACTAAATTCTAATTCAGTGCAGGCAAATTATCCAATTTTAGATTTAAATCCCCATTGTTGTAAAAAGTTAGTACTAAGGTTTGGTAAACGGCAGTAGACAAAATACCAACATTATTTTTAATGAAATCAACATTACTGGATACCATCTGTAACATCAGTCTTACAGGTTAAGATCAAGGGAAAGATTTTGCCTTGTTGGGCTATGCCTCTGCTTTGCCCCCTTTCTCCACAGTGTTAGGACATTGCATAGGGGCACTTTTCTCCTATTTCTGAGGAAACAGAAATGATGGAGGCAGACTTGGATGCAGTCTAACATAGTGCTGACTGAGAATTACTTAATAATTTTTAGAATTATGACATCTTTGTAACTGTCTGTATTCACTGTCTCATGTGCTAGGTGAAGGGAGCTACAAGCACAGGGTACCCAAAGCACTAGAGCAACAAGTGCTGGGAGTCTTATGGATCATATCAGGCCATCAGGGCAATCAGGGTTTCTATATGACAGAAAAACAAATGGGCGGGAGTCATTTGCTTAAATATAGATGTCTGTTTGACTGTCTTACCTACCTTGCAGCTGACACTCAGAAGGGGGATGGTCCTCTGTAGTCATTATGTCACATCTGCCAGTCATGCATGCATGTTCACATATTTTAGTGCACTGGAAATGGCATTAGGTACCTACCTTAGGAAACTGAACCCTGCCTAATATATACTTCCAGCTTGCTAGACAAACTGAGGAAACAAACAAGGTTTACACTTGCAGAGCACAAAGGAGTTGTTTTGGTTTAATAGCACAAATTGTGCCATGCAGCTGTATAGGCCTGGAAAGTACCTTGTTTATGGAGAGAGGGGAGGAACAGTGTGTTCAGCCAGGACCATATGAAAATTTATTATTCAGGTCAGGGTGCAAAGATGCAACAAATGTATTATATAATTCAGTTAGTGTTGGTTAACAGAATTCAGAACACTTGCAAATACCTTTAATCTATGTGGTGTTTTCTTTTCTTGCTTTATTTCACTCACTAACAACAGTGGTGCTGTTCTAAAAGAACTAAAATAAAAGATTTGGTTGACAGTACTGCCCAGGGCTAATAAATTTCATAAAAGCAGCAACTAAATTCAATCAACCTTGAAATCTATAGGCATCTGCTGCTTCTCTGAAAAGGTTTAACTCTTTAGTTCTCATTGTTTTCAGTTTTCCTAGATCTGTGAGATGTCTGTTGATACAGACTTTATCTCTACTTTTAATTTCTTATCTGCAGTCACGAAATACATGTTTATATCAGAGAGAAGAAAATAAGGCCAAGTACTTTTAATTTCTGTATGAGTGAAAAGCATTTAAAAGAATAAAATTCCTGGCATTTAACAAATTGCAGCTGATTGGGTGGGATGGAGGGTATATGCAATCCAGCCAATAAAAGATAATGATGAGAAAGGTAGACTTAAAATACCACCCCTTCCTAGACAAAGGCACACACTAGAGACGTGTTCAGAGCCAGAAAATTCCTCCTTAGCTAATGTGCTTACAATGTCTTCCTGTGCACATCTTTTGTCTCATTCTTCTCTTATGGAGCAGCTGGTAACATCCAGCTCTACGTAAGAGAGAAATGGCACAAGCACTTTGTCAAGAAATGGGTTTAATGCAGTCCTCACCTAAGTGGGATTAAATCTACATCTCCTAGGGCTTTTCTAAAACTTGACTGACTGCCTATAGTTTAGTTATACTGAAGAAGACCAATGCTAGTTGCTAGATGGTTATTTAAAGGAAATCTTTTCACAAATGTATTTTTGATGATCTTGCAAAATGGAACACAAATCCTTAAAACCAGAGAGGAGGGAAGATAGATTCATGGAAATGCTCATTGCCAGGGGGTCCCATACCAATAAATGGCTCAGGCCACATGTGGGTAATGGAATGAAACAAACAAGGGAGAGGAGCATTTTGTGGGATAGATTATTGCAGTTCTTCATTTCTGCCAAGAGTCAATACAACAGTTGTGGTTTGAGAAAACTGAAATGCTACAGAGCATAGATATTTATCCAGTGTATAACTGGCCAAAGAAAAAAGTTCATTTGTTCTTCATACCACGTATGTTAATTAAGTAATTATATGTATCTAGTGAGAAAAAGTCCATGAAATGTTAAAGTTTTGATTTATTAGAAATCTAAACCACATGATGTGTTACTTTTCTTGGGAGTCAGATGATGAAGACTGAGTGAAAACCCGATAAAGCTTAATTTGACAATTTTTTGTCACTTATAACAAACAAAAATATTTTTAATGCTTAATTCTTCATCCAATATATTTTAGTTGCAGTATGTTAAAATGATTAAGTGTAGTAACTGCTCTGCTTCACAGAGAAAATGCTCATAAAATATAATATATTATATATATAATAATAATTGCAACATATAAAAACTATGATGTTAGTCTTTTTACTCCATATATTCAGACACTTTTGTCTTGATAACCTCTTTTCCCCATTCTTTTTGCAATGAGTGCAACTGAAGACCATTTTCTTTGACTACTTCTTCTCTAATATTTCCGTGAAACAAGAGTGTTACTCACTTGTTCCTTTTTGTGACATTTTCTGTTAAGAGAGGGTTTTTTTTAATCCCTAAACCAGTAAATATATGAGATGATTGTAAGCAAAATTAGGCATTTGAGAGTCTCTGATAAGAACTCATGTCTAGAACAGGTGGGTTCTTTTTACATTGAAGTTTGCACAGTTAGTACTCCACTTTTGCACCATTTTCTTAAGGCATTAGTAAGCTTTTGTTTAGCTAGCACCCTAGTTTTTTTAAATAGACTACGCAATGGGATCAGACTCTTTGGTTTTCTTAGCATGCCAGTATTTGCTAACTGATGAGGAATACACTAAAGACAGAAAACATCTTACAAATACGAAAATATAAGGAAGTTGATAGTACTAAATGTAATTATTTCAGAAATTGTCATGATTTTAGAAAATTGAAGCAACAACTTGTGTTAGACTTGTACAGACTAACTTATTCTTCATATATATCCTTAAAATATCTCAGGGCAAAGAGATGTTCACAACTACTAATTTGTTTTGAAAGTTCTTGCAATAGCTGTTTTAGAAAGTCAAATTATAATAAGGCAATGTACAGTCTGTTGCAATAATAGGTTAACAATTAAAGGACTTATTTAAGAAAACGTTTATAAACTACTAAATTTTTATGATGCATAACTTAAGACCAAAATCTTAATTAGACAACTGTGAATTTTTACAGGTTCATAAGACCAAAGAGTTGAATTATTACATGTTTAATTGATATGATTCATCATACAGTTCACTTCAGCCTGGTTACTATTATAACTAGTGAGCAATTAGTATGATGCACTGTTAAATATTGGTTTTTTGCTTTATTAGACTTAAGCATTTGAACTGATTATAAACAAACATATGACTTCATCTATTTCTTAGCTTTGTACTAACAAGAATTCCTATGCTGATACGAACAAAACTTCTTACTTGCTACAGCCATTCAGCCTGCTACAGCATTTACCTGCTTCCTTCCCTCTAGTTCTTCACCTGTCACCGCTCAGACAAGCCTGAGAATCTAGTACAAATTATTACTTAATCATCTAGAAGGCACAGCTAGATGTGTGTTTCTTTAGCAGGGAAATCAGGGTTTCAGTAGGAGTCTTCTATAGGTATCAGGGCTGAAGGCGCATTCATATAAGTGAATCTGTGCAATGCTTGCAATGAGTAGGGTTACAAGGCTAGAAACCTGACTCTGTACTTCTGCCTCCATCACCCCTGTATTACTGACACTGAAGAAGGAATGGTCTCCTCATGCTCTCCCTCCTACTCTGTGAACATTTGCTGTCACAGGGCTCTTCCATCTTAGCTCAACTGGAATATTTCTGTCTCCAGGACTCAAGAGATTTCAGGTATGTCCAAGCTTTGGTTTTAGTTTTCCAAATAGCAATGTCAGTATTATTATTATTTTTTTTCTTTTTTCTTCCCAATAGATTTCTCGTACCTGTTTGTTTCTACACGAATAGCAGCCACGTAGCATTTTTTCCTACCTATCGTCACATGGTTTTGTGACAATATAGGTATAATTTACAAGTGAGTAATGGCTTTTTATAACCTTACAAGACCTGACCAAATATTTTTCTTTTGTGGGTCACTCACTTTTCTCACAGACTTGTTTCACACATAAACTAGTACAAGCAGGATTTTGACAAGAACAATCTTAGGCAACTACCTAGCAGGAGCTTTAGAATATCAGCTTGAAGAGGTAAGCAATACAGTAAAGCAGGAAAGCAAGAATGCTTCATGTAATCAGTTTGCATGGCAGCAAATGATCTGAGATCTAGTGCCAGGAATAAAATTGTCTTTTGTCTTTTCTGGGTGGACAGTAACATTTTAAGTAGCTGGCCAAGGCTTTGCTATGCTTTATCAATTTGTGATTAAAGAAGATACCTTTTCTAATATGTCTTATTATCCTAATTAAATATGGGGGTACATTATAAACCACACTTTCCAATTCCTGTAAGATGAGTCACAGAAAAAAAAAATAATGCAAACCCAATGTACATCAAAGGCTAAAGCAGAGTAGTGAAAGATATGAGACTATGAAAATTGCAAGCAGATACATCTGAAGCAAGAAGGGGGAAAGATAAGTTTTTATAATTATTGAAAGCCTAGCTGTGGAGCTGTAGCTTACAGGACTCTTGATTTTGCCAGTCATAGGTGTAGGGCATTCATATTCCTAGGACACCAAGCTAATGTGCAGCTGGCCTCTAGTTTTGTAGTAGACTTCTTGAAGATGCTGTATAAAATTGTGTCTCTTACAGCCAGCCCTGCCTGTGTTCCACGTAAATCTCTAATGAATACTAAATTTTCTCTTGAAGACATAATTCATCATTTCTGTATTTTACTGCAGTGACTACAAAATCTCAGTCTCATGGGCTTTGATAAAATGACCAAGGGACGGTTGGGTGGGGGAGGAAGCGGAGCCCCAAATACAGACTGTTATAAATCATGTATAGAACCACGGCTGTACCTTTCATTACAAATGCTTCTTGAAAACCAGTAATAAAATAATCTTCTTTAAGGAAATGAGAGTGAAAAAGAAGGGCAGATGTAGTTTTTGGGAAAATAATTGATTGGTAGGATGGGATAAGAGAAACAGGAAAGAACAGCATCTACAGGAAATCAACTGTTAATAAATATCAGAAACTGCAGTCAAGTGACAAGATAAGCTGCAGCATATGTTCCTCCAGCTACAAAATGGAAATCATTTTCTATAGAAGAGATGCTGATAAGCCTGCCTCCTCCCCAAAAGGCAATCATTTTACATTTTATATTATTTGAAAAGAGCTTGATTATTTTCCTTTGAATGAAAAAAACATGATTCACATTTACCTGTCAACAGAATTTTCAATTCATGTGCTTCGCCTGCATACTTAAAGGCATATGACCCAACCACCACATGCCAGGGAGAAAACTTTACTGAGATGTAAATAAATAATAATTCATAGCCACAAATATTGCTTTACCTTTGTCCTACTTCAAATTACTGTGAATTAAAAACCAAAGATTCTATTAAATGTGGATTTTTTCCCAGTAATGGATAACACCTATGTACAGTATTCTCATCAAGGTCAGATGGGATACTCACCAAAAATAATACCTACAATGGAAGGAAACATATGAAAATGATAATGCTGTCATCTGAAGTCTAGATTTAAAAGGAAAACAAATATCCCAGGTATGTTTTACAGTTCTATAAGCAGGGTTGGTGTAGTAGTGCATGCACAGAGTCTGATAGGAGTCAGGGAAGAACAAGTATAAAGGATAGACAGTAAAGGATTAATTGGGCATCCAATTTTCATTACCAATAGTTTAGCATTTGAATCACCCTTTTATTAAGTAGGAAGGCTTAGAAGTGGAGTCTCATTAGGAGTTTAAAGTTTGTGAAATGTTGATATTCTGACAATATTTCAGTGATCTTCTTTCAGGACTCATGATGCCTTGATGCCCCTGCTTCTTGTCGTATTTCAAGACAATTAGGAACAGACAGACAGAGATAACAAATGCAAAGAGGGGGGGGGGGGGGGGGCGGTTTGACTATTTCTTCCGAAAGTGTCTATAAATCAGTAACTGAAGGATGAGAGGATTCACTTTTTCCCAACACACAGGTCAGAAATAACAACATACTTTCAATGGAAAGCTGGAAATCCCAAAGAAGCAGTCTTACAAAAGACCAAACTCTTGATCCCTGTGGATAGGCTTTACATAAGAGTTTTCCAAAGAAGAAATCCTATACCTTTATCAGTGGTGTAGTAGTAAGCGTACCGTATCAGCAGTGTCATCTTTCTCCAAGGACCTCTGGCAGAGCACTTCCCTAGTGGATGACCCACTCCCTGCCCTGCCTGCCTGGCACTAACAACCCTTCACCTCCCTCTTCTGCTGGTGCTGCCCGAGGCAGCTGCAGGAGAGCTCCTCTGCGGGCTCATACCACCCAAGCTCTGCCCTACTCTTGCTGCATATAGGATTTTCCTATCCTAATCAACATGAGCAGCATTTAACTTTAGGGATCAGTCAGGAAAAAGTACAATTTACAGTTGACAGAAGCTGAGGGAAAAAAATCTGTTGGTTTCTTTTTGCCTGAGCCAAGAGAAAACAACCACCTACATAGAAAACCACATTGGACAACAGGGATTAGAATAAGAAGCTAGTAAGCCATGAATCTGTATCACAATGAGTCTGAGGACACTTCTTTTTTTCCAGATATGATTCATTCCTATAACAAGAAATAACGAAACACAGAGCCTAAATTCTTTTGCTTACTGAAGCTAGACAGCTGGACTAACCAGACTTTCAAAGAAGTGTCTTTCTGGGTAACACAAAAATTAGTCCTGAGAGAAGCAGTAATATTAGGGTGAATAATAACAATCCCATAGCAAAAGAGTAACATATTTATTAAGTACTTATACAACATCTAATTCTCCTTATAAAGTCTGACAACGAAAGTTACCTAAAATAAGAAATAACAACCTTTCTGTATTCAGGTTTCTGTCAGTTTTTACAGCTGAGAGTTTTCATTCTCTGACGCTGACTTTAGAGTACTATAAGGACAGTCCTCAGAAAAATGAAAAGTCGTTTCCTAAACCAAAAAAGCCTTTCAGAGAGTGACAAGTACAAGAACTATTTAGCATGTCAGTGAATTTTAATAATACTTAACCATAATTACAGAAATGTGGCATTTAATTTTTAAAAAGAGTGTATGTAAGTACAACTAACACTAAATATTTTTCAAAGTAGATGTGTAACTGTTCCAGAGATGACTGTGCCAATGAAAAGTGTTATGCAAGAGCAGATGCTGAATTTCAAAAATTTCTATCCAGCAGCTGGTTGTGATCACCAACAGTTGTGCAGATTTATGTGAAACAGTCAGCAGAGCAACTGTAGAATCAGCTACTTGATGTTTTATTTAAATTCCACAAAACTCTGAAACATCACCAGTCCCTACCTTATATCCATCATTATTAGCCTGCAAGCTTCACTTCTTGAAACAAAATTCATTATTATGCTAATGGAGACTTTCTTTCCTGGCACAGAGACTTTGAAGTACTTTTAATGGTGATTTTCTGATTGAATTTGCAACTTGTGCCACTGTCACTTCATGTTTTTACTCTGCTCTGTGTGTGACAATTTCATTCCCATTGTGATGACCCACAATCACTAATACAATACTTTAAAAGAGGTTAATTGAATAAGGAAGTCATTATTGTAATTATTCCAGAAAACACTAACACTAGAGGGTTTTTCAAGTGAATTTAATTTCAGGAATATAAAGATATTGTATTATCACTCCATTCATAATACATTAAGGCTTCCTACTCCCACGTTCAGAAATGTTTTAATTCTGCCTTTGGGCACATTTCTCAAGCATACATATAGAATATAACCAGCTGTAATATAGCAAGGGAAGCTAAGTAAGGTGGCGTACATTCTCACTGGAAGATAGCCCCTCTACATACTGCACCCAGTTAGATTCCAGGGTTAAAATACCACAGACCAACCAGACAGGCCTGGATCAAGACCTTCATTAGATAAGGATCATCCAGGATGACAGCACACCCAAGGAATGCCAGCAAGCACAGGAGACAGAAGTTCAGGTACTTTTTTCCTCCATTACAGAGAAAGGTGTTTTCAAAATGGAAGTTGGACACTCCCTTTTCAGAATACTTTCAGGCCTTGCTGGCTTCATACTGTGTCTGTGCTGTGTTCAATTGTTGAATCAATTGTCCATCAAAGAAGGAAGAGTAAAATCAGGGAAAAGAAGATACTCTGTGGATAGAAAGCTTTTTTTACCTAACTCAAAATCACATTACAGTGGTGAGTCCTGGCCTTGTGGTCTGTATTTAAACACAAAGAGAACAAAACAAATGCTTTCTGTCATGGTTTAGCCCCAGTCAGCAATTAAACACCACACAACTGCTTGCTTACTTCCCCCACCCCAGTGGGATGGGGGAGAGAATCAGAAGGGCAAAAGTAAAAAGCTTGTGGGTTGAGATAAGAACAGGTTAATAATTAAAATAAAATGCTACTACTACTACTACTACTACTAATAATAATAATAATAAATGTAAAGGGAAACAACAAGAAAGAGAGAGAGGTGAAACCCAGGGGGGTAAAAAAACCAAACAAGTGATGCAACTGCTCACCACCCGCCGACTAATGCTGCCAGTCCCCGAGCTGTGATCGCTGCTCCCCCCAGCCAACTCCCCCAGTTAATATATGATGTCATATGGTATGGAATATCCCTTTGGCCAGTTTTGGTCCACTGTCCTGGCTGTGCCCCCTCCCCTCCCAGCTTCTTGTGCACCCGGCAGACCATAGGAAGCTGGAAAAGTCCTTGACTAGTGTGAGCACTACTAAGCAACAACTAAAACGTCAGTGTGTTATCGACATTATTCGCATACTAAATTCAAAACACAGCACTATACCAGCTACTGGGAAGAAAATTAACTCTATCCCAGATGAAACCAGGACACTTTCCAACTTGGATTCTCCTAGTGCTCTGACTAGTCCCATAGTTGCTCTTTGAGAGCTTTGCAACTCTCTGTCCAAGTCCTCTCCATCCAAGTTCAACTGCACTTGTCATAAAGAAAAGTTTATTCATCTACATCTCTCTTAACAAGTTCAGATGTGACTCAAGAGAAAGAGCTTTTCTTCCCTTTACCCACATGTCTAATCTCAGGAACACAATGGACAGGAAAAAAATCACAGCTCCTTCATTCTGTGTGTCCTTCTTCAAAAGTTGCCCTGCATGAAGAGGAAGAGATGAGATCTTTGCCCATTTTTGCTTCTGCTATTTAAACAGGAAGAAAATCAAATGTTTCTGTTCCACATGACTATATAGCAATGTGCAACTGATTCAACCAAGCTGTGCACAATGGAATTCCATCTATATTTTTCATTTTCATAAACAAGTCCCATTAAATGTTTCACATAGTAGTAACAGATACTCTGGATGCTCTGGGTTTTTTTTCAGCTGCCATGTACTTCAAGCTCCAGTACCTAGGAGCAATATGGTGGCATCAACAGTGGTTCAGCATTACTTAAAAGTAACATCCAGCTGGGCAAGATCTAGTAGTCATTTCTGAGAACTGTCTGCTGTTCCCCAAAAAAGTGTGTTTGAGGTTTAGACTGCAGACAGATCCTGCCAAGGGAGGAAACCAGTGGCTTTTTGCTGGTGCCAGGGAGGAACGTATGCATTGGCAAGGTCTGGTGATACAAGCAGTGTTGGGTTTTTGCCACTGGGTGTGAAGAAGGGGCTGCTGACCTCTGGATGCAGCAGGCCCAGCTAAGTAGCAGTGGGGATGTGACCCAGGGCATGATCATGGGACCCATTCTGAGGATCAAGAACTGCAGAGGGGAGATGGATCCACCTGCTGAAATGGACAAGAGTACCTTTACTAAAAGACTGGCCAATGTGGTAAGGAGAGATTTAAACTGTTGGGACAAGGGAGGGAGTCTGTGACTCGAAGTCAAATAAGAAAAGAGCAGATGGGCTGGATGGTGAAGCGTGCAGGATGGTGGGAACAAGGGAGACCTCAGGAGTGATGAAACAGGGCAAAGGGACATCTGTTTCAACTGCAAGTACACAAATTATCTCAGCCAGGGAAACAAAGCAGGAGGTACTAGAGCTGAATGTGCAGCCAGAAAATAATGGCAAAGTTGCAATGGCAGATGTGGTGGGTCAGTTTGCACAACCAGAGTGAACAATGGGTAGATACAAGCTCTTCAGGAAAGACAGGCAGTGAAGTCAGGGGCAGGGACTGTTCACGATGTGAAGGACCAGCTTGGATGTGGGAGGCTCATCTATGGGACTGACAACAGGCAGGCTAAGAGCTTCTGTTTCAGTGCCAAGGGACAGGCCACTAAGCATGATGCTGTGGCAGGAGTGCGCTACAGGCCACTCATCAGGGTGGCAAAGTGGGCAAAGCTTTCTTTAAACGACTGCATCACCAACACTTGTTCTCATGGGGGATTTATCCTCCTTGGCCTCTGCTTAGCGGGCAAAGTAACAGGACACAAGCTGTCAAGATTTCCAGAGGGTATTGGGCATAACCTTGTGAAGAGACACTGGATGTGTCAACCAGGGGTGATGAGTAGTTGGATCTGCTATTCTCTCACAGGGAGGAACAGGCTGGAGATGTGACAATCAATGGTGTATTGGCTGTAGTGATCAAATTACCAGAGAGTTCAAGATCTTGAGTGAAGTGAGGAAAGAGTAGCAGAGCGGAAGGGCTTCAGATGAGCACATTTTGGCTTATCCAGAGATTTAGTGGATGGGCATGCATGGTAGACAGCACTGAAAGGCAAAGTTGCTCAGGAAAGCTGGCAGACCTTTAAGGACAGCATCTCCAAATGTGAGAAGGGTCCACCATGGTACACAGGGAGACAGCAGACATACTGGAAGCTAGCTTGTCTGAGTAGGGAACTCAGCACAGAGCTCCAATGCAAAAAGACAGCAATACAGGGGCTGGAAGCAGGGACAGGCTAGAAAAGAGGAGCTTAGAAACACTATGCTGGCAGAAATGACACGGGAACATCAAGGGCAACAAGAGCTTCTACACAAGCAGTAAAGGACTGAACAAGGAATTGATGAGTGGGACAGGTGCTTTAGTGACAGGAGACACAAACAAGGCTGAGGTACTCTGTGCTTTCTTTCTTTCTTTCGCTCAGTCTTCACCAGCAAGGTCTCCCAGGCCTCCAAGCTTAATTAGAAGCGTTCAAGGAGGAGAATGGCCAGCAGTGGATGAGGTCGAGTTGGGGATTACTTGAGACAATTTGACAGCTCTGTTCGATCTGTTGAGCTGCAGCTGAGGTGTTGCCTTTGGAAGGCCATTCTCTGTCATCTTTGAGAAGTCAGGGAGACTGGGGGAGTTCTCCAACCACTGCAGGAAGGCAAAGGTTATATGCATCTTCTATGAAGTTCAAAAGCAACAAATGCAGAAACTACAGACAGGGGTTGGCTTCACTTTGGTGCCACAGAAAATCACAAAGTGATTTTTCTGGGAACGTATTTCTGGGATTAGGAAGGAGAAGGTGATTGGAAACAGTCAACATGGGATTTTCTGACTTTTAACCAGACTGCCCCTGGTGATAAAATGACTGGATCTGTGGACACAGATGACATCTACTTTGACTATAGCAAGGCTTTTGACACTGTCTCCTGCAATGTTCTTGTATCCAAGTGAGGAGATCACAGTCTGGATGTGAGGACAACCAGTAAACAACCAGCTGGATGGTCAGACTCAGAAGGCCATGGTTAACTGGGTTGTACTCTGCCAGGAGTCTGACAACAAGTGCTGTAGTGCAGGGTGTATCCTGGGACTTGTCCTGTTCAACATCTCTATCAGTGACCTGGAGCAGAGGATGGAGAACACGCTCATGAAGCTTGCTGATGACACCAAGGGGGTGACACGCCTAAGGGTCAGGGTGCATTCTGGAGACCTGGATAGGCAGAAGGAAGGGGTTGCAAGTGACCCTGTGAAATTCAGCTAAGACAGAGACTGAGCCCTAAAACCAGAGCCTTGCAGCAATGGCACTTTGAGGCTGGCAGAGCCAGGGTGCAGTTCTGTGGCTTGCTGGGCAGTGAGCTGAGCAGGATCCAGCTGTTCTGCAGCCAGCAGGGCCAGCAGTACCTGAGGCAGTGTGAGCTGGGGTATATACGTCAAGGAATCAGCCTTTATTCAGTGCTTGCTATATCACTTCTAGATATGGTGTCCAGTTTTGGGCTTCCAATAAAAGAAAAATATAGACCAACTGGAATGAAATCAGCAGAAACCAAGAGGGGGCTGAAGCCCTTGCCCTGTGAGGAGAGGCTGCAGTGCTGGGACTGGTTCCACTGGGAGAAGGGATGGCTTTGGGGCACCCAACAACATTCCCAGCATTGAAGGGAGGGGATGGAAGAGATGTAGCTGGGCTTTTCACAGTGGTGTGTGGTGGGAGGTCGAGAGACAGTGACACAATCTGGAACATGAGAGGCTCAGGCTGGAGATAAGGAGAAGCCTTTTGCCCAAGCAATGAGGCAGGGACCCAAGGAGGTTGGGCTGCCTCTGGCTTTGGGGGGGTTTCATGCCCCAACTGTGTGAAGCCCTAAGCAGCCTTGTCTGAGCCCAGAACTGGCTCTTCTTTGGGCAAGAGATTGGACTAGAGACCTTCTGAGTCTCTTGTAGCCTGAATTATGCTAAGATCTGAAGAGATCAAGCTATGACAACTGGTGAAATTTCTTTAACTGAAGTTGAAACTTCAATAGTTAAAATAGGAGAATACTTTTACAGCCTCAAAGACATTTTTTGACCAGGAGAACATGTCTAATAATCATCTGACTGAAAACAACAATATTCGCTTATGAGCTTTCTAGTTGAGATTGTATTATCAATAGAAAAAAATCCAGAAATTTAATGCTGCAGGGATTTATTTTTTCTTTAGCTTAATGCTTGAGCATGGATATCTAGTGGATTTGTCCTGTTTCTATTTATCTCTTTATCAATAGGAAGTGACAGAATGCATGCTTTCCTCAGACAGGCTGTATTGCAGAGCCCAGATATTTATAAAATCTGATTAAACATGCACAATGTTAGTATTCAGTCTTTTAAGGTTCAACATTGTTGACTGGTTTTTCCAAATCTGAGGACTTTTTCAAGTCTATGAGGTGCCAGCTGCTGGGTGACAAAGATAATGACAAAAGCTTTTCCCAAATGAGAGCCAGGAGCAGTGAACACTTACTGTACATGCATTTAATAACCTAACTCAAGGCTTTTAACATTCTTGTAGGAATTCCTATGATTAGTATTAATATATCCTCCCTTTCACATCATTTGGAAGTAGTATTAGCAGACAGCCACAGTCTAACAGTTGTGCAGTTCCTGAGGTCGTATTTGCAAAAGGTATTTAGGAACCTAAACAAGCAGATAATATCTAATGCGATTTTCAACACACTGCTGTGTTAGGCACAGTCAAAGCACAGAAGTCAAGCACTTTAGTAGATAAAATGTTCAAATAGCTTAGGAGTCAAATCTGGGATGGAAGATAAGTACTGTAGCACTGTGCTTTTTGTTGCCAAATTTCAAATACCCAGGCACAAGAATGAAAACCAGTATCTGTGGATATTGGTATCCACAGGTATAGTGATGTAGGTATAGTTCTCTCATGCAATCCAAAAGGAGTTTGGTGCCTCTCAGTGACTTGACAGAGAGCCAGTGCTCCAGCTGATTTAATGCCTAACTACAAGTCTCTATAATCTCTCAGCCTTTTGTTCTAACATCTTTGCAATTCCTAACTTAATTATTCCTGAGTCTACTGTATTTTGTGGTAGCTGCTTGTAATTGGTTGCATACTTAGTGGCTAAAGAGAAAATCAGGCTCATCACCTGTTTCACAGAGGCTATTGCAATGTGAAAAATACATACTCCATGAAAAGATTGAACATAGGTTTTTAAGAAATAGATTTAGAACTAAATGTTAAATTCCTGTTCAGGCTTTAAATAAGTTTAAATCTAAATGAGTATATTCATATATCTAAATACTTTGTTAATTTTTTATTGTGGCTGCCAGTTCTAAAAGGAAAACCAATAGTAATAACAAATACATTAACTGATACTTTAAATTTGAATTTAGAGGATACAAATGCATGTCCTTGCTCGTTGTGGCTGTGTCAGAAAAAACATAATGAAAGCATCATTTCCCAAAACAACACTAATACCTCCAAGTCCGTGGTCTGCTTCTGTGTTGTTGCCATTTCATAAAGTACTATGTGCAGAAGTCTTTTGTGGAATGGTGACACTCAGAACAGAGTAGGGGTCTCTTCACAGAGACCTTCCCACTCCATTCTCCACTGGCATGTGATTTTTCCAGGCAACCACAGGCATGTACTATGCACGTGGAGAATCAAAATTTATATATCTGCTCATCTTTAATTTTTAGTGCTTGTATCTCTACAAGAGATAAATTGTTATGGTTTTGCAGACTGGAAGAAGTTCAACCCTCAATTTATCTCATTCATAGACGGTAGCTAAACAGATTATACAGTGATTAAAAAGTGCTATAGTTCAATAGCATTGTATTTTTCAGTATAGAGAGCCACGTATCCTAGTTCTTATACCATATGCAAACTGATGTCAGATATTTGGAAAGTTAAAAGTTTTAGAAATAACAGCAGTTCATTAGAGAAAGGGAGGGAAAACCCATAATGAACAGAGGATGATCTTATAATTGAAAGAGTTTATTCTGCAAAGACTGCAAAGACCACTGACAACATTAAAGGATCATTGCTGTGAGGAGATATGCCTTCCCATCACTGTGCCATACACATAGCAGTAAACAAAAAATGGAGCCTTTCTGCTTATTGCAGAAAGCAGGCAAATAGCAAAGACCAAATGTAGCCGAGAGAGAGGAAATAAGAATAAAATTATAAAGAGTGTGGTGGCTGTGTCTAAGACTGTTTTTATTCTGAAATGCATTAGACTGGACCCAGAAATAAATCCATTTGGATTTATTTGAATAAGGCAAGTTAAAAGAAAAATTGCCTTGGAGATATGTGTCCTTTACTACCTAAGCTACACAAATATCCTGAATCAGCAAAACATTTAAGTTAGTGTTTCTTAAGTATGTTAGCAAGTACAACCTGCAGAACATATTAATTATGATGTATACATACATTCAGAAACATGAAAATGAAACGAACTATATGCTGAGGATTAGTACACTGATAAGTAGAGCACAGAGACTAAGGGCATTAGGTAACTGGTGGATTTGCAGTGCCTTCTTCACTCATTTTGGCTTATGATTTATCTTCAGCAAGGCTCTTCTTAAGAAGGCCCTCATATTTAATTAGTGTTCTACAAAATGATGGTGATAATTTATAGAAACCAAATACCATTTAAGAGATTAACACTGTTGTATTCCTTAGGTTCTTCAAGTTAACCAATGCAATTAGACAGTTAAGACAATTTGTCACTATGTTCTATAGGATTATTCAGACTACAAGGGTTATATTTTAATGCTGGTCTTTCTCTCGTCAAGACATCTTAAATACATTTCAGGACTTGTTGAGAAAAAAGAATAAAATAGAACTAAACAAATGTATGGTCTTTACTACTTCCTTTAAACAAAAAATTCAATACTTGTAAGATCTTCATTGTTAGCACAATGTTGCTAACTTTGACAAATAGAAGCAAACTTTTAACTTATGTATTTTGCATTAGATGTAACAAAGGTACATAAAGACATATATAAAAATGTAAAGTACTGGAAAAGGTATATCACACATTGTAGGTGAGGATTTCAAAGTTTGTGTTTAAACGCAAAAATAGGCTTCAATAGATGTCACCAACAACTTAGAGCAACAGCTCTTTGAGAAATACATTGTACCGCCAATCAGGGAATACTCAGTTGACAATGACTTGTCTAAATAGAGTGCTAGTGAGCTAACTGCATATAATTTTCAGCACACACAAACAGATGCATATACTTATACATGTGTATATATAGCCAGCAATAAGTCCATTTATAATTCCTCATATTAGCTGCAGTGTAGCAACTCTGTGGTTTAATGTTCCCTGTGAATATTGATCTGTAGTATGTGGTGTCTCCCTAAACTTTTAACATTTTTAAAATGTTAAAATGTTAAATGTTAAAACAACATTTTTAAAATGTTGGAGAGCAGTTACAGTAGAACAGCTATGGCTCTGTGAAATCATACCCCAGGTTTCAGACCACTCACTTCACTGATTGAAACATTCTGCCTTTATCCCACAGGTTCTTCTTGTTTCTAAGGAGAATTTCAAGGGAGGTAGCTTCATAACCCAGTAAAAGGGAGTCAAATCTGTTCAAGTTCAAGAAATGGCAATATTTACTACAATAAGCTTTTCAGTTCACTCATCTGAGATTTAGAGTGGGCAGCAAGAAAAAAAGATGTGTATTTTGTTCACTGTGTTGAGTATTTGGAAAAGGGCTTTTAAAAATGGCTGGAAACAGTACTTCCTTTCTAGGCAAGCTGCAACTGAGAAATAATAGGGATGTCATTAGAAAAAGAATCCTGGAGGATGCTAAACTGTCAACTAGCCCAGTAAGGTCTAGACAGATGTGGCTGAAGTGTAAAGGTTATTTCATAATAGACCTCAGCCAAAGAACCCTCAAAATAAATTGCATCTTATTCCTGCATGGAAAGGACTCTTAAAAGAGCATTTTATTTTATTATTTTCTTCTGAAACAAAGATTCGCCCAAAAGAATAGGGTATATAACCCGACCTCAGAGTCTTGGTCTTAAAGACCAAGTAAACTGCTGTAGCACAAACCTTAAAATTACTGATTTTTTTTAGAAATAGGTGAAATACATAGTTATTGAAAGACACAAATTAATTTGGAGTAGTTTTCTGTCTCTCTAAGGGTGGTAATTTAGTCTAATGGGAATTTAATAACTCATATTAAACACATTACTAATCTGATGTTTTGCTTACAGTAAATTAGAACTACTGAGATTATAAATCACTTATTTAAAAGGAAAAGAAATCTTGAATTCCACTGAAAACCTCTCTTAGCTGACAAACAGCAGGTAGGAAGTCTTGTTGTTTCCAAATGAGTTTCAATCAATTTTTTGTTTTCATGTCTTGTACATAAGTAAACACAGTTAATTAAGGCATCTTGCCTCACTGTCTGTCATACTACAGCTGTAAAAGTTAGATTACTGCATTTAGTCATAGCCCTGAGCTAGGGCCAGCACAGTGCAGCATTGCTTCAGGACGCAATTTAGACAATTTTTGGGAGGCATCTGTACAAGACAGCATGTTGTATCTCTTGGAAGCGGGAAAAACAGTCTTCCCCTGGGCACTGTAAAGTCCTATATACTTTTGATTCCTTTTTCCCCTGACATTTTTTATGCTAAAAAAAAAGGCTGTTTAAGAGCCTCAGATGAAGCTGTTGTCGGTGGGTGGCAGCCCACTGAGACACCAGGGGAAATGCTCCTGCACACCTAGGTAAGATGTTAGAAAAGGCCTCAGTCTGTCCTTATATAAGCAAAAGAGATTATCTGTAACATGCATAGAGGTATACACGACATCTGCATAAATAAGAGTTGTATGTATAGTAAAGAATTGATGTTTAGATTTCACCTACAGGCATCATAATTTTTACTTTGAATAACAAATGTGTAACTGAAAATTAGAATTAGAATTAGAATCAGACAGGTTAGTATAGCTGATACTGAGATCTTAATTCACTACTCTGTGCAGCATGTCAGCAGCCTGAATAATGAACTTTATTATCAGTCTAATACATAAATATATTAAACTAAGGTATTTGTAGAATAACAGCCTTTAATTCAAATGTTTTTGCATTCCTTAGATTTTTCAGTACTAGTGGTTTACTTCTTCAATGCCTCGATTGCAAGTGCAAATTTACTAACTGAAGGGAGAGGCATATTCATCAATGCATTGTTATTTTATTTTTCTCTGAGCAAAATTTTAGTCACAGCATTTCAGCATTTCTTTTTGCAAAGGTGCAGTCAGACAAAATATACATAGGTGTATGTGGTTGCTGAGAAATTGGTAATACATAGTTATGATTTAGGACTTTTTTTTCTTTTGGGGGGATTTTTTTTAAGAACTGTGTACATCTCTGCTCTGGGAGACTGACAACAGGGAATCTAAACTGTGGAAAGCATGAACATGTGAAGTACATGCTGGAAGTCTGGGATTCTAGAGATCTGTCTTTGCTACTCATGATCCTGTAGAGATACACAGTCCAGTTTAAAACTTAATATACCAAATATAACATCTCTTTATTCCAAAGCATCATGTGGCCTGAAAGAATAAGACAGTGGCCAGCATGCCTGTAGCTTTTTGACTCTAAGGCCATGTTCTAAAGCTGTTTTGAACTTCACAGTTTGGACTAATTTTGTTGAAGCTACATCTGTAATAATGTAAATCACTTCAGATAATGATAATGTCTTAAGGAATGGGTTACGTATTTTTTAGAGCTGAAACATGTAAAAACTAGAGTCAGAAGTAAACCTAAGTAAGCTATCAGCTTCCTTTATTTGACCAATCATATCTGCTTTAATAGAAAAATAGGTTAACTAACCAACAAGCCACTTTCACATAAGGACAAATGCTATGAAAGGCCATTAAAGTGAATCCTAATTACAACGCGAAAAAGGCAAACAGGAAGTGTGACAGTAACACTGATCAGAATCCAGAACATTAAACATACACTACTTCCTTTTTTTTTTTTTTTTTTAAACTTCATTTTGTCTCTCTACAGGGGGCTTCTAGGGAACAGTCCAAAATAAGATTCTATGATATGGGTAACTTCGTAGGATAAGCAGTGCTGGGTTAATGTATTCTGGGCACCAGAACATAAAATTCAGATGTATCTTGATCTTTGTTCATTGATGACAATGAAGATAAAATTCTTGGAGTGTAGATACCAGTATCAGGATAGAAAAAGAATGATGAAGAGAAGTTTCAGGAAGAGGACATTCACCTTATTATCAGCTCCTTTTAGGCTTAAAAGTATGAACTGAAAATATGTTTCTTTTATGGAATTTCTGTGTATGTTTGCAGTGTGAGCTTTTGCAGTGCATTTACATAGGAAGATTCTTAGGGTTTGAGCTTCTCTGAAACAGCTTATCCTCTTATAATTCTTACCTAAAGCTACTTTATGGGTGATGAATGACAGCATGACAAACTAATACACAGATGTAAAAAGAAATGTTTATCATCTACTGGAAAAATAATGGTTGGAATTGGCAGTCACTGAGAACTCTCATTTACAACATAACAGGATTTGGGGGCACCCTGCTAAGGAGAACAGTTTTAGATATCCCCGTTATTTGCTGATGGACGTCATGCTTGCTCCAGCTGTCAGGAACACAGCTGTTCTGTTTCCCTTTGAGTGATCAGTGCTGCTGATGCCCTCCAGCTAGCATGTTCTTTGATAAGGTCCAACGGAGAGCTGTGAACGAGCTGAACACTGGGCTTCTAACAGCAAAATGCAAAAACAAATTTCACAACAAATTGCATTTTCGCTGCTGCTTGATGTCACCCAGTTAGAATGGGCTGAATTTGTTCTAGTACAGTGGGTTGAAAGGAATCACAATGGAACAGTTTTTTCTTATGATTGTTAAAGCATTTTCAGGAAAAGTTTGCTGTTTATTAAAGAAGATGGTATCATAATATCCTGCGTAACTTATTAAAGCTGCTTAAAATAAAAGAATTATGTCCAAAGGGCCACATTTTGTAACTTCATTTTGAAATGTATGTGGTCCGGATCAGATTGCATCAGTAGCAAGGAAGATATTGATAACAAATTGTTAAAAAAATCCCTATCTTTTCCTCCCTAGTTATGTGGCATCTTTTGCTTCTTCTCCATCTGCTTCAGAAATGCATGCTCAATTATTTAGTCATGTAGTTGTAGGTAAGTATATGATGCTCAGAACAATTTCTGAAGTTCTGATTGGGTGGAAGTCATGAATAAATCTTGATGTCAAGGAAAGTAGCTATCTAGGTGTGTAGAGTATATTTAAGAACTATCCAAACCATTAAAACAGTAGCAAACCCAAAGAAGATACTTAAGTTATATCTGAAAACAGTATATGATGCTTACTGTGAAGATAGATAGACTGAGGAAAAAAACAAGAGTTCTCCTGACTCTTCAATCTGAATATAGTCTATAAACATTGAGCTTAATGCTTCTTCAAATGCCTTTTCCCCAATGCTTAAGTTTTGTAGTGTTATGATTTTTGTGGGCCAAAAAGTCATAGTGCATGAACCAGTGCCAGTCTATTAATTTACAAGAAGTGCATCTGTGTGACTATCTCTGGCTGAATATGTGATGCACTAAACTTTCTAGAAGTAGTTCTAATTCACGTTTGTGTCAAGGAATTCAGAATCTTACACTCTCAGAAGTAAGAAACACTTTTTAATATTCATCATATATATTTTTCAGTAACAAAATTGATAAACTCTACATTGAAATCATCCATCAGGCAGAAAGAAATTATTTTCTCATTCCTAAATATTCCAAGTTTTCTGCAGTAAAATTCCTTACCTTAAAATAAACTCTCTAACCAAAATAAGTTACACCTTATTTCAAAGAACACCCTTCCTTCTCTTTTTGCTCTCCCTTTTTAATATTCTAAAAATACTCACTGTTGGTATACAAATCTGATTACCCCTACACTGATCGGTTTGAATAATTTTTTCTTCCAGAAGATTCTTATTTAACCAGTTAAATAAAAAGCTGGAAAAATTATTTTTTAAGTCAGTCTCTTTATCAGTCTAATAGAGAAATGCGTTTTGAGGTTTCAAACACCCTTTAGAGATAAGGGTAACACCCATTTGATAAAAGAGTGTTTGAGGTTTTCAGAAGTTTGGGGTTGTTTTTTTTTTTTTTTTGTTGTTTTTTTTTGTGGTTTTTTTTTAAATACTATTTCATTTCATGGGATATCATTATGAACTTAGACTTAGTTATCAAAAAAATCTAGATTTAACTTGGCTTCTGACTGTAATATTCAAGACTTCTGTTGTTCCTGTCAGACCTGGAAACTGCTGTCCAAAGAAGTTAAAGGTTGATGTATAGATGGCAAAAGTAGGTAGTTGCAAAAAGTGAAAAGTGTGTGGAGCACTGTAGAGAGTTTGTCTGCAAAGGTGTCTCATTCAGGAATGAACGTGGGGTTCAAGAACTGAGATATAACGTCAGAGTCTAAAGACTTCTTTTTTTTTTTTTTTTTTTTTTTTTTTTTTTTTAATTTTTATTTTTTAAGGCTACATTATCACCCACATACACAACTGCAAAGTGGTATGAGGAGAATGGACCAGGAAAAGGCAGCAATGTAGAGGACAGTGAAAGTGCAAATGGAAGGAAAAAATTTAGAAAACTGAGAACACCGAGATAGTTAGTGTTGTATGTCATCTAGAAGGGTAAGATAGTGCTTTTTCATACTTTCTGAAAATAGGTTTTAAGACGCCTCTGCCCTAGTGTACCAAGGCACGTTATCTCTGGCCTCTTATGCAGTTTTCTCAAACTAGGTGCATTTGCACATGCCAGAATCATATGTCAGCAAATACCATAGTCCCTGATATATCCTTCTCCTTTTCAATGCCTCCCCATTCCCCCATTCTGCAGGCACAGCCTTATAGCATGAATGATGCTGGGCTGGCAGGACAGTCATGAACAGTGAGTGGTGAGAGAAGCTGCTCCAAACCACCAGCAAGTCATTCAACATTGCCAGAGACTGTGTCTTTAGAAGGTTAGTCTTGCAGATATCATGAGTGCCTCTGCACTCTTTTGCAATGTGACCCTTAGTTATGAATCTATCCAGTAAGACAACATATGAAAGTAGGACAAGACATTGAGTGCTAAGTTAGTTCAGTGAGAAATATGATCAATAAAGTCTCTAGCAATATAGTAAACTATTGAGCCAAAGTGACTTGGTGTGGGAGGCTGTGAACACAGCAGTGATAAATGTGGAAAGCACTTCATTACGTTACCTTTCTCAGCGCAGTTGCTTGCAATTCCATCTTATCCCACTAACTCAAAAAATTTTTTATTCTCTTTTTCAGCAATTTATAAGACATTTAGCAAGGGAAATTTGAGAATATTAATGCTAGCTAGGATTTTTTCCCATGTTCTCAAATCACTTTGTACTCATCATTATGATTAATATAAGAAATAGTATTTCTTATTAGACTAGCTCTGTTATTTCTGTAGGTTTAATATTTCTAACAAGGCAAAGTTTTTTTTTTTTTTTTTTTTTAATCTCATAAATCACGTCACAGAAGCTTTACATTGCATTCTAGTCAAAAAAGATGCAGATAACTTTCCAGGCCTGAACTTTCCAATATCTTGTGGAGATCACAGAATTACAGAATCATACAATGAATGATACAGAAAGGGACCTCTGCTGAAGAATAGAAGAATGTGCAAGACCTGAGCTGGGTGCTCACGTTGCTTGTTAAGTCAACTTTTGAGTATCTATAGAGATGAAAATTTCACAAAAGCCCTGGTCAACCTCTTCCAATATTTCATTAACCTATTCAAGTGTTTCAGCACTGTTTGTTAAAAAAAAAATGCAGTAAGTTTTCCTATATTCCACCCTGCATCTGCTGCCTCTTCTCTTCTCTTCTCTTTGCATGTTTCTGAGAAGAGTTTGTCTCCATCTTCTGTAAATCCTCTCATTAGGTAGGTAGACAGCAATAAAGTCTCACCTGACTGAACCTTCTCCTCTTAAAGCTGAACAAATCCCAAAGAACTTGCTCCATGACATTCCTGTGGATTGAGGTGAGACTGACTTACAGTTCCCTAGATCTTCCCTCTTATGTTCTTTGAAGATGTGTGTTTTCGTTACTTACTTTAACGTGTAAGGACTAAACATTTAAGGACACCATTTCCACTGGGAGTTGCAGGCACAGATTTTGAGATTATGCAAGAATTATAACTTATTTGTAATCTGTCCTCCCAGTCTAGACTTGGTTCCCTCATTAAAGGTGTGGTGAACATGATTAAAGTTCTCCTTTTCCTACCAGCTGTGAAAACTCAAAACTGAATCAGATCTTCAAATGTTCTTTGCAGATTATACATAGTTGTCAAATGAAATACTTGTAGTTTCTGCAAAGTCATAAAGTCCCTCATAATTTTCTGAATGAACTTTTATATTTTGTACTGTATGAGAGTGCTGTAAAGCCTCTGTTCTATTTCGAAGTAGAATATTTTATACTGGGGCTTCTTTTTTTTTTTTTTTTTTGTGGAAGAAGGTTGGATGAATTGGTACAACACAAGGAGGATACTATTTAGGTGACTGTGACCCATAAATGCTCTCCCCCTGCACAGTAAAACTGTGTCAACATCTGCAGAGCATGTAAAGATTGGGCCTGCTTATAAACTGAAATATAGAGACAGTCGTTTCAACTGTTGCACTGGGAACTTCAGTAGATACACAGTGTTATGAGTATTGTTAAATAGGAAGTAAGTAAATTTTTTCATAAAACACATATTTCACGTAGACTTTTGTTGTGGTTTAGCCCTGGTCAGCAACTAAGCACCACACAGCCGCTCGCTCACTCCCCCCACCCCAGGGGGATGGGGGAGATAGAATTGGAAGGGCCAAAGTAAAAAAACTCGTGGGTTGAGATAAGAACAGTTTAATAATTAAAATAAAACAGCAATAATAATAATAATAATAGTAATAATAATAATAATATAATGAAAAGAAAAATAATGAGCGAGAGAGAGATGAAACCTTGGAAGAAGGAAAAAAAAAACCAAAACCAAACAAGTGCTGCAACTGCTCACCACCCGCCGACCGACGCTGTTGGTCTCCGAGCTGTGATCACTGCTTCCCCCAGCCAGCTCCCCCCAGTTAATATACTGGGCGTGACGTCACATGATATGGAATACCCTTTGGCCAATTCAGATCAGCTCTCCTGGTTGTATCCCCTCCCCTCCCAGCTTCTTGTGCACCTGGCAGAGCATGGGAAGCTGGAAAAGTCCTTGACTAGTGTGAGCACTACCCAGCAACAACTAAAACATTAGTGTGTTATCAACATTATTTTCACACTAAGTCTAAAACGCAGCACTATTCCAGCTACAGTGAAGAAAATTAACTATCCCAGCTAAAACCATGACAATCTGCTGCTTTTTTTGCTAATACTCAGCATTTTTAATTTTTTAAAAATATAATCAGTCTTCTTCTTGATGGTGACATTTATAGACATCTGCTCCCTATTTCCTTAATATTCTATGTAAACATCCTATTAAATATTTATGGAATTCACAATTTGAAGCTGTGCTGCCAAAGGCAAGTAGATAAGAGACCAAAACTCTTAATTTCTAACATAAACCATGATGAAATTGTTAAAGTTAAAAAGAAAGCAAGCAAGCAAAAGAGCCCTGTTCTCAAAGTATGAAAATCGAAAGAACAGGTAAATATATTTTTTCCACCTATAACACTAAAAGCATTTGGAGGATTTTATTTTTAGTCTGCATACACAATTCATTTCACAGAGCAATATTCAAATTTATGTCTGCATCCTTCATAGATATTATTTCATTAATAAAACTATGCAGATGAATAGCAGTATGGCCATCATCAATGTACAGGAAATGGTATCAGATTGCAGAGGTCATGACATTAACAGGGTACTCACTATCAACTGTATTTAACAAGTTACATGCAAATGCTTTGCAACTTGCAACTCTGGAGTCTAATAGATCTCTTTAACCCATAGAATAAAGTATCTGTTTGCAAAACCACAGATATTACAGAGTTGCTGCATTCAGACCACAGGACCAGAGTAAAGATGATGTTTCATATCAGTAACATTAGGCAAGGAATGGATCACCTGAACCTGGTAGATCACTGGGGACATGAAGGATCAGATCTGCTGTGTACTAGGGCACTGTATTGGCTGAGCACTGTAAGCACATTAACGAGGCTGTCTAGTCCTCAGAGCACTGGTCTATCAGGAAGAGATCTTGGTTTATTCTCTCATATGAGGCACAGATTTCCCTGTAGCAGTTCTGATAGCTGCAATTCCATTTCTCTACCTGTACTGAAATCTGTCTATCCACCTATTTATCTGCCGATCTACCTTAATATGTGTGGCCTTCTCCCTGATATTCAAATACATTGAGAGTAGATGTCTTGGTTTCACCTGGGATAGAGTTAACTTTCTTCCTAGTAGCTGGTATAGTGCTGTGTTTTGGGTTTAGTATGAGAATCATGTTGATAATACACTGATGATTTAGTTGTTGCTAAGTAGTGCTTACACTAAGTCAAGGACTTTTCAGCTTCTCATGATCTACTGACTGAGAAGGCTGGAGGTGCACAAGAAGCTGGGAGGGGGCACAGCCAGGTCAGCTGACCTAAACTGGCCAAAGGGATATTCCATACCATATGATGTCATGGTCAGTATGTAAACTAGGGGAAAGCTGGCAGGGAGGCTGCTGCTCGGGAACTGGCTGGGCATCGGTCAGTGGGTGGTGAGTAATTGCATTGTGCATCACTTATTTTGTACATTCTATTATTATTATTATTATTATTATTAGTAGTAGTAGTAGTAGTAGTAGCAGTAGCAGTAGCAGTAGCAGTAGCAGCAGTAGTAGTAGTAGTATTTTACCTTCCTTTTCTGTCCTATTAAACCCTTTTTATCTCAACCCATGAATCTTACATTTTTTTCTTGATTCTCTCCCCCATCCCACTGTGAGAGGGGAGTGAGCGAATGGCTGTGTGGTGTTTAGCTGCCTGCTGGGCTAAACCACGAGAGATGTGAAACACAATAAAGGCCATGTCACAAATTATGAAGTTTAATAAATGCATTGCTTATCTAACCTTAGACAAATGTATAGACAGAATGTCCCAAATAATAATTAAGCTATAAAGTTGAGTGGGAGATATTGGATATTGCCGTACACTCATATCCTTAGGGAGCTGTGTAATACAAAACGAAATGTCTAGTATTTCAAAGTGCAAACACTTAATGATAAACATTCCCCACAGAGATGCCTTACTGCTATTACAAAGAGTCTTTATTATAGGAAGTTCTTTTGTACAAGGAGAAGATGAATTTGGCACTTTAGCATGTTAAACAGCAGTTTCATCAGAGCTGTATTGTTCACAAAAGATTAATCTATCCCCTCGGAATATTCATGAATCAATAAGAATGTTCCCTAAGTCCAAGCAATATTACTGCTGTTGACTAAACGAGGTGCTCCACATTCTGATGAACCAGAACTTACTCCTCAGAAATGACTTTTTGCAGTTTTTTTTTTTTTAAGGGAAGGGAAGGGTAGGGTCTCCATGTTTCATTCATACTATGCTGTATCAGATACTCTGAGTTGTGTTATTATTCAGAGGATGCAACACTACTGAAACAAAGTCAGGTATAATATTTGCTTCTACTGGAAAGATCAGAATAAACACTAGGTGCCAGCCTCCAGAGGAGATCACTGCTAATGCTAATCATATGTACATTGTTTAATTATAGTGGCATACTGAAAAAAAGGGGGATTATAAACTCTGTCTCTCTGGCATAGAGTTAGACTGAGTAGTTTTGTAAATTACTTATTCATTGATCCCCTACTTTTGTTCTCTAGAAGTCCAGTTTCTTAAAAATTGGCTTTATGCCTGCACGACTGAAAGTAATGTATCATATTAACATTAGCATGTTAATACAATGAAAATTAATTAGAAATACAGCAAATACATGCTAATCCAGATAGCAGCATCTCATTAACAGAGCAACATACTTCTGTTGTTTGTTGTCCTGTGTTCATTTCAGTTGACAATTTTTAATAAGTGTACATCGCTCAGCTCTCCTTTCAGAAATTTATTCTAGTCTGGGTGGAAGTACTGTGATTTATTCCTCCTCTCCCTGACCAGATGAGGAATGAAAACAGGAGCAATGCATCAAAGGGTGTCCTCTCCTTATTCTCAGGGTAAGTCATGATTGCTCCACAATGTGATGAAAATTTCTACTGAACTTTATTGTTACAGCAACATTTCTCTAGTTACACTGCAGTGCTCTTGGTCTGTAAAAGGAAAGATTTGCAAGGTCAAAAAAGATCATTATATTAAGGGAAAGGAATCTTGATTACAGAACCACTTAATGTTGAACATCCACTGGAGCTGTATTATTCCTTTCACATTGTTACTACATGAAGGGGCACAAACAGGCAAAGTTATGCTCAAGTGTTCTGGCACTTTAATTCTACCAGAGGTACTGTACTAGAAGGTTTAAGTGTTTGGCAGGGACCAAGGCAACTCAATCACATGAGCTGCTGAGAACCATGGGAAAAGGCAGGATGCAGTCAAGGGGAAAGGAGGCTTGCCTTCATTGCTACACCTCTGGCATCTGCAGAACAGTACAGAATATGTGGGAAAAGAGATAGCAGATTCTGGTAGGTGAGTTTTCTGGGTAGTCATTTCGTTCCCATCTGAATTTCAAAACACTCTGCAACAGCAACCTAAAGTTCCGGGGAAGGGATTCCAGATAAATGAGTGCTAATTGGAGTGGCCTCTAGTAGATATTCTACTCAGTTAACCATGGGATTGCCAAGGGACAATGTGAAAGGCAGCTGTTGTCTGACACCATCTGCAAAAATGCCCATCCTACCCAATCCATGTGCTGCTATTACAGAAGAGTTACAGATTTACAGAGAATAAAACAGTGAAAAACACTGAAATGGAAGTCTCTCCTTTCTGAATCCTGCCTGAAGTGGTTACCCCCTGCTCATGTAAGTGGAGGGGACAATCTGGGTATAAGTGTCTTGATTTGCTATTACTGAACTGCTAAAAGGAAAAGGCAAGCTGAGCAGGAGGTGGAGCTGTTCTGAAGGCTTTCATCTTGTTTCCAGGGAAACCCATTTTTCAGTTATTTGCACGTTCAGCACATCTGGTTCATTTGGACTCTGGCTTTTTGAAAGTGATGAATGTGTCATGGGAAAAATGAATGGAAAAATAATTTAAAGAATTAATGGGATGGAAGGAACATAGAATTCTTTAAAAAATGCAGCTATGTTTTCCCTCTCCTCTTTCTCCCTCCCCTTCCTTTTCAAATACAAACTTTTTGATAATATTTGTTCCACAATTTGTAATACCTCGGGACAGTCAAGGAAGTCCAGCCCCTTAAATGAAATAATAGATTTTAAAAGTATGTATATCTGTATATTAATATTACTAACACAAATAATGATCGTTGACTCAGGTGACTACTACAAGAGGAAATACAGGCTGAAGAGAAGTGGAAATTTGAAAAATATAAAAATATACTTGTTTATATGTTGACAGAAAACATCCTATTATTCTCAAAATAGAAACAATTTTATTTTCAGGAGAACAGCTACTCTAAAAGATTGCTGGTAATCTAGATATAAACATCTAAGAAATACAAAATCATTGTCTAGTCAAATGGTCTCATGTAAAGGCTACACAGTTAAGCAAGGTTTGTATTGCACAAATTTTGAAGTACCTAGTCTTTTTATTGTGCACACTAACTGACTTCACTTGACCCAAATCCCATTGAAGTCAATGGGAATTTTCTATTATACTACAACAACTTTTGGCTCAGGTGCTTAATGACCTTGTTTCACAGCATAGTATTGAATGCTTTATGCAGTTCTGTTGCTGTGTGTGCAGAGCACTGCACAAGGCAGGAGGTACAAAAGAGACAGAATTTGAGAATGTTATTTTCCTGTTATGGAAAATGATAAAATAGTTTATGACAAAGGAAGGCTGCTAAAGCCTACTATTATTTGATAAGAAAAACCTCAATAAAAAGCCTACAGCTATATAGGCACCACAAAAGTTTCAGTAATTCACATATTTAGAACCTTTTTATGGATGATGAGCCCTCAAATTCATTTTTAGTCCCTGTTTTTGAAAATCCTTACCTGCATGCAGGTGACTATTTCTGAACTCTGTTTCCATACCATGACATAGACAACACAGATCTGAAATATACAGATCATATGCCATTATGTCTAGAAATACTCTGTTCATTTAAAATCTGAAATCCATAACATTAAGATTCTGGTTATTATCTGCTATTTATTTAAAACATGATGCAAAATAAAGGAAAGATAAAGGTCCCTATCCTAAAATGTCTGCAGTCAGTAGCAGATTTATGAGCCACAGGGATACAAGCCAGTTGTAGATGTATGTCAAACCTGCATAAAACTGTGCTGGTATACTTATGCTTGGATTCTTGTTTCTTTCTTTCTTTTCTTTTTTTTTTTTTTTTTTTTTGGAGGGGGAATCATCCTTTAAGCAACAATCATGTAAATTGAAGGATCTAAAAAAATATTACATATACTCATATCATGATCATAGTATTTTCATTACAGTCAGAGATATTTAGCACCATGTATGGTCACAACAGTATACATTAGTGATGTTGATTAAAGTGATGCAATAAAGCAAAAATAGTTTATACCTTTTTTTAAGCTTATGTATTTCTAAATTATCCTTTAATTTCTCCTGTGATTTTTTAAAAATTTATTTTATAAATGTGGTGTCATTCCTTGTCACACCCTCTTTCTTCAATTTTTAGTTTTCTGATTTTGTTTAGTTGTTTTTCATGACTTACAGGGCCCTGATATGCATGAATTATGTCAGAAAATGCAGTAGAAAGAGCTTGAAAGGGATTATTCTATAGAATGTTCTACCAAAATTTTGAAATGTTTGCAAATGAATAAAAAACCTTATAAGAATAACATTCATTCAGGAAATGAAATCATGTCTTAGATGTCAAAATAAACATATTAATTTAATACTCCTTCCTGAAATTATTGCAATATTTGACTGTGTGAAAGGTTTATTATTCCTTATGCTTCAGCTGAGTAGTTTTTTCAACTGGGTGGTATAACTGTCAATCAATGCATATTGTTCTTTTAATTATAATATGATAATTACTCAAGAGGCTTAGTACTTCACTGATCTCACCCAAACATCAGTTAGAGTCTCTCTATTGCCTTAATTGTGTAGCTGACTTTTTTTTTTTTTTTTGGTTCAGCAGGACCTAAGATCTTTAAATAAAAATGTGGTAGATCTATACTATTAACCCACAAACAGCATAATGCTGTTAAAATAATGCTTAAGGTGATAGAAAAAAGCTCTTAAATACGTAAGAGAAGAAGGTCATCTAGGGAGTAAGTACTACTTTTCCTACTTGAGGAAAACTGTGTAAAAGGTATACTGGAAAATGATAATATAATAGTAAAGAAGTTCAGGCAGTTCTTTCTACCAGTCTTTACTTCTGAAAATTTTGGAAAAGTTTCTATATTTGCCCCATTCTTTGGGAGGAAAATTATAGATGGATTAGATGAAATAAAGGGGTTGGATGCTGGTATCAGATGGCATTCACTTAAGAGACCACAAGGAACGTAAACATGAAATTGCCAGGTGTCTGCCTAAGGCCTGCAACCTACAAGTGGCAAAAGCCATGTTGTCAGAGGATGTTAGATTGTCTAAGTCACTTGCAACTGCAAGAATAGCTCTAGAGAGCACCCTGGGAACTAGAGACAAATGACTCTGACTTCAGCTGTTCAAAGGGTCTACAATAAATAAAAAGGTCATTGAGTGCATGGGTGAATACAGTCTGCTGGTAGAGTCAGCACAATTTCTAAGAAGGGAGAGGCTGCCACATTGACTTGCTGGAGTTCTGGAAAGTTGTTAACCAACATGTGGATAAAGGCAACCCAGTGTACATAATACACTTGGATTTTTAAAACCCTTGATTTTTTGTCACTAGCCAAATATTTTCAGAGAAAGTGAATTGTTGCAAGATTGGAGGAACTCTCCCTTTTACAGACTGAAAGCAGTTATGGGATAAGACTCAAAAAGGAGGATTTAGTGGTTGCTGCTCAGGGTGGAGAAAAGTTCTATGTGACATTCCCTAAGTGTTTGTAGTGGGAATAGTTTTGCTCAGTGTCTTTCAATGACCTGTAAGCTTTTGGAGGTCATTAGAACTGAGCTTTCTTGGGTAGCCAAATGCTGTATTGCTGGTGAGAAAGTCCTCAAGGACCTCACAACATTGAGTGAGAAAGCAAAAAGGTGATAGACTTCAGTGTAGATACATGTAAAGTTTCTAGGGAAAAAATAATCAAAATTGTACTTACAGGACATTGAATTTGGAATGGCAGTTGTAACTCAGTAGGGATATCTTGGAATTATCATTGACAGCTCTCTGAAATCAATAATTTTCTGCATAGTGGCATTCACAAAAGCCAAAAAACACTCATCACAATCAGAACGTTAAGATAGAAAAGGATAGAGGGTGTCATTTTGATGCTATATAAAATCTTGGTATGCTCTTATTATAAATACTTTCTGCAGCTGTCTTCTCTGCATCTCCATGAAGGTAAAGTGGGCTTAAAAAACATACAAAGCATTAAAATGAGAGAGAGAATAGAGCTTAATAGGAGAGGCTAAAAAGGCTGCAACTCTTCCATTGAGTAGGCAAAGACAGAGACTGGGTATGACTGAACCAAGAGGTTGAAGCATAAGGTAAAGACAGCACTGTTATTTACTAAATACTAGAATCAGGGGTCAAGAAGAGGAGGATATCAGTTTGAAAGAGGAAGAGATCAATTTTAAAGAGATTATTTACTTTATAAAACCAGTAATGAACTTCATCAATTTGTTGCCACAGAAGGTTATTGAGCTAAACAGCATCAGCAGATTTGCAAAGGGATGAGACACATTTAAGGCAAATTAGTAAATGGATACTAAAGAGAATAGGCAGGGACATGTCCTCTAACAGCACTAATCCTATGAGTATAAATGCTGGGGAAGTACGCAAGGAATACATCCCAGGATGAGATGCATCCCAAGGTTCGGAGGGAACTAGCAGACAAAGTTGCTAAGCTGCTGTCCATCATATTTGAAAAGTAGTGGCAGTCAGGCAAAGTCCCCAGTGACTGGAGAATGGGAAACTTCACACTCATTTTTAAAAAGGATAAAAAGGAGAACCCTGGGGACTACTGACCAGTCAGCCTCACATCTGTGCCTGGTAAGATCATGGAACAGATCCTCTTGGAAGACATGTCGAAACACATGGAAGATAGGGAGGTGATTAGAGAGAGCCAACATGGCTTGACAAAGGGCAAATCATGCCTTACTAATCTGGTGGCCTTCTACAATGGAGTAACTGCATCAGTGGGCAAAGGAAGAGCAACTGATATCATCTACCTAGACTTGTGTAAGGCCTTTGACATGGTTCCACACAACATTGTGGCTGCTATATTGGAGACATATGGGTTTGACAGAAGGACTGTTAGATGGATAAGGAAATGGTTGGAAGGACATGTTCAAAGAGTTGTAGTCAATGCCTCAATGTCCAAGTGAAAACCGGAAATGAGTGCTGTCCCTCAAGAGTCTATACGGGGACCAGTGCTGTTTAATATCTTCACAAATGACATAGACAGTGGGATTGAGTGCAGCCTCAGCAACTTTGCACCAAGCTAGTGGTGCAGTTGATTTACTAGGGGGAAGGGATGCTACTCAGAGGGACCTTGACAAGCTTGATCAGTCAGCCAGTAAGAACTTCGTGAAGTTCAACAGGACAAGTGCAAAGTGCTGCACCTAGTTCAGAGTGAGTCCAGAGGAGGGCCACAAAACTGTCCAGAGAGCTAGACCACCTCTCCTATGAAGAAAGACTGTTAGAGCCAGGGTTGTTCATCCTGGAGAAGAGAAGGCTCCGAGGAGACCTTATTGTGGCTTTTCAGTATATAAAGGGGACTTGTAAGAAAGATGGAGAGGTATTTTTTACAAGGCCTGTACTGACAATGCAAGGGGCAACAGTTTTAAACTGAAAGAGGGTAGATTTAGATTGGACATAAGGAATACAGTTTTTACAATGGGGGCAGTGAGACACTGGAACAGATTGCCCAGAGAAGTTGTGGATGCCTCATACCTGGAAGTGTTCAAGGCCAGGTTGGATGGGTCTTTGAGCAACCTGATCTAGCGGAAGATGTCCCTGCCTATGGCAGGGAGGGGTAGACTAGATGATCTTCAGAGGTCTCCTCCAACCCAAACCATTCCATGATTCTATGATTCTGTGATTCTACGATTCTATCATTGTATGAATGGATGGAACATCTTCTAGTGTCACTACCAGAGGTAAAGTATTGTGCTGGATAGAGTGCAGTTCTGTCTGAGTATGGCATTTCTAATGTTTTTATGTAAACTAAGAAGTACTAACAGACTGACATAAAAAGCATGTCCAATAACAGGCTTTTTTTGTGGTTTAGTAGACAAATCACACCATAATGCAGAGAAAAAAAATGGGCAGAATTGGTACAAGAAACAGAGAAGGAATCAGATCTGTTGCTAACATATAATTTCATTCTTTGTTATTTTTGGAAAATAAGAAAAAATGAAGAAAACATGAAATATTTTAGCACTTAGTATAAATTATTTAATTTTCTGTAAGCATTATGGAAATCTTCTTTAACACTTATTCTCTCAATTTACATGAACTACAAAAGAAAAATAAACATTGTTTTGGCAACTGTTAATTCCCTTCATTTCCTTGGGCCAAGGGTAGATTTAATATAAACGCCCTGTTCATTTTGTGGTTCTTTAATAATTTCTTGTGGAAAACTTATGAATATTTTTGATATGAAGAACAACTTTTTGGGGGATGTTCTTTTACATTAGCAAAGCTAGACATTTTTCTGATGCATTTATCACACTTTCACAAAACTCCTCTAGAAGCAAAAGTTATCGTAAAAAAAAAGAAAGCAAACTGGTCTGAGTAAAAATAGCATTAGTCTACTAATTTGTATTATGAAAGCTATGAAATAAAGATAAAATAACATCTGTAATAAATTTCTAAAGAGTTTTAGCTTCACTCATCTTTTAGAATCACTAGATTTATATAGTGCTATACATGTGATATTGAATAAAACATTAGGCTCAAATGAGACATTGACAAAATGCCATTTGATACTGAAATAGCCTAAAAAATGTGCAAAATTCCAGAATTTTCAATAAGATGAAGATAAATTAGCAATGCAAACACAAAACATAGGTCTTGTGATTGGGCTTATGCTTGCAAAGGTTGGGTTTTTTTTTAAATCCTTTTTATAAAGAACTCTCTTTGAAATTAATTTTCCAAATAATAACAAATTTGAGCATATTCCCCAAAACTCCAGATAGACAAAGTATCTTGAATGTGAAAGGACGCATTTTAGAAATAAAAACCATAAGGTAAATTTAAGCCCACAGTTCCATATATATATTAATGGTAGCTAAATATAACCATTGAAAGCAAAAAGCGAAACAGCATTTCTGCATGTGCCACTGAAATATGAAACTATGAAGTAAACAACTCATTTAATTGATAGTTGTTTACCATTAATATCTACTATTTAACTGTAATTTTGATGTCAAGAGTTTAAGTATATTTCAATCTTTACGAATATAATATTGATACAGGATCAGATTACAGTTTGGAGATCTTGCCTTTAGTGAAAGACAAGGGAAAATCTCTCAGACAAAACCCATTGATTCAGCTTTGAGCTGGGGAATAATGTAGGGTTAAATATCATACAATTTTTTTGTGGACTTTGCATGTCAACCATGCAACTCAGGAAAACAGAAACCAGAAGGATTTGGAATTTAGACATAGTCCACATGATTCTCATTTCAGAGTAGAAGGTTGCAGTACATGGATGTGGGTTGCTGGTTTATGCTGTCATGGTTGCTCACTTTTTAGTCCTTTAGAATTTGTGTTCTAAGATCAGATTTTGGAAGACAGGATACAGATGAGTATTAAGAAAACTACCATACAATTATCAGTGAAGTGGAAAAATATATGCTTGCTGTGTAATGATTTTTTTTGTAAATTCATTCTTAAACGAGAAAAAGCTACTGCAACTGAGCATTTCACAATAAGTGACCTGCCTGTCAAAGAATTTCTCAAGTTCCAATATTTTCTTTGTTACATATAACAGAAGCATCAGTGATTAATAATAGTTTTTTTTAAGTAGGAGCTAAAGAGAATATTACCTGCACTGTACATATTTTTTTTCTTTCAAAGGCCTAATATAGCAAATGATTTTCTAGGATAGAAAAGAAAGGAAAAAAAAAAAAAAGATTTGGAGATTTTTGCCTGTTTCCAGCTAGCCTGACTTCCTTGATTTCCACTGCCATTTTCCTTTCAGAATAACATATTCTCTGACCATGAAGCACTAAGTCATCACATCTCCTACAATTCTGATAAACTGAATATCAGACTCCTCATTTAGATAAAAATGTAATAAAAAACCTCTGCAATAAGAAAAAAAGGAAAATCTACTACTTCTATAACTGCAAACTTTTCTTTACTTCATAATTTGTAAGTTTTTTCTTCCAAATGAACGGTCTGGACAGACAGGGAGAGAGAAAGATTTTGAAGTAGTATTTGCAATCCATTTGCAATGGAGGAGCACTTGCTCTAACATGGCAAGTTTCACAGTCCTCTGTGTTTCAGGGACTGGCACTTTCCTCTCTTAATTTCAGCCGAGCACTCTAAAGCGAACTGTAGTCTCTTGATGCTACTTCAATATTAAGGTTAAATGCATTATAAGAGCTGTAGATAATAATTCACCATATAGTTATTAGTTCCCACCTTTCCCCTCCCTCATCAGGACTGGAGCACAGAAACTATATTTATAATGCTCTGAATCCTGAAGCTCATGCCTCCACTTGTGCTGGTGGAGAAGACTATTGTGTAGCTGAGTTACCTGTGCTGAGCATTTGACCATTGTGTTTTTCCAATTGGTGTCCATCACGGGGAATCTTACAGTTAAAACACTTTCTTAATCCTTATTGTTTTCTTCATTAGTGACTGTGTACGTACACCAAATTTTATTTTAAAGTGGCTTCTGCTCCCTTCTGTAGCTTCTCTGCAGACAATAGCAAAAACATTCCAGGCTACCGTTTCCACACAATTTTTCTACACCTTGAGTAAGCATATGTAGGCTACTTCACAGAGAAGGAACTGAAACCTAGGGTAGGATGGCATTTGGTACTCTTTCTTCTGTAGGCTGATTAAAACTCACAAAAGACAGAAGTGAAGGTGAGAGCATAGTTCTGGTTATAGTTGGTTACAGTTTTGTCAGAGAAGCCTCAGTTAAGATCATAAGACCTTTAGTTTTTGTACTACCTAAAACTTCTAGAGCAAATAGACTAAAAAAATCCCTTAACACTGGTCCCAAAACACAGCACCAACCTCTCTCTTTGTTCAAATATGTGACAAATATATGCTGAATTCTTCCATTATGTGATGTCAAGTTCCTGTATAGAGAATTTCAAAGACAAATTCAGACAATTTCAAAAAGTTCTTATGGGTGTTTTTAGAATATTTTTCTGATATACAGCACTTTTTTTCCCTCCTTTTAGATGACCATTAATCACAGAAATATTACAGAACACTGACAGAAGCATGCCTTTTCTCACACAGCCACTGAATGGGTGCTATTCTGTAGCTGTGTTATAAAGGTGGGAATTTGTGCCAGTAAAACACAACAACTACAATAAGCAAATAAATACAGCCAGAATAAGACTGTAGGCCTTGGCTTTGCTACATGAACAAAGCCACTGACAGCAGCAAACATTAACACATTTCTGTAAATCTAAGTCACTGGAACATTCATCTTTGTTTTTAAGTTTTCAAGATAAAGAAATAATTATTTTTAATTGTGTGTGTTTTATAGTTGACACCAGTTATTGTTGATTTATTATGTCATCTGAAGCATACTTTATTGTGAATCATCTCTTTATTAGCAAAACTTGCTGTTAAAAGCTAATCTAAGGTCTCGACCAATTTCCCATACATGCATAAGCCTGCCAAGAATCAATTATGTTGTCAGAAGCATGGACCTGGCAAGCAGTGTAGATAGGCAAAAGATCCACCCACAGACAAGTGCAGAAAGAAAAATATACAGATGTGCAAGAGTAAGATATTTTTAACTAACAGACATTTGAAAAGAAAAACAATAAGCTCCCCATAGCATTTTCATTGCCATGTATGACGGTACTTGCAATATGTTGTCACGAAATCACTGATACTAAACGTCATGACTAGATGCTAACCCTCAATTAGATTTTAATGATAGAAAATATGGTCTACTACTTTAAAGATACATCTGTTATGTTTTATGCATGGTCAGTTAGGTTATTTTCCTATGCAATTCAGCTGGAAATTTCAGATAACAGAAGTGCTGATGTACTTACTGGGGGCAAATTTTACCTATATTTTTCTGGTGAAAGTTAGGTGATAATACAGAATGTGTCCTCAAATTTCATGCTAGCAATTACTATAAAAGATGGAATATAAGCACCCAATCTGGCTATTTTTGTATAAGAAGAGCATTTCTTTTTTGGCTTAAAGGCTCACTAAAACCAAATGTAATAACAGGCAAGAGGTCACTCTCAAGTCATATTGCTCTTCTCTTCTTCAAGGACTGAATATTTATTGATATACTTAAAAGAGTCAACCTATTATTCTGTTAATATTGCTGGAAAAGAGGTGAGTGCAAAGATGAGCAGAAGTAGTAACAAATAAGAGAGGGATAAAATAATTTTTTTTTTAAAAAGTCTATAGAAACTTAAGACTTCCAGCTAAACAAAATCCCCGTAATAGAATTCCTGACAGCTGCAAGAACAAGAATCTACAATGGCAGTAGCCAGTACTATACAACACTGAACCATGTAATTTACATCTTAGTGAAATTAAACATAGTATAATAGCTTAGCTTCCAGGCAACAATACTATTAAATTTGCTGTAGCAGATTATGACATCATCTGAAACCCCAGGATACACTTTCAAGCCAGCTATTATGCTTGTAATATGTACTGCTTTTCTGGTTAGTTTTTCATTTAATTCATTGCAAGGTTTGTATTTTTCAATGGTTGAAAATGCCATCCGACAGAATGGCTCTAGAATATCTGTGAGCCAAAGTAATGTCACTTAGGGAACAGAATTGATGTTATTGTAGGGGGAAAGCACAAAGAGGTCAGTTAATGACTTGATAGGACTCAAAGAGTAGTTGTTATACTGGTAATAATCCTTCTCCTAACTTTTCTTAGCCAAGATATTGTTTATTTCATATGTTACACATTTTGCCAACACATGCTTCTGAAATTTCTATGCTTACAAATTCCTACTGGTATAAAACTGCTTATTAGTTCTTACTGGAATTAGTAGGAAGGAAGAGAGGGATTAAGATGCAAGATAAATAAGGAGTTCTTGTACACCAAAACTCTGGTGAGGACCCTAGATGGAAGTGAAAGCATGGCTTTTCCTTCTTGACAACACCACCATGGTCTCACCCAGGAGGCTTTTCTGTGATCAGGGCACCACCAGTGATTGCCTCAGCTGCTCACTGGTCTGGACTTTGCTTCTCTGATGATCTGCCAAAAGTAGTTCCACAACATGAATAATATCAGGATGGGTGGGGCAAACTGCTGTAAACTATACAGTGTTTCAGTGACGAGAATAGCGATTAATGTTATGTGCCAGTAAACATTTATATACATGCTTAACTGTACTCATCCAAGGAGTCAGTGAACCTACACAAGGATTAATGTTGAGTTTATATGTAGAAATTTGAGACAGATTCTCTTCTTATCTTAAGGGCAATATTCAGAAATGTCTAAAATCATCAGCATCTAACTCACTGTATTTGGCAGCCCCACCCACTGGTTTTCTCACCATAAACTGTAAAAATTACATGCCAAAGAAAACTCGTATGAAGTACCACAATGTTTCAAAGTCATATAACTCTCTAGCTCTACAAACAACTGTATGTATGTCATACGTTTATGTGATCGCACATATAGAACTTGCGATATTTATGTGCATCACATAACATTGATTACAATTTCCTTTTATGTTTAAAAGGTTAAATTAAAAATTGAGCTGATTTATTTTTTTATGCATTTGTAAAAACTACTCACTTCTGGAATAGATCAGTAGGCATTAAACCTTAAGTGCTGAGACTTTTAAAGTAGCAGTTTTATGCATATTCTCGTAGAGCAGAACAGGAAAAAGGGAGTGTGTTGACACTTCTGATTCACACTTTACAGAAGTAACAAAGTAAGTAGTTTAACAAATTTCTGTCAGAAAGAGCAATTAAGGTATTTCCTGAGTTTTTTATATTTTTGCGGGAAGACAGGAAAATTAATAAAGCAAATATTACTACCTTTGAAATATTACATTACAGTAATTTTTTAAAATTTGAACAGTAGACCTCCACATATCAAATCCAAGAATTAAAATAATAATTTCTCTTCTGTATCCCTAATTTTATGTGATAAAAGGGGATATTGGTGCTTTAAAGAACAGCAAGTTGCAAGCATGTGGTGTGACTCAGCAGAAACAAAATAACAGTTACAAGCAAGGCTTTCCTTTTATAAAGTAAAGGCTATACTTTCTACATTTAATCATTTTTGCCTGTTGATTTCAGCAGCACTTACACATGCCAAGCTGCCACAATGCTTTTCTGAGACGATTGGGTTTTTGTGAAGTCTGTCATGGTTACTGGATAGAAAAACTCTGGAAAAATTTCTTCACTGGCAGCTACATTAAGGAGGATTGTGTTTCTTAATTTCTACTGAAATCTAGCATTTTAGTAAGGCCTGTTCTTTAAAGAATTGCAGTTCACTAATAAACTGTCTAGGTTTATAGTGCATGTCTTTTGTCATAATCATCACCAAATTATTAAAAATACCAGGTAAATACTCCACATCTGTCAGACACATGAATGTTGCTTATATATCATGGAGATCAGAGAAGAGCGTGCAGCTCTGTTACCATTCAAAAAAGGTGGAGACTTTCTATTTTCTTTTATTTAATGCAAAAGGCATTTGCCAGTGGCCCTTGACAGATCTCAGTGTTGTGCCTAAATAGGTGTCAACCTAGAGGCTAGACATAGGTTAGTATTTTGAGAATACACAGATTTTTATTTTGCATTGACTTTAATAGAATCTATGTCATCTGTTTTGTCTCCTGAGTATTGCCCTGAATCACTGCTTTCTCCCACTGTCTGTCTAACCTGACTGTTTGGGATCCAGATTTTTTTCTATATAGCAACTCTTGATTTGACTTAGGTACAGTGACTGAGGGAAAAACAAACTTTCTGGATTTGGCTTAAATATAGGCTACCAGCTTTCTATGTAATTTCTGACTGGCTGAGATGTTCCTTAGTAACAGATTAGTTTTGATTTTAATGCCAGGAATTTACAGACCAGGTCTTTATTGCCACTGAACAAGTTTATCAAAAGTTAATCCCTTGTCCTTCTATGCCCTTGGCCAATCCCAGTGCCTTAATTGGTTAATTAGTTAGCTAAATATGGATGTACTTTTCCTCCTCAGTGTTCACCTGCCAGAAAAGTATTTCATTGAAATGCACCCTCTCTTTCATCACTGAATCAAAGGTATCAGTCACTCTGTCAATAGTTTGCCTTTTGCACGCATAGTATTGTGAAAATAAAGAAACATTCAAATTCAGCCATAGGTTGATGGCAATTTGTAATCAAACTCACTGATGTGTCTGCGTGCTTTTTTCAAAGCTTCTTGTGACATAAGCAAAATATTTTTCTAAGAAACAGAAGTAATTGAGATGTAACCTGTTTTCACATCCTTGCATGCCTGCAATTATGTTACTAATCAATTGGCATCTAATGAAAGTAATAATTAAAAGTGAGTTGTAAACTACAGTTATCTTCATTTGATATCTCATAGTGATGCTTTTACATGTTGGACTCAGCAGAGTGGTGTAATTAGAGTCACTTTATTAGAAATAACCAGAAGATGTGCTTTAAGAATGCACTTAATGCAAGAACAGACTAGAGGTGGTCTGAAGTCATTCCCCCTTCAGTGCCTACAGAGTCTTCAGTACCAGCTGTCTCCCTTTGCCAAACCAGTCCTATTGGCACGCACTACTGGGTTAAAAGACATAAGCTAAATTGGCGTCCTAGATTGAGAAAGGTAATTTGGTCACTCCATTGAACTGCCTATTCCAGACTGCTCTTAGTGGTTCAAGCAATTCAGAGGGGCTGTATGTGTAGTCTCTGACAAAAGGTCAATGCAGTGCATCTTTCCTACAGCTCTTAAGAGTAGCAAGGTATGTTACAGCTCTTGCAGCTGCCACCATTATCTAAGTAGCTGCAGCTGATGCATCCGCTCCTGTTCTATGAATTCTTTCACCAGCTAAGTACAGTTTCTGCATAGACAGGAATGTTTCTAGATAGAAACAGTGCATGACTCAGGAGAGATGAGTCTGTTCCAATCACAACAGGAAAACTTCCTGTGAGATTTTTATCTCTCATCTGAATAAAAACTGAAGTTAAACAGAAGCAACACAAATAAATCCAGGGATGAATGTGGAATTTAGCACTGTTCCATCCTTGTCATTGGTTCTTTCATGTTTCTGTGATAGTACGAAAGTCCTAGTTCCAAAATCATATAACAATAAATAAATAAATAATCACAAACAAACACCCCCTCCAACAATAATTATAGAAAAATCTGAAACTGTCCATGAAGGAGAAAAAATGGTTACATTAGTTCAGCATACTGTAGGACAGATAATACCTTTGTAGCCTATTGCATAAACAGAACTAGTCATTGAAAAACGTGTTGAGGTGAAGAGAAACAAACACATCTATGAGAGACTGATGGGCAGCTGACTCTTCCTGTTATTGTCCACAAACTTGCTTTTAAGCAGACTTATAACAGAGGCATTACAGAGATCCAAAAGCAGAGAGGTATAAACAGTGAAACCAATGGCCATAAGCAAACCCCAAATTTTCACCCTAGTCTGCTTCCTCTTCTACCTCCCTCACTGCAAGCAATACAACGCACCACTGAGTCATTTTGCTAATTCTCTGGTATTTTTCCTCTTATTCCATTTATTCTTTGGTAGCCATTGGTATTGAAACTGATGTTTGCAAAAGCGAGTGAGTTGATTAATAGGTATTTTATACATCTGGTATTTCCTCATAAAAGACTAGTAAACTTATTTCAATTATCATACCACCAACAAGGATGCAATCTGTTCACAATGGCTGTTTACGAATGACTGCTTTGGGTAATGGCTGTTTTCTTAGCATGGGAAATGAAATATAATATTATTAAACAGAGATATGCAGAATGGTGTGTCAACTTATCCATCTTCCTGATGTTTATAGGCTTAATTTTTTATAATGTTTATTTTATTTTATGGGACCAAACGTTAAAGTATCACTTATTTGAAAGGATCTAATTTCTTTTATATTTGTTTTAATGTCCTTGAATATTAACATCCACAAATTCATGTGCAATCAGTGCAGAAAACCTGTGGTAGGTACTCTATTAATTCTATTTAGACAAACATGTTATAATGAGAGAGATAATGAACCAAGGCAGGGTTTTTTTTACGTGAGGTATGAAAGTTTTCACCCACAAGGTTAAGTTTGTCTTGTTTGGTGGTTTTGTTTTAACAAGCCACCTGTAAAATGTCTTAAAATAATGCTTGATAATCTCACAACTGCCATGAAAATTCAGTATAGGTGGGAAAGCAGGAAGTGCATATGTAAGACTGTATGGGTGAAGGGGAAGACATTAATATTGCAAAGATTTTGTACATAAAAATAATTAGAAGTATGTTAGATTAATATTTCAAATAGTGGCAGAAAGTACTGCAGTACAAATTCAGCCTCTCACAATTCATTAAAAAATAACTATTTATTTTTGGACATGGGAACAGTTTTCAAACCTATCCATCACAAAATATATTTTTAGGTTTCAGTAAATAATATTGTAAATGCTAAATATGTCAGAACACTTTCATAAAACAGTTATAAGTTTTTCTGTTTCAGATACTCAGATATTTAAGTCTATCATATACAGACTTGAATTTCTACTCAAGCTTAATTTGGGGGAAAATGAGAGAAAAGCATACTTCTTCAAATCATAAATGGGTACTGAAAATATAAAGTCTTATAAAATTTTTAAGAGCTTTAAAAATTAAAGTTTTTAACAGATGATAACTCAGAAGGAAGACAGTTTCCAAGAGTTATCACATAGGTGCTTCTGCTGAGTGAAAATTTCTTGCTGCCTGCCAATACAGATGTCAGTATTGCTAAGCAGACTATTTAAGAGGGAATGCTTCCTTTATTGCTTTCCCTCATACCCAGAAGACATAGGTTGAGTTGTTCGGTGTCTACCACAATGTATTTCACCAGCTTAGTATGTAAACCGTGCTTACTAGTACTGATATCTCCTTAGATCAGTTGGCAGCTTTGACCTGCACTGTGAAGCAGCTACAGCTCTTTACGGTAAATGTGGCTGCAGTTCTGCAGCTATTTAGATACCACCTCCTTCCCCCTAGCATAACTGTTCTTGCATTACTTGGCTCTTGTTAGGCTTCAGCTTCTCAACAGCAGCTTAATACAGAGCAATGGCTGAGGATATTTAGTAAGGGACTATAATTCTGGTTACCCAAGGTTGAATAGTATGAGGTAAACATTTTTCAAAAGCACTGAAAGCACTACCTCTAAAATCAGGCTACTCTGAACATCCCACATCACTCTGAATTTTGCCTCTGAAAACCTTAGTTTTAGTTCCAGGGCTGCAAATGACTCCTTGTAGTTGTAACATTGCAGTTTTATGAAGCCGCACTGACTGCACTAATGCTTACCTGAACTCTAATGACTTCAGCTACAAAGGCTACCTGAAATGATGTATCTTTGCTTATTGGATGAGGCTGAGTCCTTTTGACTGTGGGTTTTGATATTTAATGAGATTTTTAATCTCTACTGAATAGCCAAAGATGCTGGAAGGGCAAAGAAGGGAGGTAAATAGGAACATTTAAAAACAAGCAATGAATTTAATTCATTAAATTTATTGGGTGAAACAATTTAATGAAGAAAAATACTAATTAAATTATTAAAATTTAGATTGCAAGTAGTAATTAAAAAGGCAGTTGCTATGCAACAAAAAGGATTTTTGTGACAGAGTACAAAAATATATTTGTTAAGTATGCTGGTATTTTGCTTTGACCTTTTTCAGTCACACACCTGCCCAGACTGTCTGTAAATGTATTTTTGAGAATGATAACATTAAAGATACCTGCAGGATTAAGAAAAAAAATGGCTATTTGAATCAGTCAATGACTTTTGCTATGTTTAAAAGGTTAAGGGTAAGGAATTAATTAGATAAAGATAAATACATATATATAATTATGTATATAATTCATATGCTGATGTTTCATCAGCTCTAATGAATTAATTTCTATCCCAAACACAGGTCCTGATCCTATAAGACATAGGAATGTTAATTTTCATAATGTAGTCTATGGCCTAACCCTGCCCTGTCCTGAAGGTCTTAAATAACAATTAAATCCCTTACTTGTATCAGAAACCTAAGCAGCTGTTGTTCATAATAACTGTGGGCAACTTTTACTTATCCTGGAATACCTGGAGGGAATTTTTGCTTATCCTGGAATACCTAGACTAAGATGCAGGTTGGTTTCTGCTAGAATTTCCATTGTTACATGTGAAGATCTCTGATGTGCTCATCTGATACTGATATATGGGAAAGAGGACACCAATATGCAGCTAAACAGTGACACACAAAGAATTTTGTTAGGGCACATATATATTTCTATGAAGAGGCATAAATTCTGCTCATCATACTTGTATAGTGCTCCTACATTTTGATAGTCAGAGAATACCAGAATCCCTTGGTCTGCTTTGGACTGTGCTGTGCAAATAGGAGGGAGACCTGGTTTGCTGGACCTGAAGGTCTCTGCCCAGTGGTGAAGACTTTTATTTCTTGAGGTTAATTACGGGCCATATGACCAAGAACTCCATTTTCTTCAATTCACATTAGTCCTTTATTTAAATCACGAAACATAGAACAATTTCTTTTGTCAGTAGAATTTCCTTTCCACTGATATCATGACAGGAGAACAAAAGGAAACACTAGTTGGGTCTAACCAATTGACCTCTGACCAATGCTGGATCACCACCACCACCCCCCTGCATCCAGAAGAAAAGGACTTGCTCTCTGGTAAATCCTGCTTTCTGCACTGCTGCTTGCTTCCTATTCTTACTTCAGATTTCCAGTAAGAGAGAGAATAACAGTGATTCTTAACCAGAATGGAAGTTTTTCAGATATGAGCTCCTACAGACATTTAATCTGCCCTTTTCTTCCTATTTCTTTTGACTTCTTTGATTTCCAGACATGAATTTATTTAATTTATGTTTTCCAGCTAGCTGCTCTTCATACAACCACTCAACATAGTTCCTAAAGCCTCTTTTCAGCTGTTGGAGGAGAGGAACTGTGAGGTCTAATGCCAAAGTCTATCAATAAGGTGGAGAGCTTCCTAAAAGGACCTCTGGGAGGTTCATTTGTCATTGGACACACCACTCTGTAATGAACTGTGAGCAGAAAGGCATGTAAGCACCTATGCACGATTAGCCTTGTATGGAAGGAACCTAAGTGGAAGTGCTATTAAAAATAAGTTTCTTCTTTTTCTTTCCAGAGATAAACACTGTTACAAGGATCTCATTTGTAAGTAGTACCTTGTAAAGATCTCACCTTTGATTTAAAATTAGTCTTGCTTGGGACCTTTTGAAAGAAGTGCAAAATTCATGTTTACTACATAATACAGAATTAATTTCCTGGATAACACACTATGCTCTAAAAATATACTGTAGGTTCTCTGTATATACTAAACACTATTAAGGATACAGCTCTTTTAAAATAGATGCAGAAAGTGTTTTAGGGGATCAGTCCCATGCCAAAGGAAATTGTATCTGTTGTTGTCAAAAGAAGTGGCAGTATATATAGTTTTTCAAGAAAGAAATTATGGTAGTGCACAAAGAAATCCCTGGATTATAAAATAGTAAAATTGTAAAATATGCATGTCTCATATTCTAACAAAAAAAAAAAAGTAAGAACTGGGGGTTGAGGGTAGAAATAAGACCAAAATTACACTGAGTAAAAAAATTTACTGAATAATGAAAAAATAATCTTTAGTTGACAGGTATGTGAAATTATAGCTTATCTAAATGTCCCTGGCTGTCCTCTAGTTAGTGTTTACATCAAAAATGAAGTTTTTTTCAGTATACTAAGTCTGTCCTAAACATTTGTCATATTACAGAAGGTAATATAGATTGTATTTTTTCTACAAAGATATATACACATCCTGAAGACCTCAAGCTCCACAACTGAAGTTAAATATTATGAGTATTCTTTACCTTTTAATTGAGTTGTTGGTAAAGTAAGATTTACTGTAGTCAAATACAGAACTACAAATTATTGCCAGAATACTGAAGTTAAAAATTTACTTTTGAAAGGATATATTAAAAAATATATTCTATTTTTTCTCCAGACAATTTCACTGCAACAACTGAGCCACTTTACACTAAAATATGGCTGTTAATGGGTGTTTCCAATTTTGAAAATGAGACATAAATACAACACAACATGCTGATTTTTATTTGTGTGCCCTGATAAACTCAGCTTTATCACAAATCTGTGTAGATAAAGCAGGTTCAGAACTATTATTAGTCAGAAGTACATTCTTCCCTCTACTTTGGCTTACAGAAAATTATAGAGCACTTGAAACACAAAAGAGTGTGTTCTACTGTCAAGTGAGGTTACAACTCCCTAAAAACTTTCTGTTTCCATGGCCTCCAGATCAGACTCAAATATAAATGATAGGAAAAATTCAGCATTAATGGAAAGATAAGACTTGGACTATGGCATTATGCTTCAGAATTATTTGCAAGCTTAGAAACATAGTTGATTATTTTATGTACCGTTTTATCCAACACACCACTGACAAGAAGAATGCATAACAGTTTACTCTATTGTGGAAAACAGATTTTGTTCTGACTGTAAACCTTCATTGTCAATTACCATAGTGAATAACTGCTAGATACAAATCATAAGAAGAATCATATCATCAAGCTGTAATACTCTCGGCTTTGAGTAAAATAATAAAATATCAGGTAAAGTGTAAAATATCAGGTAATATAATGAGTTTCCTACCTCAACTTTGTGAATTCCAGCTCCTGTTAGAAAAGAGAGAAAGAAAAGGATTTTCAGAGAAGGAAGCAGAGAGGAAGACATTTGATTTTGCTTAGCAAATATTTCACAGAAAACAAGTCAACAGCTTTGATAAAAAGACAAATTATATCAAATAAAAAGTTCCCCTTTTATAAACAGAAAGTAAATAAATACTTAGGTTTTTTTCTGCAGGTATTTTCCAGCTGTAAGAAGACTGCAATTTATTAAAATGTTTCTGATGACACCTTACTATAGAACATGAGATATTCCCATAGGTGGGAATGAGAGCTAGGGCAATCTGTGATCCAATTTGCAGATAAACAAAGACATTAAAAAAATACATGAAAATTGCAGTTCAATCATACTTCTAGAAAGTCAGTTGCCTGAAGTTTATACCCATCTTTAAAATAACTAAACAATAAAACTAAACAACTTTTTTCAGTTACTATGTAGTTCTCTAAGTTTCCTTTACAGTCTTTTTGTCAGTCATCCTGATCTCCACTTCCAAGTTGCTATGAGTTCTGGTGTTATTTTGTAACCTATTGTTGCTGTTACAGTCACTGTACATTAGACGCTTTCCAAGCACTGTCAGAAGTCCGGAAAAGTAGGGAGCAAAGGTCAGGAAAAAGAAATTATAAAAGATAAGTTTTAATAAAATATGCATAGACATGAAATTTATTTACTACAAACCACAAACAATTTCAAGAGATTTCCAAAAGTATTTAAATTTTGTTAGCCCTCTTAAATTTCCTGAGCTATATAGCATACAAACCACAATCTTGACTTTTGCCAGAAGAAACTTATTTTCTCATCTTTAGCTACTTCTTTGGAAGAAGAATGATAAAAACTTGTAGGTGAGGGCAAATTCTGGACAGAACAAAAAGAAGCAGGATGGAAAGTAGGATTTAAACTCTTCTCCCCCTTTTTGATGGTCTCAGACACTACCAGTACCAGAATATCCATATGCAGTTGCATCTTTAAAACCTTCTAAATTAGTTTGTCCACCAAACTACATTCCTCTGGGATGTTATAGTTTTCTAAAGATTAAGAGTTGATTTAACTCTTTTTATCATGTTTATTTTCAGATGATAAGACTTCAGCAACTAGAACACTTGAGTTGACACATTTTAGGAGGGATTTAGAATATAAAGAAAAAGGAATTGCCTAATACATGACCACAGCTGTTAGTAAATGGCCAGATAAAATCTCTCACCAGGATAAAAACACATGTCATCTGGATTACAGGTTTGGGTTGTTTTTTTTTTTTTTTTTTTTTAATTTTGTTATCAGTCAGCATCTTATACTTGACAGCTTCTTCAAATCTGTATTTTGGACTCTAATCCACACAGATGATCACAATTTTATTTTCTGTAAGACTTTGCCCTGCAGAAATAGTCTTCAGAAGGTTCAGACTTCTGCAGAAAGCCACTTCATATTTACATTTAAGTAAACCAGATGAAAATTGTCTTTTTTCCTATTAATACTTCTGCAGGAGCCAATCAAAAAAAGAGTCCTTCCTTTGTATCCTCTCGCTGACTCAATCTAACTAGAGCTGTAATAATGTCCAAAAAATTCTCAACAGCTCAAGAAAAGGAGCAAGTTTGTGGAATTAGAATTTCATATTTTTGATGAAACCTGAACTAATCTTGTCATCTTTAAAACTTAATCTTGCCACTTTTATTCAAAATGCTGTTTAGACTCGATATCATGTTTCCCCCCTAATAATAGCTCTCCAGAGTATTTTACTGAGTCTTTAGGATTTTTATGCATTTAACTAACTTTTCTAGAAATACATCTCATGGTTTGAAAAACATTCCTTTCCCATGAGCCTGAGAAGGTAGGCTTGATGTTTGAATAGTAGGGCAAACAAGTGATGTAAAATCCTGAAGAAGATTTTACTAATTGTGGAATAACTTTCTTTGCAGTGCTCCTCCAGTTCTGTTTCAAATTCTATTTACAGGCTTTGTAGTTTTTTCTTGTTATGGTTGGCAAGGGTTTTTTTGTTGCATTGGACTTTAGAATGTGTCAGCTTATGTTCTTTTTTTATCTCTGTATCCATAGCCAGTGGGATTCAGTATTGCAAAATTAATTTGATGGAACATAGTAGGCACATCGTGCAGGTTATAATTCAGTGAGGAGTCTGGAGCATAATATGACAGAGTTAGAAACAATTTAGGAGAAATTACCATCAAAGAAGGAAAGAGATCATCTTGTTTGATATCATCCTGTGTCCTGACCCCACTAAACCCTGTGTAACAGAAGAATGAGAGGGTGCCACAAGTATTATTGATAAGAGGGAAAAAAAAACCTAAAAAAACCCCCAGACTAAAGTCAATACTACACCCCCTAGTAGGGTGACCTATAATAAAGAAGTTATCAGTGGAGAGCTCTTGGCAGTGATATTTAACAGGTGTTGTACTAGATACTATAGGAAGGCAGGATCATTATCTGCATATTGTTACACAGCAAGAATTACAGTCACTGAAATATCAAGTGGAGAGTGAAGTACTGCATTGAAAATTTTCTCTTGTTATGTAAACATATCAAGCTACCATGAGTTAGGGAAACTCTTCCCAGCAAGTCAGTGTTCTTTCCTCCCTCCCTCCTCTCTCCAGCACATAATTTAGTCTTGACTTAGCTTGATGCAGACCAGGCCTTACACCTTTTTTTTTTTTTTTTTTGTGTAGAATCCTACTTTATGCTTACTCAGATCAGACAGAAAGCCACAGAAAGAAAAGCACCGAAGTAAGGCTTAATTTCAAGTGAATGTTTGTTTCTTTGAATTTCTCTTGCATATAGTGTCTATCTCTTCTCCAGTGTTGTGCTATTCTAGCTATTCAGAGAACTTTTATTCTGGTTCATTAAGTTAGTGAAATAACTTCGGAAGAAAATCTGCTTTTCCAAGGCTTTCCAAGCACAATTTTAATACCGTACTTGCTCTGTAATTGGAATATTGACCATCAGAGCTTCATTGCCTATGAGATTCGATTAAGATTCTGGAAATTATTTTGTTTAAAAGATTGAAATTATATGGGGCTTTAAGTTTTCTAGATAGTGAGGTAAGGGATGATCTCATCTTGCATGCTGCCTGTCTTCAGTTCAATTCTTGGATTGCAAAACCAGCAATCTGCTCTGGCTAATGGAGTTTGGAGTTATGAAACAATATAAAACCTGGGATTAACTAAGGAACCTTTGGGCTACTGGTTCTGAATCTTGTACCATCATCTTGTACTCATATTTGACTCCAGGTCTACAGTCTCAATGTGCTTTCCTAACTTTATGCCTTCAGAGTATGTAAGTTCTTGTGACCTTTAATTATCACCATTCCAGTGAAACTTAAATAAGTGGATGTCTTTAACCATATTCATTCTACACAAGAAATATTGTGGGATAATTACTCCATCATTAATTCTCTTTATGTAAAGACAACTAGATTCTACAAGTAATTGCAGTTACCTTTTGTTCCAATTTCTTCTCAGCTGGTGCAACTCTTTAATTCCTAAATATTTTTTTAATTATTTTTCTTTTCCATATTTATTCATAAATACATTTCAGTGAGTTTGGGATAGATTGGATTGCAGATTTTAAGATTTTATTCTGATTTTTTTGACAAGTTAAACATTAAAGTCATTTTTGTATTACCCAACTCATCATCTCCATTCATGGAGACATATCAATATGGTAATGCAGTGAGTTTAGATCAAGTTTTATATTGTGGTTTTTTAATCCAGATGGGATTCCTTAAAGAGGTAATGGAATACATTGGGAAATTTTAGAATATAGTGCTAAAAATGTGTTACATATTTTATGTTGCATATTGTATGTTACATGTTTTCAGTTGGTTCAGTTTTCCTGCATTGGGCCCTTTCAGTCACAGCTCCTAATAGACAGAAGAAATACCACACAACAGATATTAGTATAATGTCAGCTTCATACTTATGGTAGTATGGCAGCTGAACTGTATTTTTTCATTTAAGTGGCTGATAGTCATGCTTGGTTCAGCCTGTTACTTATAAATCTACTTTTCTCTACAGAAAACACTATTCTTGGTCACAATACCAGTTGTCTCGTCTAGCCTTACTGACTATCATGGATATTCTTTGAGCTTGGATGGCTGTTCATTGTATCACAGAAAACAATAACATTTCTTGCTATTAGGGATTCTGAAGAAAGTAATGCTTGTTTAGAATAAAATAGCTTGTTTGTTTTTTTTTTAAATCTTACCCTGAAAAAATAATTGCTTTATATTTTCTGTCTAATTTTTAACTCCTGTTTGCAAATACATGTGAACACCATTAACATAAATAAATAAGGTTGAAAATAAAGCAATATAGCTGAGAACTTTAACATAAGAAATGAACAATCACCATATGGTTAATGAATTTAAAATTAATAATATCTGTTCATTTTTTCTTTGTTTTTGTGTTTTCTATTTAACTGTAAGAATTACTGGAAAAGTTCAATTTGGCTAACTAAAAAGGTTTCATGTGTAGTCTGACTTCTTTATAACAGGGAAGACTTTTATAATCAGTGACGAAAAAAAGTGAGCTAGAACCCCAATTGTTTTGATAGTATCAACCTGCTGTTTTAATATTTAAAATATCAGATATAAATAACTTCTACATTTGGAGAACTGCCAGTATATGAATTATAATATCCAGGTCATTGCCTGTTTAAAAGATTATAGTCTTCTAACTAGTGTTAAAGCCTTAAACAGACCTTTGAGCTGCCAGAGAATCCATGCTGAGACATTTTTGGAATACCATATGTACGTATATTTTGGCTACAGTAAAACAAACAAGGAAAAAATCATAAAGGAATACTTCCAGTAGAAAAATATAATATTTATCTAGTGATAAGCCATTAAAACTTGAATTTTTCCAAATATTTATGTTCTTTTGCTAAATTTAGTGAAACTCTTCATTTTATCTGAGTTTTAGTTACACACTTGCATTTTTTTTTAACATGGAAAGTGGTATGACAATTTAACAGGTTGTGCTTCTAAAAGTACTGTTTTAAATCTCAAGACAAACTTGCAAGAGACAAAAGATTTGGGGTTAAAAATTCAATCACTTCAGTTAGTGAAAAAGAGCAAGGTACTCTCAGGAACTGAAAAGCCAAAGTGGAGTGAGGAATCAAAAAGATGCTTGGGTTTCTTATGAAAAGGAGCTAGTACTCTAAGCAGACCCTGTTTTCCTTCTTGGTGTTTGTAGCAAAGTTCACTGCTGTAAAATTCTAACTGATGCCTTGTACTTTGTTCACAATATGACAAAGCAGAAGAGAATAGAAAAAAATAGTTATGATAAACATTCATTCATCATGTCTTTCTAAAATTCAAACTTTTACCTCTCTACAGTAGATAGCTGTGGTCACCTGTATTAAAAAGATGATAAAGCTATACAGAAGAGAGGTATGCACTGAAAAGAGTTATTATGATGGTCAGAAGAGCTCTCAGCCTGCCTAAGAAGAAAATATTACCCAGCTTGTTTAGTCTAGAAAAGGAAAGCTACAAGGAAATACCACAACTCCACATAGATTCATCAGGAGGGTAAACATTAGGGAGACAGAGAAATCACTGAAGATCATGGACTTTATATGAAAGCATGGATATAAACTAGCCAGTAATAAGCTTCTTCTGGCAAGTGTGACTGTCTGAGCATAGAATATCTAGAATAGCCAGAGCAAATGCCTGGAATTTAGCTGGGACAAAACAGTAAGTATAGGCTGTTTTAAAGTCGCAATCTTAGCAGGCAGTTAAACTACCCATTTATTTTCCTGTGCAAATATATAAATAGCTAACTATACATTGCATTTAAATGAAAGTTAATATAATTTAAAGTAAATAAGCTAAAATAAAGTTAAAATACACATTAGAAGACTTTTATTGCTTATACTATTCACTGTATTCAGCACCAAATGAACCCATAATAAAGGACAAAGAGATGATATCTGAAGGTTTTTTTAGAAAACAGGAAGCTTTCCAAAGACTTGGATGTTGCTTGCATCAAAAATTTACAAAAACCAGTATAAAGTTTTATTTTAAGAAAATTTAATTTTTTAAAAATTAAAACTGCTTTTCACAACTCCAGGTGCATTTAATATGATTTTTTTTATAATACAAAATTATAACTGAGTTACACATACTGCCGTAAAGAAGATATGACGTTGTCAGTTACATTTGTAAAAATCAGTCATCCAAAATCAGGCCAACACAGATTTATGAAGAAGAGCTTTAAAAAAGGCCTTAAAAAAAGCTTGCAATAGGAAAATAGAGAGGAGGTGGTTTATTTCTCACAAAAGAGGCATGTAGTGCACATATGGCCAGGTACTGGACACAGCTGAAACAACAGCTGATGCACTGGAATATCTCAAAGAATGGGAAAGCAAAATATCAAAAAGAGAAAAAAGGCCTTGCTGTCATAGTGTAACAGTAAGTTGAAAATGTTTGTACATATGAAAAGGCACCTGAAATGTGCATCATTGAAGAAATAAAATATTACTATTTTATCTTAATTTCCTTCACTTTTTTAAAGTATAATGTTGTTGGTATCCCTTAATGGGATTCATATGACTCAGTATGTTTGATAAAAATGTAACTAAGGAAAATGTTCTGTGGTTTGTGAAAAAAATTATCACCGTGTTCGTGATGGAAAGAAAAGGTTAATATAAAGGTGTTGCTTAATTAGCGGTCTTGCTTAAAAAAGGGTGAAGTTGTAATTTAGAAAAAGCCAGCATATTCCACAGAAAGACAGAAATCTAGTGTTTAAAAAAATTTGGAATCTTCCTGATGCATTGTAGTAAGTCCTGAGGCCTTTATAGCATCCATTTGTACCTTGCCCAGTTACAAATAAGTGTATTAAACAGAAAATAGCAAAATATCTTTTTTTTTTTTTAGTTGTATGGACTGTAAGAGTGGCTCTTGCTCAGGAAAGCAAAAAGATGTCAATGAATGAATTTTAAAGGCAGCCTGAAATATATATGCAACATATACACAACTCAGAAAAAGTAGAATGGGCATATTCTCTTTCTGCAGTACTCGTCAACATATACTTTGTCATTTAACACTTGCTAGCTATGCATAAATTCTGGATGGAATTATGGATGAATGCTGCTCACAGCTGAAATTTTGCTGAAAAAATCTGTGTTATTCTCCATCTTCCATGAGTGACTGAAGTGCAATATGTGAATGGATCATTTTGCATCTTGATCTTAAGACATATCAAAAGATTTGCATGGAAAGTTCTTTGAGCTACCTGAGAAGCCAATACTACAGGGTACTCAGATATATGACTGACTGTATAGCAGATGAACAACTCAGAGTTACATTGTTTACTGGGTGTTGTAGAGGTTGATGACTTCTTATGGCACAAGTTGCCTAAATGCAACAGGATTTCTTCAGCCTGTCTAGAGGAGTGGCAGAAAAAACTGCATCTGTGAAAAGAGAAGGGCTTCTAGACTTACTGTTGGCCAGGTTTCATTAGCATCAATGGCATAAGCTGCCCCTTTGATGCTTGGTAGGAATATCTAGAAGTTTCCCTGAAATTTTAATTTTTATGTTAAACATGAAAGTAAAAAAATATTACTGATAAAAATAAGTGGGAAAAAGTCTACCAAACATGGACATGGGACAACCTAGTTACCTTCTGGAACAGAAGCACAATTGCATTAACTTTCTTTGGCAAGATACTAAAGAGAGTGACTTTTAGTTTGTTCACAGAAACAGAAGTTGCTTTATATCTTATATACGAAAAAACTCCTCCTTTGGTATTTTGCTTCTTTCCTTAAAAATGGAAAGTCTAATAAATTCTGAGTAATATCAACTTTTGTTTACCTGAAAGTGAGGAAAACAGTAATTTAATGAGAAATCTAATTCTGTATACTATAATGATTATGTAGAAATACATTTAAATTTAAATATAATACATGGTGTATAAGAAGTTGATAATTGTCACTTTAATGTACTTGAACTCAAAAGTATGGTAGTTTATGAAGCAAACTGTAATAATTAGCATTAACTAGGGTCCAGAAGAGTAATTTCACTCTATATAATATATTAACATAATATGATATTAAAAAAACACTTCTGGTGGAATTTGTTCACTAACAGCTTTTATGAACATCTTCTGTTGCTTTATTACATAACCATAGAATAAAAGGAAAGTGAATGCAATGCTAATCTTTAAGTAAAGACATAATAAACACTGCATAAAATGTAAAGGTAACTGCAAAGGCACCATTAATTTTAAATAATAAATAAATAATAAGTATGATATGTCTGATATCTATGTATCTCTTTCTTCCTTACGAAGCAATGCATATTTCTGAACAAACACTTCATCTTAAAGCACCTAAAATTTCATAGCAAACTATAGGCCCACATTTTTTTATTTAGGCATAAATTAATTTATAGTCTGACTAATTATTTCTTGGCCCTTTGTATGAAAAGTACCACTAAAACATCTGCATAACATTTTGCAGAAGAGTTAGAAAGTGGCATAGAATGTTTTTGCTTTGACTCTCAGTGTGTTATTCAATTCCTCAAGACCTGGTCAACAAAAGAGACTATAATTTTAGATGTGTTTTCAGGGAGACCCAGAGTTATTAAGCTGAGTGATGATCCACTTACATGTCTCAGCTGGAGAAGGACAATCTTCCAAAACCTGAAAATGTCATTTCAGGATGTCTATCAGTTCTACATCCCCTGATTTTGTTGGTTTGAATTGTGACTTATAATGCTTAGGCACATATTCTTAATGCAGAAATGGGTATGGCAAAGCAATGTCAGAATTTAACACTGAGCCAAAACATACCTAGATGTTTATTTGGGCTCCTCTCATTGATATTCATCATTTTAATGTTCCTGAAAATTGTTCTGAGAGGGGTAAACTAAAATTGGAAGGGCTGAAGAGTTTATTCCATAAAAACTGTTTCCATTTCATCTACACAGAGTTTCTTGCTTACATGAGCACACATGATTTTAGAAGCTTAAGTGAGCAATGAATAAATTACTACAAAGACAAACAACAGCAGCAATAACAACAAACTCATTGCATGACACAATGGACAGCATGCCTCCTCTTTTTGAGCTGGTGTGTTTCATCCATAGTGCTCAGTCGCTGCCATCCTGAGAAGTACCGCTAAGGAAGACAAGAATACTGTGCTACTGCTGGATGATAAAAGTGGTATCTGTCAGCAATAAGTATTTAAAATTTTATTTTCTTTACTTTTTTCCATACTTGTATGAGAAATTACATCATTTTAAGAAAAATAAATGCTTCTTCCTTGATAGCTGTTAACATGGAAATTTTCTCTTAATCACTGTCATAACTAATTAATAACGGAGGTGACATGCGAAATATAAAGGTTTCTGTCATAGAACAATCTTCACTTTCTCTTATGATTTTCAGGATTTCAGGAGTAAAACTTACTCTCTCTTCCTGAATTTCCTGTGTCATCAAAATTCATGCTAGACATATCATAGATGCATTTCCTTCAGAAGAATAAATCTTGGTTCTGATGTACATAACAAGATACTATTTTACTATAAAATTCCTGAAAAACATGAAAATTTACATCAGAAGATGTGCAATCTATTCAGCTTACCATTTTGAAACATCTGGTTTATTAATGCCTTTAAGGACTATGAAATTTTTTGGTTTGAAATCTTACACAAAAGTTGCACATATTCATTCTTCAGAGATGCAGGACAGAATATAAATGATGATCAACTTTGGCAGTAGCTCTGGTTATTATGTAGTAATATGGTGTCATACCTTTAGTAAGGTATTTTAAGTATTACTGCTAAAGAACCACTTGTCAAGATGCCACCAAAACAAAAATCCAGCATAATTTTTCAGCAAATAGAGCATAAAGGACTCTCTTTCTAAAACTTTATTTGTGGTGATAGTTTGCAGTTTTGTACAATAGAAAAAAGCTTTTAAAAGTCCTTTAACTATTTTAGAGATAGCAATACCATTTCACTGAGGGCTATATATTAGATTGTGGTATTTCTTTCTTATAATCTTGTAAAAGAAGTGTAAAGAACACATCTTTGAAAAAATAGTAAGAATTAAAACACTGTCTAGTACTTATTAATATTATCTCCTTCCTACATTGTATAACATATGAACTCAATGCCCCCTACTCCAAAAGAGAGAGAAGAAACCAAAAGAGGAGAGAAAGCACAGAAGTGTAGTCAAAGAACATAAGAATATATTCTTTGTGTGGGAATGAAATAAAATATATTAAGAAAGAAATAAATGGGGAATTGGAAATTTGTATTTATGAAAGCTTATGTAAGTGGTATATAGTACTCTGTTTTTACCCTGCAAATACAGACATGTTTTATATAATTGCCTATAGACTGGTGATGGGTATCAAGGACAGAAATAATATAAGAAAAACATCTAGTTTTGTATATTTTGATTAAAAATGGGCTCCAAATGGATCACAAAAATGGAAAACTGGAGAAAAATTGTTCAAGTTCTACACCTCAAGACTTGTCTCACTTGTAAACCCAGACAGGTTTTTAAAGTTCTTAAAGTCTAGTCTGGAAGTGAAGAAAAAACATGTAGAAATATTTTCCAATCTTTACCTCATGTATGTTGGTATGACACAATATCATACATCAATAATAAAAATATTATGCAATGAAAATGAGATTTTAACCAAACACTTGATACAATGTCCATTTAAATAAATGGGATGCTTTCTTCAGTGTATTCAATGTCCATTTGATTAGGTGTTTAAACATTCACAAACTACATGCATTTTACAATTTTACCCAAGTGTTCCTGCATCCCTCACTTCTGATGCTGTGAAAATTAATTGCAACTGGAAAGCATAAATCAGCTCATAGGCTGAAGTGATATAATAGGTTCTAGCAAGCACAGACAAAGCAGTCTTCCTAGACACTCTGTGTGCAGAGCAAATAAGAAACTGTAAAATCTGCCACTTAAGGGGTCCCATATTTGACAGTATTACAAATAATCAGATCAGAAAATGTGTCACTCTCCAAAAGTTTTTAATTCACTTCAAAAGAACTTGGATAGTATCCTAAGGGGGGAAAAAAAATCTTTTTCATATTTGTGATTTGCTACTCATTTTCTTACAAAGTCATGACACCATGGTGGCAACATTCTTATTTTTGATCATCTATAGCAAGCAGGGTGAGGATTTCAGAGGAAGTATATTTTAGCTAAGCTTAGATGAGTTATACTTAGTAGATACTTAAAAGCATGCTAGTTGGCTATAGATGTTTTATGGCTTCTTGAAGTCCAGCAAATGGAACTACAGTACTGAAGTTTTGAAATAAACAAAAAAAAATCCAGGAAATGGGGTACAGTGAAGAATTTAAAATACTAAATTATTATTAAACATTAAATTAATTATTGAATTAAATATTAAATATTAAATAATTATAAATTTATGGTGTTAAAATATTTGGGATTATTTTAAAAGGTATGAGGTAAATCAGAATATCACAGACAAGTCCTTTTGACTTTCAAGGAGACTTCAGCTTGTGGCATTCAGGAATTCTGATTATTGTACCACAAACTTAAAAGAGTGCAGTCTTAGCTCCATTGAAGCAAATGGGAATTTTGCCACTGAACTTACTGAGGCCATGTTTTTACTACAAGTCCATGTAGTTTGATAATACTTTAGACTACGAGTTGCAATTTTAAGAAAGTGTCTTATAACATTAATATCTTAGTGACATAATGTGTCTCTGAGATTACTGAGGTGTTTCATGTAACACTGAAATCTTGCTGATGGGGAGATAATAGTGAAGTCTGGGTGTTCTTCTTGGATATCATTTCCTCTCCCCTCCCCCCTTTATTTTTTTTAATTTTTAAAGTAAAAAGATACTTTGAGCATTTAAACTAACCACCTAGTTGTTGAATTTCAGAAAGGATGGTTATTTTGTATATTAATGAAAAATGAGTTCCATAAACATTTTGGGGACGGGCAATTTTTCTGCTGTTTTTGTTTAGTCCTCTTTCTGGTCATTATCCTTTCAGCAAAGTTCAGTACAACATCTGAACCTCCGACGGGGATCTTGCATCAGAATAGATCTTGCAATATTTTAAGCCTTAAAAGTAAGTTTCCTTTCCTTTCCTTTCCTTTCCTTTCCTTTCCTTTCCTTTCCTTTCCTTTCCTTTCCTTTCCTTTCCTTTCCTTTCCTTTCCTTTCCTTTCCTTTCCTTTCCTTTCCTTTCCTTTCCTTTCCTTTCCTTTCCTTTCCTTTCCTTTCCTTTCCTTTCCTTTCCTTTCCTTTCCTTTCCTTTCCTTTCCTTTCCTTTCCTTTCCTTTCCTTTCCTTTCCTTTCCTTTCCTTTCCTTTCCTTTCCCTTCCCTTTCTTGGGAAAACCTTACAAGATGATTCCACGCATCTTAACTAAAGGCACAAGACTAAAGGAGCAATCATGTGGCACAGCTGCAGTTTTGGAAGGACTGCTGAATAATCAACTTTTTTTTTTTTTTCTTTGGCTATTGTTTCTGCCTGTCTAGAAATAAAGATAGAAAACAGACCTTGGGATATGCAGCATTTTTTATCCAGAAGGGTGAAAGTTTAAAATGTATTTCAGTTTAACAACTGATACATACAAACTCTTATCTGTTTTCAAGGAGTATTAGAATAATCCCTGCACATGTGAACTATTGTACTGGGTGATCTGCAAACATAAAGACTGAAAAGGCTGGCTCTGACCCAGAGCCATTACAATAGTATAAGACAAAAGACAATGTAGGCAGCCAGATGGAGGGCTTACAAGAATCAGACTGACAATACCAGTAAGCACTGCCATATAGAAATGATAGGACAGTAACTTCTGTCTGCTTCTTTTTGGATAGAGTGACAACAGAAAGTTTTCTATCACTCTAGTAGTTTTCATGTTAGTAATATTGCATTTTATGTTCTGCTAATTATTATTACTTTCATATTGCAAACAATGCTTACCAGGAACAATTCATTCCCCAAGGAAATATGGGCAATACCGTGATAAATGGTGACAATCAAAAGATAGTTTATATTGGCATTAACACAAAATCTAAGACAAGGAATTAAAGACACTATTACCTTATCAAAACCAGAAAGGTAATTTATCTACGCTATATTATTCCAGCTAGAATTTGGCCAGATTGCTGAAGCCAATTTTTCTGTTCTTTAAATTGTCCAGCAAAATTGATAGGGTATATTAACTGTCACAAAACTTCTCCAGAAAAAATGTAACAAAGCAAAAAGTCTCTTATAGCAAGGTTGGGACATGTTCTAGTAGTCCAGGACCTCATGTTCGGGATCAGCTGGCATCCTGATTCATAAATAACCTTCACAACAGCAACAATTTCAAATGTTCCTTCAGCTTCTTATAAGCAAACTGCCTTGTGCTGACAATGATCTACTTTATTTCATTCACATTATACATTTTCTTCTACTTTTTTTTTTTTTTTTTTTTTTTAAATGAGAATTAAATTACAGTGAGCAGGAAAGGGAAACTAAATAACTGGACACCATTTTTCTTCATATTAATTTTTTTCATACAACCCTATAAGTAAGATGTTTATAAAATTTGATAAAATTTATTCAATAATTATGGTGGGCTTTTGGAATGAATCATTCAAGTTTGCTGTGTTAACATAATCCTACAATAACATTGGTTATATACAAATGGATATCTTAGTATATTATACGTTAACAGTCCCTAAGTTTAGGGGTTTACTAGCACTGAGTTGTAAGCAAGAGATATGTTTTTCCTAATAAAAGGTAAGATCTGTTTCCAGCTTTATCTGACAAAGATGGAAGCTTGCCTTTTTATCTACCTGTGCATAAAATATCACACTGGACCATGACACAGGAGTCATCACAGAGTATATTTATTTATTCTATTTATGCACTTAGACACCTTAATGATGAGCATAGCAAATATGAAATATTTATGTGTTGGTATTTTTTTTTAATTTGCATCAGTAATAAAGTGTTTCAAATAAATGGAAAGCAAACCTCCAAGATCTGTTGTAACTTCTAATCTGTGAAACCTATAATGGAGTTGAATTGACATTTGATTTCTAAAAAGCTATATAAAATGTAGCCAATCTTCTGAAAACACTCTTCAGTGAAACTGATTTCCACTTCCAGAAGCACTACTTTTCTTTTTAACACAACGTAATCTTGGATACTTTTATTTCCTCTCATCTACAATGGCTAATTTCAGTCATGGAGAATTTTGATCTAGTCTCATATAGTTTTGGTCCTTCCTTGTGTATCACATCACCTCTGCCTCATGTTGACTTCTTTTCTCCAGTTGAAGATTCTTGAGAAGAGTGAATTAATAAATCCCTAACTGCTTCTAAAGTTGCTTGTCTCTGATGTTTACCTAGATAGGGAGAGAAAAACCTCAGTATTTTTTTTTTACTTAGGATGTCATGTGATTTGTTTAATCTAGACTGCATATAGATTGCCAAACTTATTCTAGGCTGCATATAGACTCTTAAACTCATACACATTTTATTCCTGGCTCCCCTGTTGTTCAATTCATGGAACCTGCTGGAATACACACTGTTTATCTCCCACGCTGTACACCCATGTTTTCTTAAATTACAGCGCAGAGACACACACCTCTGACTTGGATATGCAGTAGAATGCTTTCCTACAGATCACCAAAACTCATATATCAAGAAGTTTATAATCCATAAACTTGGAACTCCCAGCTTACACTTAGTTTTTGGCTTGAAATTTGTGCTTAAGTTTCCAATGTTTAAGGACACAGCACTCCAAATAAAAAAACAAGGCTTCCTCTGTAATGTACAAGGTAAAATAGAAATCTCTGAAGGCCTCCAAGGTAAATCTTGTTAAGTTTTGGAGTACAAAAAAAGAAGAAGTAAAAAAAAAAAATAAAAGCTTCCATCAGGTTCTCATTAAAAATATAAAGGAAGAGTAGTATATAAAATCAACATTCCACTCATATCAAAGTAGCCTATAGTGCATACTGTAGTTAAGAACTCATGGGTAAATAAATTAGGTTTATTTACTAAATAGTAAAAAACAGTAAAAAACCCTCATTTGAGTAAACCATGGAAACAGAGAATTTTAGACTAGATAACTTGCACCGATAAGAAGCAGCTTAGCTCTCCACTGGGTACTTCCAAAGGACACTGTATTTGCTATCATGTTTCTCCTCTGCCCTGCAACGTAGAAGCACCCTTGTCTTATATAATTTTCAAGGAATGTGTGAAAAATTAAATGTGGCTGAGTTATTTGGATTAATAAGGAAGGTATGACCATAGCACAAGGACAAAAATGCACAACCCTTGGGAAACAGGAAGTCTCTCGGTTGAATTGCGTGTTTGTTTATCTGTTTAAATAAAATCAACAATAAGAAAATGGGAAAATTCTCTTCTACGAGAGGCATGGAAAACTATTTCTTAGTCCCAGCTCCCTGACTATCATCAGGACTAGTCCCACTTTCAGTACTAGTTTTTGTTTGAAGGGTTGTAGAGAGAGTGGCATGTACATTAATAAAATAATCTAAATGTGTTAATTTTAATTATATTTATAGTATACTTGCCACCAAAATAAAAACAAGATGACATAATTCCAGTACATTTAAATGACTCTGAAATAGCAGGATACAATTATTTTTATGGCACTGAATTTGCATTCTGGATTTAGTGTGTTCTTATAATTTTGAAGGAGCAAATTCAACCCTACATTTTCAGTAAATGGTAGCAGAAACGCAAAAGGCTAATATAGAGGAAATGCAGAGAAGACAATCAGCCTGGGAATCTGTAGCTAATGTAAGACTGTCCTGTTTTCGTTTTATTTTAGCCATCCTGCAATGATACCATGCCAATGTGAAAAAAAGGCATTGTACTATAAAATGTGTCAAATTTTGCAAGGACAATGCATTGTATGATGAACGTCTCCACTACATGGTATGCGTGATGAATTTTCTAGCTTATCTACTAACATACTCAAGATCCGTTAGTGGGAGAATGGCAGAGAGTGGTTTTGTGGTTTGTGGCTGGGGTTTTTTTTTCTCACTTGTTTGTTTTTTCTGAGTCAGATCTCTGGATTTTCTTTATTCTATGCTAATTATTGTCAAATGCCAAAATACGTTTATATTTGCAACTACATCTTTCCACAGAATCACCCATTGCCAAAACATGCCCAAGTCCCATGTTAGACAAAAAACTGATGAAATCTCTGTAGCACAAAAATGAAGAAGCCACTTTGGTACAAAAAATGTTTACCGTGTGTTTCAAAATGGGGAAGAAAATGAGATACCAAAAGTTCATTTAAAGAACAGAAACCCCGCTAACTTAAGACAGTAAAACTTTCATAATCCACCTGGAAAGAGATAAAGATGATTCTGAATACTGCTGGATGCCTTTTTAGGGGCTAAATGAGCTGGCACATGGCAGCAGACCATGGATGTAGTGGTCAAAGCAGTGACTGAAGAAAGACAGAAGTACAGAATGTTTTACATCCTAAGGAATACCACCCTATCATTAAGATAACTAGACTGCATTTCTTATTAGTAAATGAAAATCATGCAAATGCAGAAAGAGTGTTTGAATCATACTTAAAAAATTCTCCCATTCCAGAATTTCAGAAACATGTCTTCCAAAGGAAGTAAAGCTCTACTACTGCTTGTTTGCAGTTTCTTAATCCTTAGGCTCACTATAGACCAGCCAGATTATGTGGTATAAAAGCAGCCAGAGGATTGAGTTTTCTTATGCCATGAAGAACTTCAGTCCCTCTAGTAAATATTCAGCTAACAGCACTATTGTGACAGCATTTGTTCTGGACTGCTTCTGAAACTGTACCTCATGAGCAGATGACGGAATTCACTCTCATGATTCAGTGTGAGACAAAAAAGAGATGGCTGTCCATTTCAGGAGCTGCATTCAAAAGAGAAACTGCTTGTGGTTCCTCCAGTCCTTCACAGATTTTTACAGCAAACTCTAATGGAGGATTTAGTGAGTGACAGCTCTAAATGATTTAGAAGAAGCCCAAATCCATACAGTGTTTCCAATGAAGTCTGTTATTATTCCAGAGACAGATGTGAAAAGACTTTCCTTAAGGGGCTGTCTCAAATGGCTGGAGTAACTTTTGGAAAGTGAGAATGAGACACCAGAGATCAAATATTTATTCCCACTGAATTTACTACAAGAAATGTCCACAATATAGATAGCTAAAAGCTACACTCTGAAAACATAGAGGAAATAAACTCATCAGGGTCCTTTTCTTCACTAAATCATCTTATGAGGACACTTCCTTTCCTCTGAAATGTGGAATAATTACACTGACAACCCCCCCCCCATCCTTGCAAGAGATAGAGTATTGTTCATTTTGTGTCTATCAAAGACATGCAAAAGTGTTGGCAAAATCTGCAAACTCAGCCAAGAACAATCTCTCAAAGATAATTTAAAGAAAAGATTTACAGAGAATTATTGCAATAGGAAGTTGGTGGGATACTGTTAATAACTGTTCATGTAAACTGAAGATAAAAATATGGTTGCAATTCAACGTATAAAATACATTCAGTCTACATAGCTCTTATCTGTTGTACAGAAAAAGGTAATAAAGATGGACGAAAAGAGAAGCAGACATAATTTTGAATTTTCTAACTGAGAAACTCTTGTCTTTGACTTTCAAATGTGATGAGCTTTGATAGACTCTCTGCACTTCATCTCACCTGCAGTTTCTTTGATTCACTCCTTGATTTGTGTCAACTAACTCACTGACTTTTTATCAAGGTGTTAAAATATACAATGGCTTCATTAACTACCAAAGATTTCTGTCTCATTATGTAAGGCAGAAAAGCCCACTAAGCTGTCACTGAACAGCAGTCATTACTTCTGAGCTCCTGTACTTCTGTGGATGAGGGTGAGGGTGGCGATTGATTTACCACTATTTTAATAGATACTTGACCTGTGAGTCAATACAAATGTTTCACTCAGTGGTGGCAGAGGGCAAATGATCCCATTTTGTGAATGCAATGCACTAATACAGGTGCTCTAGTTTTCTCTGATTTCATGAGAGAGTTGTTAAAATTTTCTGTTGCTTGATATTTACTAATCTCACTACTTAAGAAATCCCTGGTATTTCAAGTTTAAGTGAATATCAGTGAAAAAAAAATAATAGCTTAACATCACTTTGTTATTCCTTAAGTACTATCCAGGTGAATTTACAACTAAGGAAAATAAAATCATAGAGCTTACTTGTACATATACATTTCCAGGGTTTTTTATTTTTTAGCAAGAAGATGTTAAGTTCAGTCAGGAGTATTTTTCACTTTTCAAATGCCAACATTTCAGTTCAAACCACTCAACATGATTTTAAAAATTTTATAGATTAAACCATACAGGTTAAATAAAAATTAAAAAGTATATTGTACCATTTTTACAAAAAAATTAGAACAGAAGTAGGCAAATTTCTGAAAGAACAAGATGAACTCTCATGGACCAAAGTGAGGCTGACTGGCCTGTAGTTACCCAGATGCTTCTGTTTGCTGTCTTGGAGACAGGAGGGACCTGTCCTTTCTTCCAGTTCTCTGCCAGGTCCAGCAGTTCATCTGCCCTTGCTGGTTCCTTGATTATCTGTGTCAAGAAACAGTTGGCAATGTACTTCAGAAACCTCCTGGATTACTTGTGCCCTGCTGTGTTGTTCCTCCAGCGTACATTGGGGTGTGTCAATTCTCCCAAGACGGCAAGGGCCTATGAGTGTGAGGATTCTTCCAGTTGTCTGAATAAAGCCTTGCCTGCTTGTTCCTCCTTATGAAGACAGTTTGTAGCAGACACCTATCACAATGTTCCCCACTTCAGTCTGCACACCAATTTGGCTGGCCTGTCACTCAACCAAAGAAAGAGCCCCATAAATCCTGCTGCTCTCCTATATGAAGGGCAACCCTCCCTTCTTACCCTCCCAGTCAGTCCTTCCTAAAGAGCTTGCATTTACTCATGGCAGCGCTCCAGCTGTTGCTTACAAAGTGTTTACATCTGCCCTCATGCTTTGATTGCTAACTCGGTCCACTGTTTCCTCATTGGATTGTTGACCATTCTATCCCTCCTGTCTTTGTAGTTTGTAGTTTAATGCTCTTTTCCTGAGGTTGCCCAGCCTGATTACAAAGATGCTTTTCCCTGCTTGGTCAGGTGGATCCCTTCTCTTCCAAGCAACCCTCAGAAATGGTCACATGGTCATAAAAACTAAAACTCTGTTGCCAACACCAAATGTGCAAACAGCTTTTGACCTCCAAGATCCATCCACTCCTCCCCAAGCACTTCCTATTCACCAGAAAGACCAAGGAGAAACCACCAGGCACCTAACCCTTCATCCTCATTCCCCAGAGATGTGCAGTCACTCTTTATTAGCTCCTAATACTGCTAGTGCCCACGTGGAGAAGAAATGTGGAATAATAGTCTATTCAGCTGCCAAGCTGGACAAACCTTTTCAGCTTACCCATGATGTGTTAGACCAAAACACTCAACATGCAGCAAATGTCGCCTGCTAGCAGGCTGAGTCAGCAGAGCAACCTCCATCCCTGCAGCAGGGAGTCTTCCACCATTTTTTGCCTTACCCTGCTAGTGCTGCCACAGGTCTCAGGCACAGGCAGCTCAGAGGCTTCGTTGTGCAGAAGTCCCTGCACTTGAATGTGTTGGGGCTCCTGCTCTGCAGGTCATAGATGCAGGTGGAGTAGGAACCATCATCCTGGTGCCAGAGTTCACAAGCTCCCAGCCTTTACCAACCTGGGCATCTCCATTTCCCAGCCTGACAAGCACAGGTGCTGCCTGCCCCTCCTTGGTCCAGCTGGAGGTTTAGGTTTCTGTGGTGCAGTGTCTTGAGAGACATTAAGTTCATCTCCTTTTTGTTATCCATGATGCTGTGTAGTCTGTTGACCTCCTCCCACAGATCCATTACTCATGTTGCAGAGCCTTTACCAGTGCCTGTCTCCTACTAGTGCTGAGACCATTGCCTGTGGTCCCAGTGAGAGGTCCCAGAGGTCACTGCAGCCTTGACCTGCAGAACTACACCCTCCCATTGGAGCTCATGCTGGGTAAAGGCTTCTGATTTGCCTGGGGGCTGCCAGGGATGCTGCACCATGATGCATGCCTACCATTGCTGAGCACACAAACTCTGTCCTCAGAAGAATTTCTGCTTCCACTTCTGCACAAAATGCTGCCTCTGGGGGCTACATCTGTTAGCTGAAGTATTAAACAGTGTAACTTATAGCAGAATTCACTGTTATGAAGATACATGATATTGATTAAAGACTCTCCAAAGCTCTCAAAATCCAACCTTACAAAACTCTGATGTTATGATTGGAAAGATACTTGGATTCAGGGAAAAATCACTGGTGCTAGAAACCACAGACCTTTAATTTTTCCTTGATCTATAGTACAGTCTTACAGGACACTATTGTATTTATCTCTGTATTCAAGTGCTATGTTGAAAATGCATTTTATTTGGCCTTCTGGAACCTTTGAAAATGTGTAGTGATAGAAAACATAAAATTAAATTAATGATAAATTAATGTAACTTAAGACGTTTCAATTCAGAAAAACATAGGCATCAAAGCTATTAATAAACTTGCTTTGCTTTGAATCTTTAGGCTTGTGATTGAAGAAACCAGAAACAAAGACTGCCTAGAAAACATGGTTTTGAGGAAAATCAGAAGACAGAAATGAAGCCTTAGAGTAGTCACTGCAGTGGTTCATGTAGTCAAGACAACAAAAATCTTGCAATGAATACAGAGTCAATTCCTTCCCACGGGGGTCTGTTGCTGAAATGAAACTTAACTAGTCAACAGATTAGTAAGATTTTCTGAAGGTAAATGTATAAAAGTAGGAATTGAATTAAATGCTGAAAGTCCTATAAAACCATAGAGGGGAAAACACTCAAATGATAAACTAATTTTGAAAAATACATTCCCAGAAGGTCAAAAACTTTGGAGAAAGGAGCTAAAATATTCATTATGAATGAATATAAACATATTTGCAACAAACAACAAATTCTCAGACAGTTATGTATGTGCTGTCAGGATCACTCATCAACAGTTGCTCTCTAGTCCTCTGTGCCTAATAGTAACCAGCCATCATCAACACACCCTTGCTGTTGTCTACAAATTCTGTTTTTCTATAAAGATCTATCACTATGTTGAAGAAATTCAGTCACAAATAAAAAAAAATTGCAACTTACATGAACCCAGAGTAAGTCAAGACATTTTCACAATTTGGTTGGTAACATTTTGTTCGTACAGTTTCAGAACAGGAAATGTACAGAGTTTGTTGAATACTTGGGGAATTAGTCAGCCCTTGGAAAAATATTCATTTGCAATGAAAGGAAAAGCATAGATGTAAACAACTGAACATGCAAATAGCAAGAATTCCTATTAAATACACCTGTAGAAGCCTTACTTTATGCTGGTACTTCTTTGGAATTCACTCCATATTTGTCCTATATAATTAAAAAAACAAACCCCAACAAACCTCCAAAGACAGAGGCATGTTTATCAGAAGTAATTTGACTCTACCTTTTCTGGTTTGCATTTCCACTATTAAAAGAGAGAAAGTAGCTCACATTCTGCAAAGAATGAAAGGCATGGCAGAGTAAAAAAATAGATTCTTTCAGTGTGCTTTTATGAAAAATGCTGTGAAAAAACTGTGCAGAACAATTATTTGTAAATCAAAATGTGACCAGATTGTGTTAGAAGAACAGATGATGCAACTGGCTTTTCATTTCTGGGGTCTTAGATTTAGTACCCTAAATCATAAGTATGGATGAGTTATTTAGTCAGATTCTAGCATTCATCTGTTTTGCCCAAAGTTTATCTGGAGCTATTTAAACCTAAGCATTGAGATGAGGTATGAGAGTCTGACATTAAAATTCACATGCAATTATTTATGTGACACTAGCTAACCCTTGAAATCCTGGTCTTAATTTGGAAATTAGTCAGTCTTCCAATTGTTTTAAAACTTCAGTCATGGGTATGTAACTCTTATGTTTTGGGTACTGTGGTATCGCCAGGTCAAAGATATTACTCCTCCAGCCTTCTGCTGAAGATATGTTTAAAGATGAAATAAGATACGTCTGATATCAATACACTGAGTTTTGTTTGAAGCCTAAAATACTGCCATAACATAACCATTTTGAGTTTCTGTTATGTATTGTTTACCTTAATTTGCATTAGGCTTGCTCCATATTAAGTAGGAGCAAGCTAAATATTTTTAGTAAAATAACTGCTAGAATTGCATCATTACTACAAATAACACATTTTCAAACTCTTTTAAGCCAGCATTTATTGAATTCAGTTGTGATACTGAATGTTTATACATATTTCCACTAAGGCTTTATTGGCATATTTATGACTTAGGATATCTGAGACTTGTTTTCACTGATCTTACTGTTAGAAATCCCTATTAAGGCCTCCTTATTGAGAAACGATTGTAGCAACTAAGATAAAATATGAAAACACTGTCTTGAAAGTATTTTCAAGCCAAGAGAGTTCTGGTGAATGGAGCTAAATCCAGTTGGCGGCTGGTCACGAGTGGTGTTCCCTAGGGCTCAGTTTTGGGGCCAGTTCTGTTTTATATGTTTATCAGTGATCTGCATGAGGGGATCAAGTGCACCCTCAGTAAGTTTGCAGATGACATCAAAGTGGGCCTGATTGTCGATCTGCTCAATGGTAGGAAGGCTCTACAGAGGTATCTGGACAGGCTGGATCGATGGGTTGATGCCAGCTGTATGAGGTTCAACAAGGCTAAGAGCCAGGTCCTGCATTTGGGTCATAAAAACTCTATGCAACTCTACAGGCTTAGGGAAGAGTGTTTGGAAAGCTGCCTTGTGGAAAAGGACCTGGCGGTGTTGGCCAACAGCTGGCTGAACATGAGCCAGCAGTATGCCCAGGTGGCCAAGAAGGCCAAGGACATCCTGGCTTGTATCAGAAATAGTGTGGCCAGCAGGAGTAGGGAAGTGATCATCCCCCTGTACTCGGCACTGGTGAGGCTGCACCTTAAACATTGTGTCAGTTTTGGGCCCCTCACTACAAGAAGGACATTGAGGTGCTGGAGCATGTCCAGGGAAGGGCAACGAAGCTGGTGAAGGGTCTGGAGAGCAAGTCTTATGAGGAGAGGTTGAGGGAACTGGAGTTGTTTAGTCTGGAGAAGAGGAGGCTGAGGGGAGACCTTATTGCTCTCTACAACTACCTGAAAGGAGGTTGTAGTGAGGTGGGTGTTGGTCTCTTCTCCCAAGTTAGTAGTGATAGGACGAGAGGAAATGGCCTCAAGCTGCGCCAGGGGAGGTTTAGGTTGGATATAAGGAAAAATTTCATTAGTGAAAGAGTGGTCAGGCATTGGAACAGGCTGCCCAGAGAGGTGGTGGAGTCATCATCCCTGGAGGAGTTCAAAAAACGTGTAGACATGGCACTTCAGGACATGGTTTAGGGGACATGGTGGTGTTGGGTTGATGGTTGGACTTAGAGGATGATCTTAGAGGTCTTTTCCAACCTTAATGGTTCTATGATTCTATGAATCTATTGCATTTGCAGATTCTGCATATTGTTCTTTTCTGAGATTTGCAACTGAAAAATAGAGTTTATAGTCTAGCCCATAGTCTGTAAACCACATTAACATTCAGGGAAAATATCATCTTTTTCAAATCTAGAAAACAGCACTTTTGAACTGATGATTTAATTACTTCATCCTCCCACAAATGAAGATATTACTCTTCAGTACAGCTGGTCACAAATGCAATGCAAACCAGCCCTTCCCATGGTACTCCAAGACAAGAATTATATTTTCACTGAATGTCTCCCCAGCATATCAATGAAATCAAATTTCTTCCTGTGTGTACAATAAACATACTAAAAGAAGTAACACATTTATACATACAAAATTTTCTGTTAATATGTTTTTTAAAATTCAATGGAAAAATCTGCTCACAAACTGCAGTATTAGGGACATCTGTCTTTATCAAATTTAAACTTGAGTTCCGTAAGAAACTTAAAAAAAACCAGACTTCCTCTATAGCAAAGTAACACTGTTTAAATGAATGTTTGGAGTCAGAGGGACTGAACCTTATACAGAGGGAAGACACTACTAAGGAAACTGATTCAAAGAAGCAAAACACTCTGGCTTTGCAAAGAAACAAAAACCTTTCCTGGCTCCTCCTGAGTCCCTTCTGAGAAAGCACTGCTCTTACCTCTGATCTGGCAAAACAAATACTAAGTATCATGTTTCCTTTGAGAAGTTGTTGACCTCTGTGTAGGCCACCTGTTTTTAATAATGGTGTAAATATAGCAGGGTTAAGCTCCTCTGAAATGCAAAATCCCTTCTCACCCTCAGAAGACTCTGAGTAAATACCAAAGCAACAAATGCAGGCAAAGCGCTATAACAAGCAGATAAACAAATATCAGCTGAAAACTGAGGTTAGTGCACTAGCCTGTCAGGAAACAAATGTGTGGAAGTTTGGTTAAAGATTTATTGTTATCAGTCAGAGCAGACAGTCCTAATTACACATACATCACTAAAGTGGCTGTTATTATTCCTTTGACAGCACCTTCATTCACTGCAAAAGGAGGAGCTACTATAGCAAGTACCATGCTTTCTTACAGATTGCTTAGCATGCCTTCACTAAAACAATCTTCAGCCTTATTCTCTTAGTAATTGTTTGAATGAGTATCATGCAGTCAGCCAATTAATTCTGGAGAAAGGGACAATATTGCATATCTTCCTTTTTTCATATTAATTAAAAAATCCAAATAATTTGAGTCAAAATGATGGGTATATAGAATAAAAAATAATAAGTTCCTACACCAAAACTGATAAGAACTTAGGCAAAATTTGCTTTTTGAGCTGGAATTTGGAACCTATATACATTGCTATAAGAGGTATTTTAAACAGAGAAATGGGTTAGAACTCACTAGAGACTGCTGGTTACAGACTAAGACTGAAATTTTCTGGGATACATGTCTTACTTGACTACAGGAGAAAGGTGGGAGGGAACCTCCAAAGGGAAAAAAAAATAATCTAAATTAAGAAACAATGTCAAAATGGACACAGAGTACAAAAGATAGGTGTTTTCTCTGATACATCAGGGAATAAGAAAACTTTCTGCATAATATTTCTAAAAATGATGCTCTAAAGCAAACAAAACAAGGGGTTTGGTGTCAGCTACTAACTTCAGTGGGACTCACAACTTTTGAATGGCAAGTTATTATTTTAGATACTGTCATTGGATCAATTTTAACACCTATTTTAGAAAACCTCTTAAATCCTGAAATTAATAATTTTTGTTGTGGATCCAGTGCTTCATTCTATGTGAATCTAGGGTTCTCAGTACTTAAAAAAAAAAGAAAAAAAACCCCAAACCCTACCTCAAAACAAAGAAACAACAAACTGTAGACATCATATGTCATCATTATTTCATTTATTCTAAACCTCAAGAGTAGTATTTCAGATAGGGAATTGACACCTACTTGCCAAATGATCACTATTTCTTAGGATTTCTTAGAACTGAGTAACTATGCAGTTATTTGCAACTCTTAATTTTCACAAATTAGAAATTAAAACCCAGCATTTTTTCCTTGGAGAAAAGTCAGGAGACATGCAAGATGGTCTAGGATTACTGTTCAAAGGCAATTGCCAATATTATATTCTAGAATATTTATTCAGGTCTAGATTGATGAAAGGTTACTGGTACATAGAGAGTAGAATGCCCTTTTCTCTTTCACTAAAAATAGGAATTCTCAGCCAACCAGATGATTTGCCAGTTCTTTGTTAATTTCATAATAAATGTATTATTCTTGTAAAGAATTTAGGTGTATTACTTTGGTTTAGTTTTAAAAGTATTAAAATCATGTAAACTTATTAGAAATTGCCTGTAGAAATTCTGGTGCAAGTACTAAAGTGCTACTTTACTGCTGTAACTACCACTACTTCCTTTTACAGATGTGTATTTTTTTGAACACCAAGAAGCGGCAAGGAAGGGAATACCACAAATCTGAGTGTGCCAGACAATTCTTTGCTGAAGAGCAAATGCTGCACTTACATCTAACCATGGGAAAAGACTGCCTGACTCTCTGAAGTATGCCTTCAGGGCAAGAAAGAAACTATCTCTGACAACTCTTCATAGAGATCCTAATTAAGAACAATGTCTCTTACCAGCAGATCATTTATGATCATGTTTTGGTACATATTTGGCATGAGTCTCACTGCGTAGCAGACTTACAAATGTCTCTGATCATGGTGCTGAACTATTTTGGACAATACTGTGCCTTAGTTTTAGAGATTATTGGTCAAAAATGTATTTCCCTTTGCAGAAAAAACAAGGCATCAGGAAAAACAGTGTGGTCTTGGCTGGCCAACTCATGTGAACTAATTTGTTATCCAACTCATGTGAACTAATTTGTTATAGAAGTGGTAGAAGCTTTCACTTATTAGCACCTGCACTTCCTCAGCACAAGGAAGTACAGTGCAAGTTCCTATTTGCTCGTATTCTGAAAAGAAGACGAAGAGAAGTAGAGGAAGAAGAAATGAAGGGAGGACGAAAGGGAGGCAAGGAGGGAAGGAAGGAAGGAAGGAAGGAAGGAAGGAAGGAAGGAAGGAAGGAAGGAAGGAAGATTAGTGACCAGAAAACTTATTATGATGCACATGCATAAAGGGGATGAATTAAACTGAGACAGATTTGACTTTGTATTCTCAACAGCTAATCAACATGTATTTTTAATACAAAAACTGAAAAGATAAAGCTATCCTCCAGAATAATCTGTTAGATTTTCAGTCTGATCAGGCATCATTCATTGTTTGTTTCCCTTGGTTCTTTTCCTCCATCTTCTGCTCCTACCCCTTTTATTTCTGATGACAAAACTGATATCTTTCTCAGTTTTCAGCTTTTGTCCCTACTCCACCTTCACTCTCATCCAGGCTGTTGTTCTCTTCTTCTCCTTCTCTACTTGAATAAAGTTTCTAACTCTTCTCCTATTCCATACGTGTACTGCATATCATTGAGAGGAACATCTCAGGTCACTGAATAACAGGGTCCTGCTCTTACAGTCAACAGTGCTATATGAAACCTCTCAAAAATATCACTGTCTGTTTTACAATCCATTAGATTATTACTTCAACAGAATGCTGTTCTTAAACCATGGATAGTTAGAAACCTTCACATTTTCTAGCTTACACATTCTCTGTGGAAGACTCATGTCTATGTACTTGTGCACTAGCAACTTTTCTGTTGCTATTCTGAATTCAGAATATATATTCTGAAACCAATATTTTTACAGAAACCATTGAGTCTCTTTTTCCTCAAAGCTAAAAGAGTTAAGCTCTTTGAGTATCTTTCCTTCAATAAACAGTTTTCCTGCACCTTTTAAATTCATCTCTCAACAGCTCTTTCTCTAAGACTGCAGCTCTGCCCAGAGTTCTAGCTGAACTTCCTACCAGCACCAACAGGACTCCAATACTCCCCTACTCCTTCCAGTGTAATTTGTGTTTGCCTCTTCTTTAGCTGCAACAATCTTGTTATGATGTTTAACTAATAAGGATGTCTTTTTCTCTTCTATCCTTTCCAGTTGAATGGACTCTAAAAAGGAAATTCCAGAGCTTTTCTTCCCCACAGCTTGTCCAGCATATTATTTTTAGGCTGCCTTTTTTTGAATGAGATCACCAGTCCACTCCATACATGAATTAGAACACCAAACAACATCAGTCAAGATTTCTCTGCAATTCATGTCAGTTTAACTGTTTAACCATGACATAATGAACCCTGTTACGTCATGGCAACATCTAGCATGGAGATACTAGGGCTTCTCAAGAGAATATTCCTATTATTGCTGTTGTTTTCTTAAAAAAACAAACCAGCATATTTTCTTCAAGCCTCAATGCTAAAAATGTCTTCATCTTCCTCCTGTCTCAACCTCCAGCCACCAGGGACAAAAACATCCTCCAAAAGAAAGCATACGTATACAGCCTGAGACAGACACACTCAACAGGAAAAAAAAAAAATCAATCTGAAGGTTAAAGTCTGGAAAACAGTTGAGCAGAAACACAGTACAATAATACAAGCATAAAACCAGGCATCAAGATATTGTAGTATTACACAGAAGTTATCACTCACAGATAGTTTTAGACCTCACAGTTTCCTACAATAAGTTCTGTTCAAGTTGCAAAGAAGACACTTGCAAGTTTGGTACTTAAGTCTCTCCTACTTAGTAAGATAGAATGCACTGTTTGCAGTTTATTAGTATCTGTTGCTTATAATTTAAAAAGGAACAAACAATTGCACTACTTCACATTTTGATGACTTCATTCTGGCTAAGCCGGGGAGAAGGACTTTGTATTAGGTTTGTCAGGGAGTAATGATCAAAGCATGATGAGAAATGAAAACATGGATGGCACTGTGGAAGTAGAGGGAACTGTACACCTTTGAGGGGTGTGGGGAATCCATTGTTGTCTTGGGAGGTTTGTTGCTCCTGGGAGATTTTTATCTGGGGTGGTGTGGAGAAAGTGTTGAAGATCAGCAAGCCCTTGTGCTGTTTGACCTTTCTGATCATCCACATGGGCATCAGTGATACTCTTGGGTTGACCCTTAGCATGGTAAGAGTGACTGCAGAGCTCTGAGGGTGACATAAAGGCATATCACACATAGGCACAGGTGGTATCTCCTTGATTTTTTCAGTGCAAAGAATCCATCTCAAGCACACTTACACAAATGATTGTGACTTGGGAGACAGGAAGAATTAGAAGCCTGTGCACAGCTGTAGACCTATGATTTCCCTTAGATTACAGAGCTGTGGTAAAGACGGCTCACATGGCTGGAGTGTAGTGATGGGTGGAAGGAGGATTTCTAGGAGGGACAGGCAGGAAGAAGAGGACAGGTGGTGCATTAGCCTAGGGAGAGAGCGAAATGCTAGGAAGATGGGATGGGTGGTGAATCCATTGAGTGCTTATGGGTAAGGATCAGAAGACAGATGACTGTGACAGACATCATAATAGGTGTCTCCTACAGGTCACCAGATGAAGAAGAGGACATAGATGAAACCTATTCAGAGAACTGAAGGAAGCTATGTAAAACCACAGGCCTTTGTATCATAGGAGACTTTAGCTACTCTAACATCTGTGAGAAGGGCAATGTGGCAGGCACAAGTAATAATAGACATGATTCTGAGCTGACTAGATGAGTCACTCTTCTGGACCTCTTGCCTGTTATCCCATTGGCACAAGAGCCCCTGTTAAGATCAATCTTGGGCCTTCAGTTTCTGCCCGAGCTACCGCCTTAGGTATACAACTGCCAGCTCTTTCTCCATCTCCATCTCCATCCTGGATGAGCCTTGAAACCATGCTTTAGAGGTGTTTCCAGCCCTGTCTCTGCCTTTGCTTCTTCCTTGACTCCCTGGATGGGTCCTGGACCTGGTTCACCCCTTGCCTGAGGCTGTCAAGGGACCCACTGCTATCACCATCCTACTCAGCTAACCCTGCTGGGGGCTATGAGGGGCTGTGGCCCAAAGGGGGTGCCCTGTTTGGCTTGGGACCACCTCCAACCATTATCTCATCCTCTACTGAGGGCAGCCCTGCTCTTATGGATGATAGCTCCTGTCATTCATGAACAAAGTGGATGTGGCTAAAAAGATCAAGAGATGCTAAAGTTTAATATCCTCAGTGAGCTGGAACAGTTAGCAAACAGACAGCAAAAGGCTGGTAAAGCTGGGTTTATTCAGCCTGGAGAAGAGAAGACTTTTGGGGGAGATCTTGTTGCTATCCTCCAGTACCTGTTGGGAAACTGTAGAGACAGAGTCAGTTTCTTCTCCAAATGCACAAAGAAAGAGCTAATGAGCAGAAGTTGCAACATGGGATGCTTTGGTAAGATGTTAGGAAAAATATTTTACCATCAGAGAAGTTGAATACTGGAAAAAGCTGCACAGAGAGGTTGTAGAGTCTCCATTCTTGGAGATACCCTATCAACTGAGCCTGAGCTGGGCCTTACAGGGCCTGATATATCCAGACCAGCTTTGAGTCAGGGGCTGATCAGATGATCTCCAGAGATTCTTCCCAAAATGCATCATTCTATGATTCTCTGATAAAACACATTGAAATTAAACAGTAATTTCTGAATGTCGTTATGTCAGAAAATTATTTATTATCAAAGTTTAGTCAAATAAACCTTTCCAAAGTTTAGTGCTGCCTTATCATTTGAGACTTTTCACTAGGAACTGTACCATTTAGTCTAGTTTTAATATGCTTGCTCATAATGTTACTTTTCTTACACCGAAAACTGCAGGTATATATTGTAGAATAAGATAACAGCTATTTCCCTTTAGAACTAAATTACAGCACCTTATACTGTATTTATACTAAAGATGATTTAGGCCAAGATAAGCTCTGTTCAATGAAATTGAAACATTTTTGTTACAAAGTAGAGTTATATTGCTATTAGAGGTAAAAGAGATGCATTCAAGACAAGTCCTTAATATCTTGGTTTTTTACTGTTCAGCAACAGTTTTAGTGTATGTCAAGCAATGGTTTTAGGATATGTAAGGTGCTAACAAGAAAGTTACTACAAACACTACTCCTATTCATAAGTAGGGAAAAACGAGTCTTCTTTAAATTAATCTTGCTGTAATAGATTGCATGAATCTTACCTTACTAACCCAGACCTCAGAAGAACAGACCATTACATGACAACAGCCTGCAATAACTAGAAAGAGGTAAGCAACTGGAAAAAGTAAAAACAAAAAGAAATTGCAAGGCTCATGTTTTGTGGAGAACTCAGTGCTGAAGCAAAAACCTAACTTTGAATTAGTTTCCACATGAGTTTTTTTGGCCTAAGAGTTACATAGATGAGTGGCTAACATTGACAATTTATATTTACATCCCATTGTCAACCAGTTCAAGAAGCATCCATCATTAATAGAAACCACAAGTCTAATCTTTTTGTGTATTGTAACAAGCATAATTCCATTTAGACAGAATGATTCTATCAGCCTACTACATATATCTTATACCAAACTTATTAGTTGAATTACATATTTCTTAGCCTGAGATCTTTTGGTTTTCAGCACAATTCTGCTGAAACTGGCTTTGAAGCTAATGAAACTTACATGACTTTATTGTTATTCTATGTGAACTGTACAAATAAGAAGAAATGTTATGCAACAAGGTAGTTTTGGTAGGACACATTTGGCCTCTTGGCAAAGAGAGCAAAATATCTTTCTTGGCAATGGAGGATGTTGAGTAACTTCAAGATAACACACATCTAATTTAGATCTAATGAAATTGATTTTGTAAGTCTACCTCATTGATAAGTGTTAACAAAACAGGGTTTCATTTAAAAAGTGAAAAACCGAAAATACAAAGATTCAAGAATAAAATAATGTAATTTGACCTAAGACATGGAGGTTGGTATGGGTTAAAGTAAGATTTATATAGGATGTTACAACTTTATTTGCAGTTTCAGAAGCTGGTGTTTCTGGATATTCAACCAAATGACTAAACATAAACACCTTCCATAGTGAATAGGATAATTGTTCACATTCCTTAGTCTGGGAATACCAAAAATATTTGAGGCATTATCTTTTCTTCCCTCATAAGAACCAAAGTCCTGGTTCACTTCTTCTAAACCACAAAATCTTCTAACGTACTTCCCAATTTTAACTACTTCCAAACTCAGTGAGCCACAGCTGTGAAGGCACTGGCTTGCTTCAGGACCTTTTATCTCAAAGGAATGACCTTTAGATAGCTCTCGGATAGAGGTTGTTCCTTAGGTACAACTGAGTTATGAAAATTTATCTATTCAGTTCTTCAGTCATGTCTTTGTTCTGCTGGTTCTAAGAAGATGCTTACCTTTAAGGACTCTGTTTTTCCTGAGACAGATTTTTTTTTCACCGAAAAGGTCTCCTTAATTTCTACTGATGAACGTAAGAGAATGTATTCTATGGCATAACTTCAGACTCTTGTAAATCAAATTAAGGAGAGCATTGGTAGTCACTGCTTGAGTCTCTCAAATGTCCAAATTCAAAAGAAATACAGACAGAAACCTTATCAGCTCTCAGGCTGAGATTCTTTGTTTGGTGGCTCCTCTACAAATAGTCCCTCAGTTTTCCTTCTTTGTTGGCCTGATTCGGTCTATATCTGGATACCAGCTGACCACATTCTATAGAAGACTTATAGTCATAATTATACAGGACAAAGCAGAAGAGAAGTGGGGAAATGAGTTACTGGTTTCCCAATATGGTGAATAGTGAGATATCTTATTGCTCTGAAGTTCTCTTTCCAAGAAAACACTTAACTTTGCCTTTACTTTTTCCCTGCTTATGAAGCAGTTTCAGAGAACAACATAGAAATAGTCATTGCATTCAACAAGATAGCAAAGCAATCATTTTATTTAAATCTATATTTGTTTCAGCTGCCAATTTGCAAGGATTTCTTCCTTACATTGTCTTATTAGTTTGTAATCAGTAAGTACTGATTTTGGACAAGTATTTGTGTTATTGAAAAATGAAAAAGGAAATATTACTAACAATATAGGAAGCTCTATATCATTTTGAAAGAAACATGTCTAAATTGATTTGACTGTGTGTAAATTGGCTACCACAAGGGGGTAACTGCTAGAAGTCCTTAGCAATACAAAGTCTCAGTATGAAAGCAGATAAATTGTACTGCAGGACTGAGAAATAAGTCCTATCTAAGCCTGGAAAGTCTGTAAAGGAGTATTTTTGCCACAGGAAATGCAGAGAAAGAGCTACTACCCAACGGATTAAACTGAAACTGATAAGGCCTGCTATACTCTTGGGAGAAGAAAAACAGACAAAACTAATAACCAGCAGTTAGCCTAGTAAGAAAAGCTTCAAAATAAGGAAGTTAGCTATTACAATGAGGGCAAACTAACTTAGTGAAGAAATGAGAAATCTGTAAAGGGAAAAAATAATCCCAACACAGAGGAAAAAAGAAATATTCAACATTTTACCAAACAGGTTGCAGATGAGGGTAAGAAGGAGTAGGGTTGAGGTAAAACCTTACTATGTCCATGGACAGGCAGGCACTAGTTGACTTCAGTAACCTTTGAATTATTCTATTACAGAGTGACACCTTGATTAGGAATACAAACACATGTGCATTTGTTTTACGGAGAATTTAGCTATATAGCTGTCATGGAACCTGTGATATTTATGCAATTAATTCTCTGAGGAAATATTTTTTCAGAATTACCTGTTCCAGATACTCCTAAACAAAGCACGAAACTAGAAATTCAGTCACAAGGAATTTGAAATTGGTAGCTGTTCTTTTTTCAGACAGTGTCAACAGTTCCTGAATGAATCATCCAACTGTTCTCAGACCCTGGCTGCTAAAAGATAAGGAAACTATTGTAATGACGCCTGTTTAATAGACACAGGTTGAGTAAGAAATATGGTGTGTAAATATGATGACCATGTTACCAAATCCCATTATCAGTACATAATCACACAGAGATAAAATTTGCTGAAAAATAATGTCACACATAGCCACATATTTGAGGGTTTTATTAATACTCTTTTCAACTTTGGAACACATTTACCAGAGAGAGTTAGCTTTTAAAGTTAAAAAGAAGTTTCTGAGGTGGCAACCTTCTCCCAGGAAGTCTAGTTTTAGGAAAAATTGCCAAAGATGAGAAAAAGCAGAACTGACAATATTTAATGAACTCATTGTAAGACTTGCAGGCAGGATTTGTAATCCCAGCTCCTATAGTAGTTCTTTTTGTACTGTCTGCTGGCCAGCATAACCTGATCAACTGTATATTAAAAACTGGTAATCCCATTTCCTGGATTAAGTTGTATATTAATTTGCCAGTTTAAAAAAATAACTATCACAACGTTTTCAGTGAATGTTAGTATTGCCTGAATACTCCCCAAGATCTTCTGTTATTTACAGCATACTTTATTTTAGGTCTTTTTATTTAACTATATGTGGAGTGTTTCAAGATAATTGCAATGATGGATAAATATATTCAGATTGTGAAAACATCACAATAAAAGAAAATCAGATAAATCCACACAAACTGAAAAGATTTCAGAGCAAAAAAATATAACAGGTCACTAGTGAGAAAAGAGGGAAAGAAAAAGAAAAAAAACCAAACAAACAGCAAAAATCAGGTAGGAAACTCTGTGTATCTACAGCAGTCAAACACATCAAAACCATTATTTTCTATTAAGTAGTTTAATGGGTTTTCTTTTTTTAATTTGTTTTTCTCTCCCTTAGCCAGCATGCAATTAACCTAAGTCTTTCCTTTATACTGACAGTTTTTCCAGGACATTGAAAGCTGTCTTCACTTTAGTCACTTCAGATTCTTATTTCATTCTCAGTTTATGTATGTATGTTTTTCATTATTTCCCCTAATTTCAGTCGTGGAAAGGTTGTTTAACTGAAATGGGCTAGCTTTATATCAGAGTTCTCCTCTGAATAAGGTAAAGACTGATAAGTATATAGTTGATGAAAAGACAATGAGGAGAAAGGAGATGTGAGATGCAGTAGAATAGGGTCGTTATCTAGATCTTCTTTACAAAGGCATGTAAAAATCAATAGTGAGAATGTTTTTGGTTCTTCCAACTCAAACGTTTGGGTTAGGAAAACTATGGTGCCAGAAGGGACAACAGGTGTTATGTTCAGTCATTTCTTCACTGATAAGTCTCACCAGAGAAGTAGCTCTCTCTTTCTTGATTTGGGCTTTGGAAGTTCCACAAATTTTCATTCTTTGTCTAGCATTCTTTTTTTTTTTTTTTTTTTTTTTTTTTTGTGAAAGAAAACAAAAATATTTCCATAAAGAATGCACTGTAATCACGGGAGTTAGAGGTTCTTTAAATATTCTGCATGTGCTCCTGTGGCATCATTTGGAACTAGAAATTTGGGAAGTTTCAGGCTAAAAAGAATATCCCATTTTACACTTTGGAGGATTAGAGACTACTTCACCCGGCAACATTTACTGTATAGAGGATGTAAGGGTGAGCCCACAGTGTAAATTTGAGATCACAAGCCAAAATTTGGGAAATTTTGCATCAGAATGTATAATTCTAAAACCTCTGTGAATGTGAGAGGAGAATGCAAAAGACCTTTTTCTGTATCCATTCTTCCCATAGGATTCTGGGTTATTCTAAAACAAATGCAGGGTAAGAAAAATTACTTCCACTGTGGAACCACTTTGGTTTGGAGGATCAAAAGTAGCACTGTACAATACCACCTGTGCAACAGAGAAGAGAAATGAGCTAGTTAGAAAAGTAGACCTGCGTATATTATCAATTATTATTTTGTAGATATTAAATCCACATGGAAAACAGGTGGAATCAAAACACATTGCTAGTATCTGTATTTTACTTCAAAAAGGACACTGAGTAGGATAATGAATAGAGACATGAAAACTTGAATTTGAAAGATAGTCAGAAACTGGATAATGTAATTTCCAGAAGAACTCAAGTAGCATGTAACTCTTCTAGATCTACGCTGAGCTTATAGTTCCATATTGACTTAGGGAAAAGCAGTTCCTACTAAACTGCTAAAACCATTCTCTGTGGCACTTTATGTTCCTTGGAGGTCACTGAATCAAGTAATCAATCTGAAGATGTTTAGCTTCTTAGATATAACAAGATCAGAACCCATGGTAGTCTGACTGCAGGCCATTAAAGAAGCTAATATTACACACACTGGTGACTTGAGGTTAATTTTATACCTGTCATGAGATCTCACCAAAAGCATTCTAAGCATTACTGCAAATTGCTGTACAATGACTGATTGTTTCCAAGAAAGGAAATACAGTTTTGAGGTGCTGTGATTTGCTGTACAGCCTCTGTTGGTGTGAAATAAAGAAGTATCACCATTGTATATTTACAGAGGAGACATCAAAGAGAAAGTAAAAACACTCCTTTTCTGCTGGATTGCTGGTCAAGGCTTCAGTGAAAATGAAAATGGGTATGTGTAAGAAACATAATCAGAAAATATAAACACAATTTTTGATTAACTAATATATTATGTACCCAAACAGCAAAGGTATGTGGGCTATGCAACACATCATCCTACATTTGTTAATTGAATACATATTCTCTGGGTCACTAATTTACTGATGGAAAGACTTTAGACAAGCATGGGATCAAAATCTAATATTTTTTTTTTTCATAATAAAAACTTCATTTAGCCACATTTTAGAAGAAGTGTGGACAACTGATAAGATATTAAATGAAAAATGGTGACAGTGGCCTTAAAGTTATGAACACAAAAAATTATTTGAATGTACTTATCTTTAAAATTGACAATACAGTTATTTGTACAATGTTTACATTAGTTATTTATTAATAAATTTGAAGTTGCTTGTTCTTTTATATAATTATTTAACTTTCAATTAAAATGAATTCTTAAGACTTAGCTAGCAACATGCTGTTTTTTTGGCATTTCAAGGATTGTATGGTATTATATTTTCTTTGCCCATTTGGTAGAAAAATTACTTCTTCCCTAAGCTCTGGAAAATTTCACCGTTCATAGGAGCTCAAAATTATTTCATCTAACTATGTAGATTACAACTTTTGTTTCTGTTCTTTGGTAAGTTTTCTATTATGTGTCAAGGTTTTTAAAAATGCAATGGACTGTTATTACCATATGAAAAAGTAAGGGGCTGCAAAAAGTTTTTTAGACACTCAAAATGCAGATGGAAATAATAATCTCTCTGAAGACCTTGCTTTCCAAACACAGAGAAAAGAAGAGCTGAAAACCATGTAAAAGCCTGGAATAGAAGAAAAAGAATGATCTAACAAAGCCGTATACCTCAATTACTTCCAAACCTTTGTTTTATACAAAGTTTCTGTAGAGAAGGTAGAGGGTCAACCTCACAGCCAATATGTTCATGGAGAAAATTAATGAAGGAATTGCAAAGAGAGACTGGCCAAGTAGGACTTTATGAAAAACTATGAAAGCAGATGAAAGATATTTAAAAAAAATGGTAAAGGCATTTTTTAAGAGAGGAAAGAAGAAAAACATATAAAAACTTTTTCTCACACTCAAGACAATTTGAAAGAGAAAAGTCAAATGTTAATAAAGGTACAGACTGAAGAAAGGGTAGTATCAATAGAGAAAAAGAACAAGAGAATTAACTGATGAAGAGACTAAAGGTGAAGGTAATAAAATGAAAAGTTGACAAGAAAAAAAGCTGATTGTAAGAAAGACACTAGTGAAAACTTGTGAAAACTACAGTGAACTAATACAACATCAGGAAGAATTCAGAATGCAAGACTAAAGGAACCAAGTCTGAGGTTGGAACTGGAGGAGAAAGATAAAAAATAAAGGAATTTGTAACAAAAACTGATAGGACAGAAGTTTATCGTTTAAAGGGAGAATAGGAAACATGTCTGTTTTTATGTTATTTGAACATGTCCTCATTATATTTAATTTAGAACAAGTGATTATTGCCAGGCAGATGTCCCAGTATTGGACGTAACCATGTGGAGGACTTAACGTGATGACTCACTGAGCCAGATCCTGCACACTTTGTTTTTGTAGATGATGGTAATTTAATTTGGTGAATCATTTTACTGATTTAGCCAGTTTCTGGTTTGGGGGATTTTTTCTTTTCAATAGTACAGTGACTCCAATGCCAGAGAAATGCTCTAGAAATGGCCATTCTTGAAATCACCCAGTAAAATACAGAAACTTGCATACAGAATGCATGCTAGCCACTGTACACTGTGTCAGTCTGTGGCTTAGTGTATAAAAGGCTCTGTAGTAATCTATGAACAACGATGTTATCCTTTGAAGCATTTTATTAGCTGTGTATTTCACCTTTTGCATGTGTTTTATGCTTTCTCTTGAAAGAAGATACCAGTCATCAGTCATTCAAAGATGACTCCATCGTAGTTATTTGTCATAATAACTGCTTTGATGCAAAAGTCAGTCATCAGTTAACTTCTCATCCTATTTAAGATATTTGTGCTAAATATATTTTTTAATGTACAGATACACAGATACAGTATCAGTATAGATAACATTGGAATCCTACAAAGTTGCATGACATTGTTCAACTAGGTAATTATACTTCTGGTGTTCTGTTTAAACATATTTGTACTAAAACTGTTGGAAAAAATTTTCAAACATGTAAGCTGGTATTAATTTTAAAAACATTTACAAAGATTAATTTTCCCCTGTTACTGATCTTCACATCTATCAGCTGTCAGGTGGGCTCAAATCTTGTAAATTTCATATTCAGGAAAAGAATCAGACTGACAGCAGAGGTATGTACATTAAAAACAATGCTTATGAGTGCCTGGAAAAAGCTTTGAAATCAAAACTCCTTAGCTCCCTACATACTATATCAACAAATTTTTAATCAGGTAAAAGCTGTAGTAGATTATGTAGGGATTAACAAATTCATAAACAAGATCTTATTTTTAATGAGGTATCCAAAAATAGATCGAAAGCATATTAGAAATTCTACTCCATTACCAACAATAAGCTGTTCAAAAGGAACTTCATAAAACTTCAAAACCCTGATATATGGCCAAGAACAATGTTCAAGGACTGCCAGGTCTGGCTTCTGAAATGAACTAGCAATATGTAAGGTCCAGAGACAGTTGCTAGCTGTCTTATCTAAGTGATGATTATGCTGATAATCTTTGAGGACTATTAAAAACAGAAACATTTAGAGAGACTTATTTCATGTTTAAATGTTGCATTCATGTCAGTTATCCAACAGACTGTACAACCCATTCACATTAAAAAGGTGTTTTTAGTCTTTTTAATAGAATGCTTTCATGAAGGAATCATTGTCTTTTGTGTAGCAACATTAGTGCCTGCTTCCCAGTATTTCGTCTTGAAGTCATATTCGTAGTATACACAAACAGTAAATAAATAAAAAAATACATAAATATAAAAACCAGATGAATCCGAGGTTTTGTAAGCAAAACCATAAGAATACAAAGTTTGGCTGTTGTTCAATAAGAAATTTTCTCCTGGGATAACTAACACACATTTTTAAAAGACAATTAAAAATAATGGAAATATTATTTGTAACGCTTCTAAGCTTACAATTCAAAGGGATGATACTGTGTAAACTACAACCTGGCTATGGTTTTTGCTCAACATATAGAACAAACAGACAAATACATTAAAAAAAACACCTGGATGATTGTTTTGTTTTTTCTTTGACAAGATGGTGAATGAAAAAGTTGCTTGATATGACATGATTAATGGGATGGAATTAAGAGCAAGATAAATATCAGGCTAGCAGGTTGTGTGAAATTCCATTACCAAACAATCCTTTTTTTTGAGGAATAACAAATAGTTCTGGAATATGAACATCCACATGTATAATTAAGGAAGTATTTATGCAAACCATAACTTGAGTCACAAGGTGTATGCTAGGAAGGATCTCAGCCTTTACATTAAAGCAGTAGTACCTATGGTTGTGGCATTTTGACATATGATCTGTCACTTATATTTTCAGTCCTAAATGAAATACAGGAAAGTGAGCCTTTCATTGGCTTGTTTGTCGTGATGACTGCCATATAGAAAAAAAAAAAATTAAAATTTCAACTTTGATAAATATTTAACTGCTCTTTAGGGCAACTTCAATAGAAGAAAAAGAACAAGCCATAGCAGGATAGTGTATAGTGTGTGAAGTACTTGCCAGGAATGCTAGAGACTAAGGCCAGCATGGTTTGAAAGAACCAAAATAGGGTGCAAATGCACTTAAACTAGTGGGACACTGGCAACTCTGAAACAGACCTTTCAAATTTTTTAATGTTGAAGCTGTACTGCTTTTTATTTTCTCTGGTTTTTCACTGAAATATCCCCTCTAAGATTATATGACTGTTCCAAATGTCCTTATGAAATTACAGGTAATTTTTGTGTAAGGAAAATCATGCTTTTCTTGTTTGTTAGAAATCTTCCATGCCTTGGGAAATCATGATAGAAAGAACTACTATGGGAAGGAAAACTGTACATTAAAAGTGTAAGGGGAGGTTATTAGAAGAGTGGTATAATCAGGAGAGGAAAAGTAAAGTGACGAAAGGAAATTACCAGAGTTGGGGGAAAGGGGCAAATGCTTAAATAGTTCCTACTTAACAATGTCAACAGCCTGGATTCATCCCACCTAATTTCAGGTGCTTAAGATTGTAGACTTAAACTACACAAACCAAATCTGGACCACAAATAAGAGGAAAGCTCAGAGTTTCAAAACTAGCAGTGCTGTAGTCCTTGTAATGTGTAGCAGATAACTGAAAAGATATGAAAATATGCTGGAGACAAAAAACTAATAGGGTTCTTCAGTCTTCACTAAGATTTTGAGAAACTCTGGTGACACAGCTAGGCAACAATGTGACAAATTCTGATCTTGAATGTAATTTTGTGGACACATATTTTATTGTTATAGAACAAAACTTCTTTCCTAAGTGGAAAGATTGATGAGCTGTGTCATAGATAATCAGTCAAATGCTGTAATTTTTTATCCTTAAATGCTCTCCAGGAATTTAAATACATTTTTATCATCTTTCTTCCATTCTGAAAAAATTAAGTTGTTAGTTAGAAAGATGATATTAGGATAGCCATAAAAACTTGTGTATACACTGACACTGCATTGCAAAGAAATAAACATTATAGCACTCTTTCACATTATTTTTAAGCTGTGAGGAAGGTTAATTTGCACACATGAAATATGCTGTGTTAAAAAGCATGAGTACAGTGCAATGAGTACACTGCAGTGTGTACATTGCTCCAGTCTTCACTGCTAAGGCTGGCCCTCAGGCATCCCAGCCCCCAGAGGAGAGAGAGAAAATCTGGAGAAAGGAAGAATTCCACTTGGTTGAGGAGGATTGGGTCAGAGATCACCTAGGTGAACTGGATCCTCACAATTCCATGGGCCCCGATGGGATGCACCCACAAGTGCTGAGGGAGCTGGCGGATGTTCATGCCAAGCCACTCTCCATCATCTTTGAAAGGTCATGGAGGACAGGAGAGGTGCCCCAGGACTGGAGGGTAGCCAATGTCACTCCAGTCTTCAAAAAGGGCAAGAAAGAGGACCCGGGAAACTACAGACCAGTCAGCCTCACCTCCATCCCCAGAAAGGTGATGGAACAGTTCATTCTGGAGGTCATCTCCAGGCATGTAGAGGAAAAGAACATTATCAGAAGTAGTCAACATGGATTCACCGGGGGAAGATCATGCTTGACCAACCTGATAGCCTTCTATGATGGTGTGACTGGCTGGGTAGATGAAGGGAGAGCAGTTGATGCTGTTTATCTTGACTTCAGTAAGGCATTCGACACAGTAAGGCATTCGACACTGTCTCCCGTTACATCCTCATGGACAAGCTAAGGAATTGTGGGTTAAATGAGAGGACAGTGAGATTGATTGAGAACTAGCTGAACAACAGAGCCCAGAGAGTCGTGATCAACAGGGCAGAGTCTGGTTGGAGGCCTGTAACTAACGGTGTTCCCCAGGGGTCTGTGCTGGGTCCAGTCCTGTTCAATACATTCATCAATGACCTGGACAAAGGGATAGAGTGTAACCTCAGCAAGTTCACTTGATGATGCCAAGCTGGGAGGAGTGGCTGATACACCAGAAGGCTGTGCTGCCAGTCAGTGAGACCTGGAAATGCTGGAGAGGTGGGCCGAGAGGAACCTCATGAAATTCCACAAAAGCAAGTGTAAGGTCCTGCACCTGGGGAGGAACAACCCCATGCACTGGTACATATTAGGGGCTGACCTATTGGAAAGTGGCTCCGCTGAGAAGGTCCTTGGAATCCTGGTAGGCAACAGGCTGACCATGAGCCAGCAATGAGCCCTTGTGGCCAAGAAGGCCAACCGTATCCTGGGGAGCATTAAAAGGAGTGTGGCCAGCAGGTCAAGGGAGGTTATCCTCCTGCTCTACTCTGCCCTAGTGAGGCCACATCTGGAGTACTGTGTCCAGTTTTGTGCCCCTCAGTTTAAGAAAGACAGGGAACTTCCTGAGCAAGTCCAACAGAGAGCTACAAAGATGAACAGGGGACTGGAACATCTGCCTTATGACAAAAGGCTGAGAGACCTGGGTTTGTTCAGCCTAGAGAAGACTGAGGGGGCATCTCATCAATACTCAAAAATATCTGAAGGGTGGGTGTCAAGAGGATGCGACTGGACTCTTTTCAGTGGTCCCCAATGACAGGACAAGAGACAAAGGGCACAAGTTGGAACATAGGAAGTTCCATGTAAACATGAGAAAAAACTTCTTTACTTTGATGGTGAAAGAGCACTGGAACAGGCTGCCCAGAGAAGTTATGAAGTGTCCTTCTCTGGAAATATTTAAAACCTGCCTGGTCACAGTCCTGTGCACCCTGCTGTAGGTGTGCCTGCTCAAGCAGGGGGATTGGACAAGATGATCTCCAGAGGTCCCTTCCAATCCCTACCATTCTGTGATTCTGTGAAGAGAACAGAATTTAATTTCATGTAACAGCTTTTACAATTTAGGCATTCAACATAATAAAAAGGTGAGCTACTACCTACCAACCACATAGAAAGAGCCATTAGAGATTAGAGATTCTAGAGAATCTTAAACTAGCAAGGTTTGCATTGTTTTGTTTTTTCCCCTCAAAGAGAGTATTATAAATGGTTTCACACAAAATTAACAAAAATTGCTATATTTATTCTCCATTTGGAGAGTTACACTTCAGTCCTTTGTTGAAGTATAAGACTTCTGTCATATTGCATTATAAGATTAAGCTTGAGTCTGAGTTTATAATGTGATAGAAAATTTGAGTTTGTAGGTAGGCAATACAGAAGAAAAGGTCAATCTTTACTGTATCTTGATTGAAAGAGTGTCTTCCTACAACTAGTAATAAACTGGTGTGCTTACCAGGTATGATCAATATATTTTAACTTTTCTACCAAAAATGTGTAATTAATTTTGAATTTCTGCAAGAAAGACATATCATTTCCCTACAGAGGTCTGGAGAAACAGCATACTTTTTATGCAGCTGTTCTGTTATCTAAAAATCATAAAATTTGTTCAGGATTTGGGTATGAATTTCCCTTGCTTTTTGGTTTTGGAATGACAACATTTGGTCTTACTCAAAGGGGATTTCCTGACATACAGGGAATTTAACAGAATATCCCTTACTTTGCTCCACATTACTTGCAAGACAGAAAGAAACATAAGAGTGGGATAGAAAGCAAATTTACGGTAAATTACAAATTCACAGGAAATACATTCAAGCTATTGCTCTAAGGGCCCTCATGTTAAGTGCAAGCCTTCCTGCACTGCTTTTTGTGGTCCCATCTCCAGCACGGACTCTTTCTTAGAACTCAGTGGCTTTAGACAACCAATTTAGGGCAGCTTTCCTGAGTATTTGCAGTGCATTACATCACCTGCTGAGTGGAGGGAAATGGTGATACATTTGTGTTGCCCTAAACCTTTAATCCTTCACAAGGTTCAAGTTCTGGAGTGGCATTTTCTCCATCAAGGATATATTGTATGAATAATAAACTGCAGAAATCATAATGCATTTTATGTTTCCCTTAATCTGAAGCATCATTCTTGGAAGCAGAGAATCAGCCTAAGTGGAGCTAATATCGTCTCAGGGCTCCATGGTGTATATTATAGTATGATGGCTCCCCAGAGTGATTCCACCATTGCCTAAGTAGCACTTTAAAGACAAGGGTGATTCTCAGGATTTCAGCAGAAATAATGACTTATTTTGTATACTTTCTGCAATTCTTTCAGTGAAAGAAATCCCAAGAATGTAAGAGGAAATTTGTGGACTCAGAGGAAGATGAAATTCCAATCAGAAAAAAAGTCATAATGAAATAATCTAATAAAGTCAAAAACTATATGGCTTACTATAATAAACTTGGGACTTCAGAAGAAATAAATTACACTAAAGCAATCACATAATAATTAATAGAAGAGAATTGTATGAGTCATAGGCAGTGTATTACCATAATAATTACAAAAAAGCACTAATCTCATTAAACCGACCTGTAACATGATTATCAGCTCACATGAATTAGTGGTCTGCTTCTCATACAGTAGAAGAAACCACATATGAAAACATTAATTATAATCAATGCAATGGAAAAGGCATGGATTTTATTATTTTATTCACTGTTTTTAATAGAAGAATTTTCCTTTCTTTTAAGAAGAGAGTAGGAAATCAGCTTTGATTAGTTTCTGCACAGGTATCATGTTAATAGCATCTACTTGGATCTCCTTAATTTTTTTAAATGTTGCATTCTTTTATTTACATTGGATACCAAGCACTTTATACAATTTTATTTGGTTTCCTAAAGCTGTGTTGCTGAAGCTATTTCTCCAGGGAGCCTTTCTTTTGACTATGCTACTCATGGCACTGTACACACCAGGCATCTCAGTACTGCTGGTGTCAAAACAACAAAGTGGAAGATACAGGAAGGAAACTCATTTATTAAGCGCTGCAACTAGAAACTGGGGAGGCAGCTATAACAATATTTAGTTAGCTTCTGTTTTCATCTGTGTTTTCTAGTTATTTATCATATAGGGCAGCTCAGAGAGATAGATAAAATTTAACATTTGTTGCAACAAAGTGGAAGTCTATGTCCATAGTGCTGGGAAGTGTCCTTATACTGTAAACACAAGATCAAATACCTATAGGAAAATCTATATTTGCCCTGGAATATTTTAATAGTTTTTGAACTACAAGATACTTAGTGTAAAAACTCATAGCTATGGCTTTTCAGCAGAATGATTATGGCAGAAATATGATAAAAGTAAGCATGAGTTTCCTAATACTGCCTGCTTTTTTACCTGTTATGTAAAAAAAAAAAAAAAAGGGGGGAAGGAAAAAACTGCTTAGGATGAGATTTTATTCACATTTTCTTAATATTGCCAAAAGTTGATCAGGTTTTTTCTCCTTGGTTACAAAAAAGCTTAAGATCTCTGCAAACTTAGAGCCAATAGCAATAATGGGAATATTTAAGTTTCACCTTGTTATATATAGACAAAGTTAAACTATACAACATTTCATATATATATATGTATCAGATAAAATAATACTCATACTTTCTAGCTTTATTGATTTTTGTATCTTTTTTTGATAACTCTCAAATTATGTATTTCTATGCAACTGCTGTACAGTAAAAATGAGAATAAACCAGAAAATATTTATGGAAAATATTCCATTACTTTTTCACATTCTTGCTTATACCTGGAAAATTATTTTTTTTAACATATTCTTCAGATACTACGAAATGGAACTTTCATGATGAATGTCAAGTGGGAAAGCTGCTAATCTATTTGTGACTCTCATCTGTGTCACTTTTTCAAAGCAGTCTGGATGGACAGCAAGCCTGCGACCAGCACTGAATATTTTGACTGCAAAATGCTTTCCTGCTTTGAAATACATGTCTGTGTTTCACATGAACCTTTATTTTTCATAAATGTCTTGACATTCATCTTGCAGAGGGAGACCATTATCCAGTGACAATGTTGAATTCCTTTTGACATCCTCTTTTAAGTAAAATAATAACTAGAAGGATAAAAGAGTAACAGATTGGAAAAGTGCTGTTCTGTATTATATAAATTAACAAATACAAGAGTTGGAATTCATTTTGTCTGTTACCTTTTGTTGTGAAAATATTACACAAAATCAAAAATTAGCTAAAAACCAAAAAAATCACAAATAAGATAAATCTTGTAATATTGCTTTGGGAAAAGTATAAAACATATCTAAGTGAATAAAAAGAAAATGAATTAACTATTTAACTAGATATTGCTTTTTTGAGCTCACCTACTATAAAGGCTTGCAAATTTTTTAAATTATATGCTTTTAGAATTATAAGGAAGTCTTTTATTAAAAATGTTCAGTATTATTCAACGGCATTAAGCTAATTTTCTCCAAGTGACCAGTCAAATTATCTATATTTGTTTGTTCTTTCGTTTCATCAATATCACTAGTACTTTCTGTCAGTTAGCTTATGGAATATGCTTCTTAATTATTTTAGAAATGCACAAAGACTGGTTTTATTTCCTGTTAATATTTTCTATTTCTTGTGTGTACCCATGAAAAAAAGAATGCAGTGAACATGAACATATCAAAAGGTAATGTTTTATCACTATACACTTAGAGGGTAGAACTTAAAAGCTGAAGTTTTTTATCCTCTCTCAGTGATGATGAAAACCCTAATGATGAAAAACAACAACAGTAACAAAAACTCAGCCAAGAAACCAAAAAAGATACAAACTGAGAAAAAGCAGCACAACTTTTCTGTGCTTCAAGAGATGCTACAAGATCTTCAGGAAACCAGCTGATACCACTGGATGCTAGAGGTAAGGCCTTAAAACAACTGTCAAGAAAGCTACTGTCCACATAGGTGTCAATCATAATGAAAATTATTGCTAATTTATCAAGGGGCCTGGGCTCCCTCTTCCTCACATCAACTCAGTAAATTTCAACATATTATTTAAAGTATTTGGAGATTTGCTCAGGTGGTGCTTAGTGTTCCAATTACTTTAAGATTTGGTAGTCTTGGACAGTCTGTCTGTTTCATATACTAGACAAGTGTAAATTCTGATATGGTTACGCTTTTGTTAACATTTCTTGACTCCTCATCAGGCATTCTGTAGCTTGTAGCTAACAAAAGATTTTAAATTGTCTCTTGAAAGTCTGGCTTATTTGTTCTTTATGCTCTTAATGACACAAGGTCTTTCTCTTGCTTTATGCTGTAGCAAAAAGTGAGAGTTCAAATGGAATAAGAGAATTGTATATAAAAACATATTAAGGTGCTAGAAAATAATTCTCTCTAGAGGCATTTTTGACTCATTTAAAGCTAAGGAGTATCAAGAGAATCTATGCAGGGAGAACTTCTGAAGAGAGTTTCTCAGGAGTTCCTTACCCTACAACTGAACTAAATGAAAATAAAAATTCTTAGGTTTGTACTGAAGAAACAGTGAAGTACATACTAATATTACTAATGAGTTGGACATCTTTTTCTTTCTTGTAACTTATTGGGTCTCTAGGCTAAGGGTTCTATACTCATAACATTGTTAATGAATATTGCTTCAAGTGCTTAGTCATCACATCTATGCTTTTGGTACCTTATTATATATAAGTATCCACTTCTGTAGGATTTTAGTATAACATTAAGAAGGGGAGGTGATTTCCCTCATACAAAACCTCTCTTAGTTAATATTTGTATCTCTACAAGCTTGTATTTGGTTAAGATGACACTATTTACAAGTTGTAAAGCAAAATTTAAAAACCACCATCATGGTATATGACCCTTTTAGTTATGTCTCTGAAATGTATATGTTATTAAACTGACATTCACAAAAGAACTAATTGATTTCTGGGTGTTCTGGTTTCATCTGGAATAGTGTTAATTTTCTTCCTAGTAGTTGGTGTAGTGCTGTGTTTTGGATTTAGTATGAGAATAATGTTGATAACACACTGATGTTTTAATTGTTGCTAAGTAGTGCTTACACTAAGTCAAGGACTTTTCAGCTTCTCATGATCTACTGACTGAGAAGGCTGGAGGTGCACAAGAAGCTGGGAGGGGGCACAGCTAGAACAGCTGACCCAACTGGCCAAAAAGGTATGCCATAACATATGATGTCATGGTCAGTATGTAAACTAGGGGAAAGCTGGCAGGGGGGCTGCTGCTCGGGAACTGGCTGGGCATCAGTCAGTGGAGCAATTGCATTGTGCATCATTTGTTTTGTATATTCTTTATTATCATTATTATTATTTTCTGTCCTATTAAACTGCCTTTACCTCAATCTATGAATCTTTTTTTTTTTTTTTTTTCCTGCTTGTCTCCACCACCCCACTGGGGCGGGGGAGTGAGCGAACAGCTGTGTGGTGTTTAGCTGCCTGCTGTTTTAATCACGACACTGGGCAAGAAAAGTGTGCATAGTTTTTCTTTCTATATCTAACTAGAGTTCCAGCTAAGGAATTGTTGCACAGTCTGTGGAGTAGGAGAAATGAGAACATATTGACAAGGACTTGTGCATTAAATCATATTCACTGTTTCTGATTAAACCAGCACCTTTTGAGGCTGGAGTACCAATCATTAATGTCATTATGCTTTTTGTTCCTTAATTGCATTCTAGTACAGAAGACTCATGGCAAAAAACCTGAATCAACCCAGAAAACCCCACAATTAAACTTGACTGTGTCCAGGTTCACAGCTGCACCTCTGTTAACATACATGCTGCGTGGGCTGGATATATGCAATGCTTGTCAGAATGTAAAAAACCAAATCTCCTTCAGCTTTGGTTATGTTTTCATTTGTTATGAGTTTTCAGGAAATTATGAGTTAGTTTTTAATTAACCCTACTAGAAGCAGCTATGATTTCAAATGCTGAATTATGCCTTCTCATTTCTAAGTCAACAGATGTTGACCTTGTAGTGGCAAAATTTCCCTCAGTGATATATAACCTAATCAGCATTACACCTTTCACTTGCATGAAAAGAACACTATCTAATTAGAGAATATGCTTTTTGAAAATGAAGGTCGAAGGTTAAGATTTCATTTAGGATGTATTAGCTTAAATATGCCTTTGGGCTATTCCTATCAGCTAGGCTTTTCATGGATTCTCTTAAAAAGATGTGGAAAGGACACTCCTAAAACTAAAAAGAAATTGATTCAATGGTATGTATAAATTCATACTCAATTTTTTTTAAAGCAGTCCTTGATGATTTGAAGGTTCAGACTACATCTCCTTTTGAATGTGAGTATTCAGCTTCACAGAACTACTGTATGAACAGTGATAGGGGCTTTGAGATAAACACATTTGTAAAAAGACAGGTATTTCAGGCTTGATCTTGTACAGGGGAAACAGGCACACAGGACTAACCAGTTTGTATCTTTACTCCAACTAACACCTGATACCCTGCACCTGTATTTTCTAGCATCTCTGTGGCAGCATGCCTTCCTCCAATACTCACTGCCACTGGAATCACTCTGCTTGAAAGGGAGTTCCAGATATTGTTACAGCTACCGCTTTATTTTTTTTCTTTTTACTTTGTGTTAGGAGGAAGACTGCTACAAGGAAAGACTGGCAATCTTTCTATCCAAAACCAGCCAGAACTATTCTATGATTAACTCCAAAATCTCCATGATGTCAAAAAGAATGTACTTGTAAACCTACCATATGAATTAGGAAATCAGGGAGGAGACGTTAAAGAGTCAAGGTGATTGGTTCAGGAGACAAGTATTAGCATTTTATAGAGGGGAAAACTGAGATGTTTAGCTACTAGCTTGCAGCAAGTAGATGGAGGTAGAAACAGGAATTGGATTCCATATGAAACCCACCCCTTCATCTTAAACTACTAGCCAACATTTTATTTTCCTTGCTAGCAAATGGATTTAAGGTTTAGTGAAGCCACTTCAAAGATTCTAATATTAGTGGAATATAGTAATTAAAAAATTCATTAAAATAACAAGCAAAACCACAGCACGTTGGAAAAAAAAAAAAAAGGTAAATTGTTTTCACAAGTAGAAGCAAGTCTATGTTAAAAGTGCCTTATAAAAATGGAAAAAAAGGAGTCCACTATATTCCTCTACTGATAAATGTTTTAAATCTCTGCAATTTGCTTTCCTTGAAACAGAACACCTTTAAAATGAAAATTTATTTCAGCTTTTTAATAGCCAATTTTATACACGCAGTACTTAGAAAACGATAGAAAAAAACAAACACCATTCTATCAATTCCTTCTGTCTCAAAGCAACTGGGTAAGTTGCGGTAGAAGCATCCTACAGTGGAAATAAAAAAAATGTGAAAAAAAAGAGGATTACATGATTTCCTTTGTTTTCTTCAACAAAATGAAGATATTCTGAGATATATAGTACCAGTTAAAAGCTGATTTAAACCAGAGAACTATCCAGTGCAGAAACTGAGGTTAGCCTTCTTCCATTTGGTAATAACTGTAGAGAACAAAAGCTTTTTTTCATTTTTTGTAAGGTTCCTCTGTATCATTTTTTCCTTTTTAGGTAAGAGCTTTCCTTTAGTCTAGCTGCTATCACAGCACATGTTTCTCGAATGTCAGGATAATGATTCAATCTCTTTACAAATGGGTTGTGTCTCAAGGGGTTGAGTTATTACTATGACTAAAAGAATATGACTACTTTCCTCATAAATTCATAGCAAATTCTATTTTTGAGTCATTAAACAGCTATGATCAGCTTACCACTGAACTTTAGTTTATGTTTGGGAAGAACAGAAGGTCATCTTAACTGAGATGAACATACATCTGAAACAGATTCATACAAGCCTCTTTGCACAATTTGTGACATTATTCTTGTTTGGTTGAGAACTCTGAGACAAGAAGGCTCCCAGCAAGTTGTTAGAAATTTATTCCATGTCATAAATATAACGTATCTATAGAACAGTGACAGTTATGAACACAAAAGAAACATGGTCTGCTTTGGTTTGAAACTGGGGTATCATTTTAAATTAACACTGTGATTCTTTCACCTACCTATCTAGCATTGACTTCTCTGAGGACAATTTTCAAAAGGTAGTTCATATATATCTGGAAGCTTGTATGCCTCGTTGGATAGCAAGAAATCGAACTTTTGGCACTTATTATTTAAGTGATCTGCCAGCTTAGGACTTCTGAGGTGAATAAATAGGTCTATATGGTATAATGTACTGTTGTGCAGGATATTTCACGTAACTGAACAAGTCAGCTGTGTGTATGTATGTATTTAATGTTTGTACATTAATCACACTATGTTTATAAAATAGTTTGAGAAATGATTGCATAAAATTGGCATTGCAAGGTTCTAGGCAGGTTTTACTGACAACATTCTAGATCAAGCTTGCCCAGAAGTGCGAACCTGCATTTTTAATGGGACTATTACCACTGTCAGAACTCTGCAGATAGAATTCAGCCTCAAACTTACAATGTTCATTGCACTCACTTGGGTTGCAAAAGTGTAAATGAAAATAGAATCAGGTATGAAACTCATCTAGGACAATATTCTATTTTAGTTATAGAAGCATACCTGCAGAAGAGGTACAGGTTCTACACTGATAACAAACATTAAAAAAAAACCAAACAAACCGCAAAAAAGCAGCTATGAATACTGGTAGCAAAAAGCCAAGCATGCATGAGGAAGACAGGCTTTTTTAAGGAACATCCAGAACTGACTTTAGACACAAAAAACCTCTATCTGTTTATTTCCCTTTCAGAGAAGGAAAAAGCTATCTGCATACAGATCTGACACAGACACTGAGCAGTATATGCTATATACCTCAAAAATATGGATGTAATCCAGGGTTCAGTCATGGCATTTTTACGTGGAAGAAAATGGATCCTACAAGGCTATTCTGTGTCAACATTGTCAGAAAACCATCAACTAACATGCTTTGCTGAATTTCATATTTAAAGGATCTACCTATCTCTGATGAGATTTGTCTAACATTCTTCGTCCTTGAAACTACCTTGCCCAAGAGGAATCACGTCTGGCTTCACCTAACACATCAAAATACTCTTGAACAAGATTTCAGAAAGTTCTGCACTACACAGTGTTGAGATGTTCTCGCAGTTCTCATGAGCCTTCTAGGATAAGAAAAGTACTTACTGACACAACTCTTTGTTTTCACTTAATAGTACTCAATGGTAAAAACAAAGCAAAACCCTCCCCCTAAAAAATAAATTAAAAAAACAGAAAAAAAAATTTCCTCCTCCAGTTTTTGAATATCTTTTCATTTCATATTTCAGAGATCAAGTAAAATCAATGTCATGAATATGAGATCCAAAATAAGATTTTATTTCATATAACAACTTTCACTTAAAGACATTGTATGATTTAAAAATTAATTCTAGAAAGTAAATGAATAAATAACAAAATTAATGTTACACACCATCTTTAACAGTATGATAATACAGGGCTAGGATGAAGAAACCACTATGTTCCATAGGTCTTCATTAAGCTTAAATTGCTTTAATTCCAGTAAAGTTGTAGGACTGAACTTCTGGCTCATGGAGTTTCAGGATTGGCAGCATATAGATTTAATGAACTATTCTTCTTGATAACATTCTACAGATAAGAGTTAAGTTCTGCAATGGATTAGTTCATTCTTATACTACTGTATTAATATATCTTCAGCAAAATCAGGGTGGATGAGACATCAAAAAGCACTACATTTCCTGCATGGACTGTCAGTAGAGGATGATCCTAATACTGGTCTAGAAGAATGCACTCTACTCTTTCAGTTAACTAGATCCACTTACTAGAGGATTGAGATAGAAATGTCTTAAGCAGAAAAAAGACTATACAGTGGAGCATTTGTCAACAATGGATTCATTTGTCCAGTGAGGTATCTCACTGAATATTTGGTTAACATTAAGCAATTCAAAATCTACTTGCTAGGGAATTATGTTTTCTAAATTATAGGGTCTCATAACTGGCAAAAAGCACAAACAAAGTATATGAGAAAAAATTGCCCAATGACAAGCTGCATTTTATGTGTTTTACAAGAAGAATGACAAATTTTAGTTAATACTACTGCTGTAAAAATATTTCAGAATTGTAAAGTACCTTTTCACAAATGTACACATTTGGGGCATTTTTTCATGTCAAATTGCATATCAAAGAAAGATTTTTAGTGGGAAATGGAAGCTGTCCTTGACAACATAACACAAGCTGAAAATGTAAAAGAATAAAACTACTCACAGTAAACATTCACAATTCTATCCAACGTTACTAGCCATAGTAATAATGAAGCAATTTTGGAAAGAAAGAAGCCACAAAGTTAAAAAGCATATAGAATGAAACAAATGTTAATATTGCTATGAGAATCTGGACAAAATAATGTTGGCTCCCTGAACAACTTAATAGACTGCAGACAGCACTGTCACTAGGGCTGCCAAGGGCTTAGAAATAATTGCTATAATGTGTTAGGTACACTGACTAAAAAAGAGAGATCATTGCCTATAATGCTAACTAACTAATTTGCCAAGCAATACAAGAACACAGAGCTGAAGTAATAAGAAATGTTAAGTTTTCACTTTTTCACAACAGTAGGAGAATATGGGATCATTTCCCATTACTTCTAGTCAATGTCTTGAAGAATAAATTGCATCCACCATGGAATAAAACACTTAGTGGGCTATAATAAGGCATCAAGTAGCATTCTTAAATTAGCAGAAAATTCCACTGATTATGCAAACTGGGTAAGCTCCCCAGAGAAAGGACAGTAGTTGACTTTCAACATTTTTAAGGAGGGAAAGACTTACAGCCCTATGTATCCCAAGGTGCATCGTATTTGGTCATTTAATAATGAATCATCTGTGTCTCAATCATTACATTGGAACTATAAGAAAAGAACAAATGTTCAGGTTAGACAGAAAAAAAGAAAACTTAGCTGCCAGGCTCTACAAATAACCACTGAGCATGTACAATTTTATTTTTCAGAACTTTAAAAATATTTCTGAAATATTTCAGCAAACAATAAGTAATATCCAGAAACCAGCATGATCCTTCTGTCAAATTCCAAGCCCCCAGTTCCAGGTAAAAGGTAGTTAGACAGAGCAAGGTGGGAAACATGTCCAAAGGTCAAAACTAAACTCTTAAAAATGTAATTTCTTGTAAAATAGTTATTTTTTTTTTCAGATTATGCTGATTGAAAATCATAGTAGTATAGATATGAAAGGAAATGGCCTAAAGTTTTGCCAAACAAAAATAAATTTCTGGTTTTGAAAAGATATCAAAAAGCACAAAACTGACTGACACAGTGTTTTCAAAATAAATTGTAAATCCAGTGCAACTGCCACTTCTTCAAGGCTTCATTTTTCTTGTCAGATATATTTTTCTCTTGTCTGCATCTTGTGCCATTAAATGGTGCTGCATAAATTGGTATTGTTCACCTAGGGAAACTGAAAAAAAAATGAACAAAATCCTTTGTTGATCTTATTCTTTTGAATTTCCATTTAGGAAACATGACATGTCTTGCTACTCTGAGTTTACCATAGCAATACCTAATCATCTGACAGATCTATCATATTTTGAAATTAGTACCAATTATTCTCAGTACATTTCTCACATGGAGGGTCTTGGGAGGTTACTCTAGACACACCTTTCACAACCTTTTGACAAATGTTTTCCACTGTTAATTCTCAGTGACATTTCTGAGTCTCTGTACTCAGCATATTTTGGGCTTTTGTTGTTTATTCTGTTAAATATTGGAGTGAAAAATGTATCAGAGAGTAATATTTTTGTCTGTTGAGCATTTTCAGCCTCTCACACATAATCATCTTTATAAACCATTTGTTGTATCAATGAAAGGCCAAATTTAGACCTTTTCCTTTGTTACCCAGAAAAATGAACACTAAAAGACAAACTAATCATGTAACCAAGGCAGTTGAGGAAGAGAAGAGAAGAGAAGAGAAGAGAAGAGAAGAGAAGAGAAGAGAAGAGAAGAGAAGAGAAGAGAAGAGAAGAGAAGAGAAGAGAAGAGAAGAGAAGAGAAGAGAAGAGAAGAGAAGAGAAGAGAAGAGAAGAGAAGAGAAGAGAAGAGAAGAGAAGAGAAGAGAAGAAAAAACCCTTGCATTACCATTCATGGATACTGCATTCTTCTTAGTGCTTTAGATAGTAGTTTTCCACCAGAAATATGACCTTCTATGCTTTGAAAAAGGACTGAAATTCAGCTACTTATCTGAAGGTGACAATCTTTGTTTGATGTACAGTAATACATCCTTCCAATCATGGAAATCATCAGACTTCTTTTTTTTTTTTTTTTTTTTTGGTGAATAAGGTCATTTTCAAATAGAAGCAAGTTTGAAAAGGCTGCTTGGCACCTAATAAATTTCACAATGAAGCTGAAATATCAGATGTCTTTGGGTGCAGATGCAGCTTAGATTACTGCTGTGCGCACAGCCACTTAAGTAACATCGGTACAATGCTGCCAACATAAAAAGCTACAGTATAGTAATTTGCATACCTTGTCTGGAGTCAGGGTAAGGTTGGAGCTAACTTTGGAAGAGGCTAGTACACCTTCAGAGGTCAATACCTCGCCATAGCTTAGACAAATGGGGAGACAGATGGCTCCTGTGGATGGCCTTAAAGAACACTGTTCAACATTATGGTGTATTATTATGATTCTCTGCCCTTCTTGCAAAGATCAGACTGTCTCTCAGAATAATAAATATACAGCTGAGGGTGTTTGGAAAGCCATTTTCCCAGCTAGGAAGAATTCACAATTCTATGAATTCTAGGTAATTCTATGATTTTTTAAGAATAAAACTGGAAACTACTGCATATCCTTGTTTTTCTCTAGTGTGTCTTCATTAAATTGGGGGCAACTTCTTTATTTCAATGTTAAACTCACCAATGATTTTTTTTTTTGTAAATCAGTCTTTTGGCTTCTGGAACATTCTTATGTTAAAGTTAAATTAATTCTAGCATAATGAAAATACATGTAAAACCTAATATTGTGATCTCAAATATATCAGTCAGATAACTATACACTAAAGTGCTATGAAAAAAAGGACAAATTTGTTAAACATAAAATTCTTTCATTTAAAGATTGAATTAAACTATAACTTTGAGTCTCATATATTTTATATATAAATCCTGAAAGCAAATTAACTTGTTCCAGATATTTCTATTTAACATAAAAACATACCTTTCAGATAAATTAATTGTTTGAATGCATTCTATGTCCAAAATAATAAGCTAAGGCCATTGGTCTCTTTACTATTTCATAGACAACTTTAGTTTGAAAAGATAGGATATTAGACTTTATTAAATGAGTGACTGCAACGTAATATACATTTAATATCTGTACCAGTCACCATCGCAGTCATAAAAATCTATAAAGATTAGATTCCTGTTGCTGTGCAGGCAAAGTGCTTTCAGTAGTACCACTTACATTATGTGCACTTAAAGTTCCATCTTTATTCTGAATTAAAAAAACTATTTCAGTATTAAGTGTACTAACACTGCATTATTTTAGTTAAAGTATCATAGTCTCATGTACTATTTAAGAATTGAAAATAAATATTTTAAAGTACCAGTAATCCAATAGTATTTTGCAAAACACTTAATGTTCTTACTTGGTGTATTTTCAGAACTCATTTCCCTGATGTTCCTGGTTCTTGGTGACACTCAAAATGTCCCTTTGTTATGCTGAAATAACTCAGAGTGTAACGTAACAGTGGAATATTTATAATTTTATTTAATCACAACATAATGAAATGGCTTTGAACCTTTTTGTTTCACCTTTCAGTAGGACATCTCCATGTAATTTAACAGTAATGGTAATGTTTTATACAGGTGATGTGAACCCAAAAGTTGTCATTATTTTGTAACTAAGAATACAATAAAATTGGAAATAGGAGAAAGCCCATATTCAATATAGTAATTAACATATAGGGCCATATAATAACAGTAGATTGAGAGGTTTCAGGACAGAAGAGTGCTGTACACTTTCTTTGAATGTACTGAACCACAAGATTGATGTGAAATGGTCTGCTTGTCAAGTGGAAGATGAAGCGGCTTGAGATCTGTTCTGTCTGATTCCACCTGCCAACTGCCTCAAGGTTTGTTACAGTGAACAGGAATTGTAAGAGTACAACAAACCACAGACAAAGGCTATGAGCATTTGTATTCCCAAGTATTTTGATGGATATTGCAGTACATTCCTGATACAAGGTGGCAATATGCCATTTGACAATCTCCCTATACTGAACAGAAAACATCTGGAAGCAGCAGCATGTGGACTGCAACTTGTATATCCAGCTTCTGTGCAATAACACAAAGCGTGCTGCCCAGCATTAGGTCCATATGCCTGTGGTTCCCTTTAATATAATTCTCAGGTATGGCAAAGAGAACTCTAAGGACTTCCTTTTGAACGCTTTCTGCAATCTTGCAGCTATCTGCATATTTACAATATGTGGACACTTGAGATTCCCAGAGTGTTCAAAAATCACTTGCTGTAGCTGCCCCAGCAACTGCCCTTTAATAATTAAAATCTCCACTGAAAGAAACCAAATGATGAAAGATATTTTACTAGAAGCTTAATTCCCATCTGCCAAATTTCACAGACATAGACCTAGCAAAACATATCTTAGACCAGTCAAAGTCAGAGAAACAAATTCAAAACTTGACAAGAAGAAAGCTATTAAAATTCTTAGATTCTAAAAAAGTACCTTCTAGAATGCAACACAATGCACTAAATACCCTCATGGTAACTGTGGAGAAAATAAAAAACCAATGTAAGCTAGAATTAATTCAAGCAGGCAGTGGATAAAAGACACAGTTATGAAAGAAAAAATTTCACACTTTTTCTTAAGTTCTGACTTGGATTTGTTTCTCAAGGAAGACCAAAGACAAGACATAGACGTAAAATTCACAATCCCCATGGACAGGACCCACAAATATACTGATTTTATGGGATACTAGAACTACATTCCATCCACTTCTAACAAAAGCTCCAATGGTCCAGAAGTGGTAATTTCTGGGATCTGTCTTTGACATATGGGATTAATGATATTACTGAGTCTCCTTTTTCTAACTCTACTTCCTTCTCTTCAGCCAGTACTTGTTTGAGATGCAGCTAACAGTTGTCAAAATCTGCTTGGCACTGAATTCAGTCCCTCTCTATCAGATATTAATATGGGATTATGTGATCAAAAAAGACTGTATCTGTTGATCTAACAAAAGATCTGACCTCTGCCAGTAAATCTTACCTAAGAATTATTAACTTGGGCAGACCTTGTTGAAATGTGTTATAACCTAACCTCTGCTCCTTTCAACAACCTGATGCACTGCTTACCTATAGATCTAATGAACCAGATGTAAGTTACAGAGAAAAGATACACTACTAGTTTGTGTAATATTTCCATATGTGCAGTTACCAAGTTGAAAATCTGCCCTTAAAAATTGTTTAAGTGGGTTATAAATTTGATTCCTGTTCTGAAAGGAGAAAATGCTTAAACAAAAATGTGATATTGTACTGCTATATGCAGTTACCCACAATTCAGCAGACAAGGTTTGAAGTAAAGAAAAAACATTTTTTTTCTAAGAATATAAGATACAGTACATATGAAATAAGAAAAAAATGTGAGAAAATGAGATACATATATACAATTTGAAAATATTAGTAGTTCACTCAGAATCTATTACAGGTATGGCAGATAAGAAGCACCACTTGCTGTAACTCTACAGTTTCACATCAGACGCTACATAAAACAAAAGAAAATTTCACAAACCTGTTACATGAACCAGTTTTGGTTCATGAACAAGTTTTGGTACCCAGTGTCTTTTGCTATGTTGTTCAAGTTTATGCACGGGAAAAGATGGGACCAGTTTGGAAGAAGAGTGCTAGAATGGTAAAGAGTTTTTTGATGGTCCATTAGTGGCCAGTAAAGAATAGAAACCTTCAAAGCTGGGAAAAGACCGGTTTTTGCTCTAAGAAAAGAAGCAGGGGCTAAGCAAGGCAGGAATACAGTCAAGCACAAAGATAAGACACCTGCTGTGGCTTTGGAGAATTATATCCCTCCTGTATCACACAGGACCAGGGGCCAGGGACCGGGGATCATCTAGAAACTCAAACATCTCGTAAAAGGATAAGATTCAAAATTTGGCAGGTGGAAGATGCCTATATTCAGCCCGACTTTCTGAAGAACCTTCAACCCTGACTAACTGATTTGGGCATCTAAGACTATGAAGAAAAGATGGGCAAGGCAAGGAAGGGAAGGGAAGGGAAGGGAAGGGAAGGGAAGGGAAGGGAAGGGAAGGGAAGGGAAGGGAAGGGAAGGGAAGGGAAGGGAAGGGAAGGGAAGGGAAGGGAAGGGAAGGGAAGGGAAGGGAAGGGAAGGGAAGGGAAGGGAAAAAAGGCTGGATAGCAGTGTGTTATATCAACAGAAGGCATAAATAGCACAATGTCTTGAGGATGCAATGTGAAGTGCAAAGCAGAAGGAGCTGGCAAATCTCAGCTGTGAAACTGAAGAATAGAGGAGAACTTAACCCAATATTGATGTTGATAACTTCAGCAAATGTCTATTTACTGACACAGTTGATAGTAATGAAGAAGGAGAGGAGTTTAAAAGCAAGGTAAGCTGTTCAGTGTGTGGTATGTTGAAACTATCACTAAAAAATTTGATGAAAATTGTGGACAGGAAGACATAGATGTAGAACTGGATGTGCAATAAGAAGACAAGATGGATTTAGGAGTCAGTAAGTAAAAGCTATTAGTTGAAACTGTAGGAGGAAATGAGATCCTCAAAGGGTGCAATGAAGGTCCATAGAAAAACAGCTGGGGAAGAAGAAATGGGCAAGCTGAAGATGAAAGTGAAACAGCTTTGCAGAAACCAAAAGAATGGTAACTGGAAAATTGCAGTAAGTATATTCAGAAAACCACAATGATTGAGAAGTTTAAGGAAGTAAGACACACAGTATTGACAATGGAGGTAGATTGAGAATGAATACAGGAAGAAAAAATTAGGAGGGGGCAAATTAGCTTTACTCAGAAGAAGCCACCAGGGAATTCTTACCAACAGTTTCTTTGGGCAAGAAAAAGTCTCAGTATGTGTTGAAATTTTTGCTTAAAATTTTGTTATGGCATATTTATATTCCCTATATTATAGGGAAAAAAGAAAAAAAAAAAGGAGAAAAAAAAAAGAGGAAACACCTTTCTGAGTTTCATATGTTTCTTCCATAGGCTGAATTAGGAGCAGAGCTAGGCAAGCTGGCATGCATCCTCCCCCCGCCCCCCCCCCCCCCATTTTTTTTAAATAAACAGTGGGGGAGGAAAATGGATATTATTAAAGAATTATTCTTCATGGCAATACAAATTATGGGATATTTCAACTACCTAGATAAAGATTTTCTCAACTGCTTACAGACAGAATTTTTAGGTTTCTGCTCCTCTAATTTTTCTTCAAGGACTCTAAAGTACTAATTATCCATTAACTATTCCAAACCTGTGAGAGCTAAAGACAAATTACAGATAAAATTATTGCATATTCTGGAAAAAGTTATACATTTGAAATGAACTGTTACAAAGGCATCTTAATAAATGAAATTATTTCTTTTCAAAGATTAAAGCATTCTCCTCAAAGAAATATACGGTACCCTAATAAATACAATTTTTGCTCTATGTTGGCCTGGCACTGTGGGGTCTCAGGGCCTGGCTGGGCTGGCCTTGGCCCCTGTCACATTTTAGCTTGCCTTAACCAGCGTCTAGTGGCCAAATGACCATTGTTGAATATGTTGGAGCTCCAGCTCTCTGAGTGCTGTATCTGGACAAGGTCTGAGGCTCTCAGAGAGTCCCAGTGTGACCAACAATGGACCCTTATGTCCATGGAGGCTGGAGAAGGTGATCATACACCTTTCAGGCTTTAGCTGGGAAGCAACAAGAAGGAAGCATGTTGTGACATTGAAATGTATAAAAAGAGATCTGCCCTGTTAGCTTCAAACTCCTCTCAGTGAAGATTTTGAGAGACTTAACAGCTATCCAAAATAACACACCACCTCTCTGTTTTCAAGGAGTCTGAAGTCTCAACCTTAGGACCTGGGGTGAAATCGAAAGAGTGGATATAGTGGAGAAAATGTGACAGGTACTATCAAGTTTTCTTGAATAACAAGCTTCACTATATTTATGAGGCTTCACTGTATTAATCTGGACTGCAAAGTGTGAGCATTGGTATAACCGGACTAATAAATACCTATTTTATTTTGATTAGGTGCTTAAGATCTTAATTGTCCTAGCAATTATTTCCTAGTTCTATATATATAACACTCTTCTTTTTGGCCATTATGATACTTCCAGTATAACAAATTTATACATTGTTTATGTGTACTTGCACAAATTAATGTGCACTTGGATTCAGAGGTAAAAGCTTTTTTTGATAGGTGAATAAATATATGTAAACTGGTTGAATTTACTGTATTTTTGGTAGAGTAGTTAATCATAATATTAATGGAATTTAACATTATTATATTTTAGGCAGCCACCGCTATCTCTGTTACCTCTGTTGAAAATTAAACAGTCATAACAAAATAATTTCAAGGAAAAGTATACTTTTAAATACAGTTTTTCTGCATTACTTGCACAAACATGAATTTTGTGATTTAAAGATTTCTAAAGAAGGCTATAATTACAAAATATTACAGGTGATTAGCTTTAAAAAAAACATCAGGGAGCAGCTTGTATGCTCTTTTCTACTAACTAGAATAAATATCCACCAACATATCATGGAGAAAAATAAATTGGGGAATATATTTGAAGGAATATTATGAGTGAGAATCCAATGGTCTAATGTGAATTTTAAGTACTGAAATTAAGACACAGGTTATCAGAAATATCAGCATACCTGAAAAAAATTAACTATTGTTTTGCAGACAGAGAATGAAAGCCTAATAGGTTTTCAGTGACATTATTTCATTAAAATAGATTTAACCCATTAAGTCTCAAAATATTTTTATCCTCTATTGCAGGATTTGCTTTTAAACCACTACTTCAACATTCTGCCAGCCTCATAATTTCCTGGCACATGGATCAATATATTGCTTCAATATTCATGACAAATCAGGTAAATACAAAAGGCAAATAGTTTTCTTTTTCCCAGTTTCCCCTCACAGTAGGTACAATATGACATCAAATGGCCAGCAATAATTAGAAAATTCTAAATTAAAAAAAAAAAAAATAGAGCAACACCATGCCTGTTATGGCTTAAAGCCTGCAGGAATCAGTTTGTTCAACAGCTGATTTCTTCCAAAAAGTTTCTTAGTGCCTTCCCACAATCCAGCCTCATCATAGAGCTGCACCTGGGTCTTCTACTTTAATTCATCACTTCATCCTTCACATCTTATCATGTGGAGAGTGCTTGAAATAAAGCCAAATCTTCCAAGAAATTATTTTTAAATTATAGTTTGTACACATTCTCAGATTAAAAATAAAAACTAAAATAATAGCTAAAATCTAAATAAATAATATGTATAAATTTCCCCAAGTCTAGACAAACCTGTCTTACTAAAACACCTGAATTGTCCCTGTACAGGGCTGCCTCCTTCAGTGTGGTTAATAGCGTGACACTTCAGTATGTTCCTCTCCATATGGCATAGTCAAAAGACACTCATTGTGTTGAAACAGGTTAGTTGCACTTCCAGGCTTTTGACTGGTTACTCTAACCAATATTGATCTTCCAGGAATTCTATTGTTTCCTCTGTATCAATTTAAAATAGGAACATAGGTCTGGTGGAGAAATTCCTGGACAGATGAGTTTGGTCATTTTCTATAGCTGCAACTGTTGTGAACTCTTCTATTAAACTCCAATTTGTTAATTATTCTGTCTGAAGGCTGCTATTGAGTGTTTTCTTCTGGTGGTCATAAACTTGTTTCCTGGCTGAATGTGTTCAAGGCCAATGCACATACATTTCTACTTGGGCAAATCCTGCCCTTTCACTCCTTGTGTGGTATTTACTTACCAGCTGTATTTCTAAATAGCAGTAATTTCACTTCTCTGACTTTGTTTTGTAAGAATAAATTATTCAGATCCTTTTAATTATATAAATTCTCTAGTCTAAGCTTATTCAAATGTAGTTGTTTCCAAATTTATTTTATATTTCTTAAAAAAAGCTGAATTTACATGTGAGATTAGTTGGATTATTGTCAGTGTTTGAGCATGGCATTAGTATTTTTCTCTCGCTACTAAAAATAGCACCTCATCTGATTAATTATTTTAGGTACTTCCTCTTGTTTTCTTCTCCATCTAGCTTACAAAACCCGAACAGACCTCAACAGTGGCTACTAGCTCTGAAATGCATGATCCTGCCCTTTGAAATATGAAATTTCACCCCATTTGTGTTACTCTGACCCTTATGAGAGTCAGGTTCTCCATACAATATTCTGAACTTCTGGTAGTGTGTCTCAACTCTTAATCAGAAGGGTCCTATGTCTTTTGCCAGAGGAACTAATGAAGATATTAAAGAAGATCATAAACAAATCTTTAAATGTCTCTGCTGGATACTCATTTCCAGCTCAGTGATTTTGTATTTTGAAACAAACTTGTGTCATTTTCCCTGAGAAGTTCCTCAATTGCCTTATAATTCTTGGATTACTGTCCATATATTCCAATGCAGTTATCAAAAATGATTCAGTGAAATCAAAATTTCAGTTTAATCTAGTCTTAGGAGAAAGTAGTAAAATAAATTTTGTGCTATCCAAGAATTAGCAGTCTGGGTTCCCTCAATAAATACTAACTGTACTTGAAAAAAGGTTTGGAATACCAGATATTTAAAATAAAATAAAATAAAATAAAATAAAATAAAATAAAATAAAATAAAATAAAATAAAATAAAATAAAATAAGCAGCACAGCAATTGGACACAATGCACAGAGATATGCTTTCTCTGTAAACAGCTTCTGAAGCAGTCATCATTCTTGTGCATTGTACTTAATTTCTGTCAAATTGGGTTCCAGCAAAAAAATATTGGAGGGGAGGTTTTTTTACACAGGAAATTCTGAGAGTTCACTGAGCCTACTTCTAGTATTTCTATTCTCTATTACATTTCTTAACAGTGAACATATATCTAAGGAAGGAACATTTTTCAACCAAATAAATGGATACAGCTCTAGTTGGTGCATTATTTTACAAAGCAAAAAACGATACTGTAGCTGTGGAAATGGATGGTACCACACACTTTGAGAATGTGTGTAATTTAGTTAGTGAAAATGTTGTAAAAGGCAACAGAAACCTACTTCTTTTTTAATTCAGACCAATGACCAAATCTCTTTTGAGAACAGCATTTACTAATGATAACTATTCCACATATTCATACTGGTTAAGAAGTCGTTAATAAATTCCAGTGGAAAATATGGACAGGGGAGAGTAAGATGAAAATGTGAATTATCACAGTGCAGTTGTGCACTAGTAATAAACCCCACGTATATATATACCCACCTGCAACGGAATGCACTCAACTACTGAACTAATATATTTACTACTAATAAAAATCAATGTTATCTACACTTTATTTTAAAGTTTAAGTGAATAATTTCTGAATACATACACACATTCATGTTTTTCCAGCTCTTCAGGACGTGAGAACACCTGGCTTATGCAAGTCTTTAGTTGTAGGGATGGGGGTTTATTTTGCTTGATTGTATGGTGGGGTTTTTTTTAATTGAAAAGAAAGAAAAGTGTAAAACCAAAGAAGTGAGACTGACCTTTCATGTCTGGACATTGCTACAAGCACTTGAGATAAATATGGGAGGTAATGTAGAAATTGGAAAGGCTCTTTCATGTTAAAAAGGAGCGTTAACACTTGTTTGAAAAATACTGTAAACTCGGGCAAGAGTTCATATTCTAAAGCAAATTTTATAAGTGACAGATTTTCCTTCTTTTAGTATATCAGCACCAAAGCGATGAGAAAAGGATGTATTTTCAATGGCTTTTTGAAAAGATGAGAGTGCAAACAATCCTATAAAACCTTACACAGTAGTGGCTTGAAACTACAAAAGTTAAGTATGAAAGCTACTTGTTTTAAAATACAGCTGCCTACATTTTGAAGGCACAATGAAGGAGGTTCAAGAAGCACACAGGGTTTCTGAGCCATATTTCTGTGTAAACTTGTGAATCTTGTACACCTAATTTTGCTACCAGAAAGGCTAGAAACAATTGGTATGGACAAGCACACAGGCAAGCATAAGGAAAACTATGAACTGAAATTTATGGTTTGAATGGTAATAGAGTAAAATTTTATTGTTGCCTATCAGATAAACAGTTGAGTAGTTGCCTCAGTTTCTGTTTCAATGATTTATAAGAAAAAGTATTCACTCATTATTAAGCAAAACTACAATATTTCAGTACATCCCAACATCTGATGCTTAAGGCTACAGTTAGGAAAAAAAACCCAAAAGAGTTATGGCATGACAGGTATAGCTACTAATTTTTTTTTTGCTTTTTAGTTAATGTTGTCCCTTAACAAAAGTATCATAAAAATTCTGGTTCTTACATAGCTTTGTACCACCAGTAAACAACACTCTACTAAGCAATCTTTCAGAGATTTGTGATGTTTGATGCACATTTCCCCTTTAAAAGCATTTCAGAAAGGGAAAGATACATTGTTCAAAAAGAAAATTTGGATCCTGCATCAAGGAAGAGGACTTGGAAAGTTGTTGTCCTTCTCTGTTTCTAAATCAAATGCCAGTTGGTACATACTCCAAAACTTACCAATTTGGACAATTTCCAACACATAGGCACCAGGGCTAACGTGTTCCAAGAACACAGAAAATAAAGGGAACAATATGAAAAAACTTGGAAAAGACTTGAGAATTTTGCTAATCATTTAAGATTTATGACAGTTGTGTTAAATTAGAATGCTTGTACTAGCCAGAAAACTGAGGACTTCAGCTTCTATAACAGCATATGTGGATATTGCTCCATTAAGGAGAGTAAAAGAGTTCTTTAGTTTAGCAGTAGTCTTTTGCTCTTAGTACTGTATTTAGTTATCATTTAGACAAAGACTGTTCTCATAACTCTTAAAAAACAAGATGTTGTTTTATTGTTTTTATAAAACAACATAAGGCAAGCTAGATGTAGGGCTTATTATAATTTGCTTTGTAAGGGGATAGACCTCTTTAACAGAGAGCACTGCAATATATTAGTGAATGATATAAATCTAATCATATATGCTCTAATAAAACACAAAGATTTTCAGTTAAGGAAGCGGTTACAAAACAGAAAAATACATAAACAGTAATAAAGACTGAGGAGAAGATCCAAGCAGCCCTTCTGACAAATACAAGTTTTGTATATTTTTCAGTGGGAAAAGAAATCTCCATTTGAATGACCTTTTCCTTTGCAATAGAATAAAATTTGTGAAGTGTTTGTCTTGCCTGAAAATTCCAAATGGGGCAGAATCTTTATTTCTCTAGTATGAAAAAGAATGTACTCCTAGTTTTGCAATTTTTTCCCCCCTCCAAGGAGTAGGCACACTAATTATATCAGCATTTTTGTGTTTTGTTTTGCTTTGTTTTGTTTTATTTTGTTTTGTTTTGTTTGTTTTTGTTTTTGTTTTGTTTTGTTTTGTTTTGTTTTGTTTTGTTTTGTTTTGTTCTAAAATATGCTCTCCATTAATTGGGACAATACTGACAATACTGTCATTGTAATGGACATATCTTTAAAAGCACTGATTCTTCTCCTAGCCAAATGTGTAGCATTTATAACAGATCACATAGCTAATGTGAGAAAAACCACAATGGTATTCTTAAAGGAGTTCAAGATGTTAGACCATATGTTCATAGACATGAGATGTGCCTTGTCATGTAAGTCATTCTGTTGCCAGGAATATTGTCATAGCCCAAAGACAATATGTACCAGAAGACCTGTGATTGGCTAAAGGATATTGAGAGAGACAAAAACATTTCCTAAATCTCTGGCATTTACTGGCAGTTGAAACTCCAAGGATTTTGAACTATGATAAAAAAAGTCTAGTAGATGACTTCAGAGAATTGCATGGAAAGGAATTTAGCAATAGATAACTATGTATCAGCTGCCTATTTTTATGAACACAAACCTGTCATCTCTGTTCACACTGCTGTTGTGTAAAAATCTATTGCTTATTTCCAGGCTTCCTCATTCAGCTGTGCATGAACAAGTGAGAACATGTGCATAAATATAAGAGAAAAAAACCCATGTCCTGTTTCAGGGGTCCCATTAAGGATTTTCAATACAAGATTATCAAAAATATTCAATGGAGAATGGAAATTGAAAGAAGTTTCTGTGAAACATTAATCTACATATGTTCCTTCCTCAAAACAAATGCTCTTTTCTCTCTCTTTTTTTCCTCTTTCACTTTAAGATTTAATTCACTTATCCCAAATGTCTTTGAATGTATAACCTTAAAATACTGTAACCATATGTTTTGGGAAAAAAAAAAAACAAAACAAACCAAAAACCACAACAAAAGCAAAACCATAAAACCCACAAAAAACCTCTACATCTGGTGCTCTGAAGGTATATCTAGGATCTGTAGAGATAAAATGAGAACTGAGTTAATTTGGTTAGTGAAACCATTGTGTTTCTGTCTTACTTTATTTTATTGAGTTGTACCATATTTCTAGGAGAACAAGAATTGTACTAATAAGAAGAATTTTGTCTTGTACTATGAAAAAAAAAAAGAGGAGAAGATTAGAAACAGATTATCCTAACATCTTTTACAAGAGATACCATAATCCATTGTAATTAATTAAAAAAAAAAGAGAGGAACATAGCCAAATAAAAACAGTTTTAAAGGTGTTGTTGGAGTGCTCTTTTCTGACAGAATTATCGCAAACTTTTCTGGGTATGTGTTTTCTTCTCCATGAGGCCAAAATTACTTGGTGCATATTTACATGTATACACATTTTATTGCTGACTCTGTTGTGAATATTAAGCTAGAACTACCTGCAAAAGGAGAATGCATAGTAACAATGCAATACTGAAAATATTCAAGAGTATCTGTGTATCATCTACAGGAGATTCATCACATTTTTTAATGCACATTTACGAAGACAAACTGTTCTGAGAATATTCTATACTTGCAGAACTATTCCTGATAGTTCATTTTGCAGATGCTTATTGTTTTTTAGTTACTGAATATGAGAATATTTATTATTTTTTCAGAAATACTTTAAATGTGATGGCTTGATATAGTTAAAGAACTTTTATAACTTCTGCAAGCTAGAGTGCACAATAATAAATAACAGGAAAAGGAAAAATATCAGCTTATGAAAAGTAAGTGCAATTTTAATTATTTACTACCATTGTCAGGATGAAGAATATCTCAATTAGAACAATATTAGAAATCATTATTATAATAAATGAAAATTACATAACAGCCATTACATAAGATTTAAAAATACTTTTTCATTATCACTGAAACATACAACTGCTTTATAAAAATCTGTTGATTTTGGAGCATGCTCTTATCTGTTCTAATAAATACACTTTTGTCCTAGGAAATAGTCCACCCGTATTTTTGCTTGGACCTGTGTGAGAATGAACCAGCTGACAAGGCCACAGTGAAAAAAAATCTATGCATGGAAAAGAATATACATATGTACATATATACACAGTACATAGAATAGAAAATCTGAGTATTTTTAATTCCAAAAAAATCCAGATAAAATATTATTTTAAAATAATGGAACAACCATATCCATAAGATCTTTTCAAAACTGAATAAAACTTTCTAAAAACTGCTACAGCATGTGTAACCCTATGCATTTACAGATGAAGAAGTTTCTACTCATTTGCACATTGCCATCTTAGATAAATGTATTCCTGATGCACAGTCACAGTTCAGAATTCTGTTCTTTTTCTCTCAAACAGCCTCATGAAGATTAAAAATTTACTGAAAAGAATCAGAGTTTATGTATAAATTAATGACAGAGTTGTGGTAAGTTTCATCTACTCAGAGGACAAGAATGATGACACTTTCTGACAGTAACTTGAATAGCGATCAATTCATGAGAGGGTTAGATGACTTTACATAGTGATTTTTGACTTCGGGGTCATTTTCTCTGTCACGATGGTTGAACAAGCTGTCTTACTACTTTGACCAATGACTTCTGAAGCCACAGGTCAAAGTTTAGATTTCGAGGCTTGGATCAGGAACGGTGGCAGTTCCCCCCTTTTCGTACATTTGACCTGGCAAAGATAGCTCTGTGATGTGCAAAAGGGCTCCTCAGGAAGCTAGAGGTATTATTTGTATTTAGCAAGAGATATTAGCTACTCGAGGTACCAAACCATGGAATTTAATACCTATGAATAATTAAAATAGACCTTCAAGGCTGTGGGAGAGAGATGACTATTTAAGCCTCTACAGGGGGACTGTGTTAAATGCAGAATTTCTATATTGTCAATGAACAGATGAATTTAAAGCTCGCAGTCATGGTAACACAATGCTTAATAAAGTCAAACTTTAACAGTTTCTGGCTGTAAAATAAGTATGAGGTCATTAATGTCCATTGGAAAGCCTTGTTTAGCTCTGTAAACAAATCTCTTATGAAAGGAATTTAAGGAAAGAAGTAAACCTGGTCGTCTTTTATGGAATCATAGAATCATAGAATGTCCTGAGTTGGAAGGGACCCACAAGGATCATTGAGTCCAAATCCTGTCCCTCCATAGGACAACCCCGAATTTCACATCATGTCTCTGAGGGTGTTGTCCAAGTGCTTCTTTAATATTGTCAGACTTGGCACTGTGACTACCTCCCTGGGGAGCCTGTTCCAGTGTTCCACCACCCTCTGGGTGAAGAACTTTTTCCTAATATCCAACCTAAACTTCCCCTGGAACATCTTCCTGCCATTCCCTTGGGTCCTATCATTGGTCACCAGAGAGAAGAGATCAGTGCCTGCCACTCCTCTTCCCCTTGTGAGGAACCTGTAGACCATGATGAGGTCTCCCCTCAGTCTCCTCTTCTCTAGGATGAATAAACCAAGTGACTTCAGCTGCTCCTCTTACAGCTTCCCCTCTAAAACCTTCACCAATTTCGTGGCCCTTCTCTGGAGACTCTGCAGTAGCTTTGTACCCTTATTGTGCTGTGGCACCCAAAACTGCACACAGTACTCAATGTGAGGCTGCACCAGAGCAGAGTAGAGCAGGACAATCATCTCCCTCGACTGGCTAGCAATATGGTGCTTGATGCACCCCAGGACATGGTTGGCCCTCTTGGTTGCCAAGGCACACTGTTCAACTGAACTGGCTCATGTTCAACTTGCCATCGGCCAGAACCCCCAGATGGGGCTGCTCTCCAGCCTTTCGTTCCCCAGTCTGTACGTACATCCAGGGTTGCCTTGCCCCAGGTGCAAAATCTGACACTTGCCCTTGTTAAACTTCATACAGTTGGTGACTGCCCAGCTCTCCAGTCTGTCCAGATCTCTCTGCAGGGCCTCTCTGCCCTCCAGAGTGTCAACAGCTCCTCCCAATTTTCTGTCATCAGCAAACTTAATTAGTATTCCTTCAAGTCCTGCATCCAAATAATTTATGAAGACATTAAAGAGTACTGGCCCTAAGATGGATCCCTGCAGAAACCCACTAGTGACTGGCTGCCAGCTCAATGTAACCGCATTTAGTATGACCCTTTCAGCCCGAAACTTCAGCCAATTACACACCCATTGCATTATGTGTTTATCCAGCTGTATGCTGGACCTTTTGTCCAGGGGGATACTGTGAGAGAGAGTATCAAAAGCTTTACTGAAATCCAAAAACATTACATTGCCTGGCTTCCCTTGATCAACTAGATGGGTAACCATGTCATAGAAAGAAATTAAGTTTGTTAGGCAGGACCTTTCCCTCGTGAACCTGTACTGGCTGGGACCAAGGACTGTGTTGTCTTTCAGGTGTTTTTCAATAACTCCCAGAATAATCTTCTTCATAATTTTACTAGGCACAGAAGTGAGACTGTCAGGCCTGTACTTACTGGGTAATCACCTGTTGCCCTTCTTGAAGACTGGGACAACATTTACCAGCTTCCAGTCAACTGGAACCTCTCCAGATTCCCAAGACTATTGAAAAATCTTTGACAGAGGTCTCACTATGACATCAGCTAGCTCTTTAAACACCCTTGGATGAATCCCATCAGACCCCATCGACTTATAGGGATCTAGCTGGAGCAGCAAGTCCCATACAAGTTCAGGGTTTATTAGGAGTTTATCATTCCTACAGTCAAGGTTCTCTAGCCCAGGGCTCTGGGGGTCCCAGAGCCCATCATCAGTGTTGAAGACCGAGGTGAAGAAAGCATTAAATGTCTCTGCTTTGTCTATGTCCCTGTCTGTGAGGTGACCATGCTCATCAAGTAATGGGCAATTGTTATTTCTGGCCTGCCTTTTGCCATTAACATATTTTAAAAAGCCCTTTTTACTGTCCCTTACAGTACTAGCCAGCTTCAACTCCAGTTGAGCTTTGCCTGCACAAATTTCCTCCCTACAGTGGTGAACAGCATCTCTGTAGCTGTCCCATGTCTCCTGACCTTGCTTCCACTAGCCATATATTTTCTTTTTTCATTGTATTTCTATAAGAAGATCCCTGCTTAGCCAAGCTGGCCTTCTGCCTTGCCTGCTTGACTTTCTATATTTTGGTGTTGCCTGCTCCTGTGCTCTTAGGAGGTGGTACTTAAAAAGTGACCAGCACTGATGGACCCCAGCGCCTTCAAAATCTTCTCCCCAGGGAACTTTGCTAAGTATTTCCCTGAGAACCTGAAGTCTGCTCTCCTCATGTCCAGAGTTGAGATCTTTCTGGCAGTTTTCCTCTTGTTACCATAGATTTTAAACTTGTCTGCTTCATGGTCACTGTGACCAAGGCAGCCACCAATTGACACTTCACCCATGAGACCCTCTCTGTTAATAAGGAACAAATTGAGGAAGGTACCTTTCCTGGTTGGTTGCCTTAGTGCCTGTACCAGTAAGTTATTGTCCAGATGGTTTAGGAATCTTCTGGACCTGTTTGTACCAGCTGTGTGGTATTCCCAGATGACATCTGGCAAGTTGAAGTCCCCCATAAGGACAAAGGCAGATGACTTAGAGGTTTCTCCTAGTTCTTTAAAGATAATTCATCAGTGTCATCCTCCTGGCTGGGTGGCCTGTAGTAGACTCCCACAACAACATCCGTTTTATTTGTCTGTCCCTTAATCCTTACCCAGACGCTATCAGCTGTGCCATTGCCAGCTGCAAGCTCCATGCATTCCAGCTCCTCCATTACATACAATGCCACCCCCCCCCCCCCCCCCCACTGCAGCCTTACCTGCCCTGTCTATCCCTCCTGGAGAGGCTGTAACCATCCATCATGGTACACCAGTCACAGGATTCATCCCACTGGGTTTCACTTATACCAATTATGTCATATCTCTGGGACTGGGCTGAGGTTTCCAGCTCCTCTTGCTTGTTCCTCATGCTGCATGCATTTGTGTAGAAACACAAAAGTGTGGTTCATTGTGCCCATTGCCATGTGGAGCAGTCTGAAGAATCTCCCTAGCATGCAGCTCCTCAAACTTTGGCATGCCAACCTGTTGCTCATCACTGACTAGCCTGGTATTGTCCATTCCCCCCTTCCAATCTAGTTTAAAGCTCTATCCATCAGCCCTGCTAGCTCCTGAGCAGAAATGCTTTCCCCCTTCTGAGAAAGGTGCATCACATTGGATGTCAGTAGACCTGGTGATGAATAGACCATCCCATGATTGAAAAAACCAAAGTTCCGCCAATGATACTTGCATGGTGAGTTCAGCTTTTTAGTCCAAGAACACATTACATTTGTTACTTCTACAAGAAAAGTAAAATTTGATCTTCCAGATAGAAATGACACTATGACATAATTGTGACTTCATTTACCACTTAGCTCCATTATACTGTGTTGTAGCCTAGAGCATCAACAGCTGGCTACTTAATGACATTTCTTCACTTAGCATTGGCCTTGAAAAAGAATGTCAACTATCCTAATAAATGAAAAAGTGTTTCTGAGTTTCACTGTCCCTTGTTTGCTGGCTTATCACCATGGATATGAGTAATCCAGGTAAAGGTGGCCAAATTTTAGCTCAGCCTTGGAATCTAAAATAAAAGTGTAGGAAAGGGACTGAGGCACTGCACATTGTATTGTGGCACTTGCAACTCCCAGTTCATATCGGTTGTTCCTGTTTCTCCAGGCCAGCACTGAAAAGAGGCAAGGCCATTCACAGGCAATGGAAAGACCTAGAGAGTGCAACATACAGAGTGGGAACACTGGTGAACAAAAATCTGGTGGCTGGTAAACTGCCAGCTTTAAAAGTCAAATAGTATTCCTGAACCCATGAGGAGGAAGATTTCCCCAAGATACATGTGTGTTGTTTAAACTATTTTGCCCAATACAGGTAATGAAAATTAATATAAACACTCAAACATGCTTGCATTCTTTCCTGTCCATTTTTAGAAGTCTGATATACACCTACAAACCAACTAACTCAGATCAGCCATTATCTGGGAACAGACTAAAGCCATTTTCTCAGAAAGCCAACACTTCCTATCTTTTACCAAGTGGATGAGTTTGTGGATGGGTGTACAGTATAACCTGAAGGTGAACAGATTGAAGCTATTGAAGAGTTATCAAGTTAAGAAGAACTCTGTTAGCAAATCCCTCTCCTGTCCTGTCACATGCACTCCCTGTAACTGAATGAAAGAAAGAGTATCAGTTACTCAGTTACATAAATCTCAGTCCATGGTTTTACACATAAAGACACCAAAATATTCTGGACAACTTACAGAGAGCAAGGCAGATCCAGAAACTGCTGTATGTCATTACTGTGAGATTTCAAGCTTTGGAAACAGGTTGTTTTATATAGTCTTAACTATTCGGGTCAGAGAAGACATTTTAATGAAATAAGTTTTTCTCAGAAAAATCTGTCTCCAGTTTTCAGCTATTTGTAGTCTTTATTACAAGTGGTGGTCATTATTTTTCTGCACTGAACATTCTTCTCTCTTCCTTATGGTGAATGACCAGTAAGTATTCAGTGATATTCACACTTTCCAAAAGCTATTAGCTCATACCTTGCTATGGCCATAGGAACAACATTTCAGGTCCTTCAAGAAAAAACTAGTGATATTAGAAGATTGTATTTTGTCTCCTAGAAAGAGGAAAGAAAACTCCTTAAAGACAAGGGCTAAGAAGAATCTTCATCCTTTATTGGATGTGGGGGGAAACATAGTGACAAAGGATGAGGAAAAGGCTGAGGTACTTAATGCCTTCTTTCCCTCAGTCTTTAATAGTTCTCGGGGTACCCAGCCCCCTCAGCTGGAACACAGGGACAGGGAGCAGAACGAAGTCCCCATAATCCAAGTGAAAATGGTTAGCAATCTGCTACACCACTTAGACATACACAAGTCTACGGGGCCAGATGGGATCCACCCAAGGGCACTGAGGAAGCTGGTGGAAGTGCTCACCAAGCCACTTTCAATCACTTTATCAGCAGTCCTGGCTAACTTGGGAGGTCCCAGTTGACTAGAGGTTAGCAAATGTGATGCCCATCTACAAGAAGGGCTGAAGGAGTATGTGGGGAACTACCTGTCTGTCAGCCTGACCTCAGTGCTGGGGAAGGTTATGGAGCAGGTCATTTTGAGTGCCATCACACAGCATGTACAGGACAAGCAGGGGATCAGGCCCAGCCAGCATGGGTTCATGAAAGGCAGGTCCTGCTTGATTCACCTAATCTCCTTCTCTGACAAGATGATCTATTTAGTGGATGAGGGAAAGACTGTGGATGTTGCTTACGTGACCAGTAAAGCCTTTGACATCGTTTCCCAGAGCATTCTCCTGGAGACTCTGATGGCTCATGGCTTGGATGGGCATACTCTTTGCTGGGTAAAAAACTGGTTGGATGGCTGAGCCCAGAGAGTTGTGGTAAATGGAGTTAAATCCAGTTGGCAGCTGGTCACAAGCGGTGTTCCCCAGTGCTCAGTTTTGGGACCAGTCTTGTTTAATATGTTTATCAATGATCTGGATGAGAGGATTGAATGCACCCTCAGAAAGTTTGCAGATGACACCTAGTTGGGTGGGAGTGTTGATCTGCTTGAGAGTAGAAGGTTCTGCAGAGGGATCTGGACAGACTGGATCGATGGGTTGATGCCAGCTGTATGAGGTTTAGCAAGGCCAAGTGCCAGATCCTGCACTTTGGTCACAACAACCCTATGCAACTCTACAGGCTTAGGGAAGAGTGGCTGGAAAGCTGCCTGGTGGAAAAGGACCTAGGGGTGTTGGCCAACAGCTGGCTGAACATGAGCCAGCAGTGTGCCCAGGTGGTCAAGGCAGCCAACAGCATCCTGGCTTGTATCAGGAATAGTGTGGCCAGCAGGAGTAGGGAAGTGATTGTGCCCCTGTACTCAGCACTGGTGAGGCCACACCTCAAATATTGTGTTCAATTTTGGGCCCCTCACTACAAGAAGGACATTGAGGTGCTGGAGCATGCCCAAAGAAGAGGAACAAAGCTGGTGAAGGGTCTGGAGAACAAGTCTGGTGAGGAGTGGCTGAGGGAAAATGGGATTGTTTAGTCTGGTGAAGAGGAGGCTGAGGGGAGACGTTATTGCTCTCTACAACTACTTGAAAGGAGGTTCTAGTGTAGTGGGTGTTGGTCTCTTCTCCCAAGTTACTAGTGATAGGACGAGAGGAAATGGTCTCAAATTATGTCAGGTGAGGTTTAGATTAAATATTAGGAATAATTTGTTTACTGAGTGTTAAGCATTGAAAGAGGTAGCTCAGGGAAGTGGTTGATTCACCATTCCTGAAGGTATTTAAAGCCATGTAGATGTGGTACTTAGGGACATGGTTCAGTGGTAGACTTGGCAATGTTAGGTGAACAGTTCTTAATAATCTTAAAGGTCTTTTCCAAACCAAATAATTCTATGTTTTTATGATTCTATATCTCTAGGATGTATTTGTATTGTTCCAAAGATGATGAAGTTACTTCTTTTTATTAGGTAATAAAATCGCAATTATAATCTTATTTACAACATGAGAAAATATTTTTGAAATAAATTCCATCTTTGTATGGTGTGTATAGTGCATATATAACTTCAGAACATGCTATAAGGGTGTTTGTACTATGGAATACTTTCAGTGTAAATATATAAAGAGAATACTTCATCTTCCTTTCTCCTGCGGGGTTGTGTTGTTTGGGGTGTTTTTTAGAGTGTGCTTGCTAGTGTGTATTCTCTTCTATTTTCATCATTCTCTCAGTCTGTTAAAATATTTGTTGGAGGAACTTTATTCTGAACACTCTTCGGTCCTGACTTTGACATTTGTCCTGTGGGTTATTTATTCCTAAGAGCTTAGTTATAATTTGCCTATGCAATGGAAACATTGTCAAGTTTCCTGTTCCCTTGTTTTTTGTTCTTTGATTTGTTGGTGCTGACAGGTTTTTTAAGACTTGCTTCAAACCAAGACAGTAGGGAAAAAGCCCAGAGAGCTGTGTATGTGTCAGATAGCAGACACTTGGTCTAGCCAAATCAGTAATATGTGATAATATATAAGAAGTATAACTGTGTCCCAACTTGATACAGGGCAAAACAGTATCTTTTAGAACTGGGAACACAAGTTAAGTTTCAGAACAGATCACAGTTACTTTTTTTAAGGAATAGTCATAGAACAAACACAGTGTTCTATGTGTTTTACTTAAGAAATACAGAAATAGGACAACATATATTAGATATATATGATATTCATAATATATGAAAACTAATATATACAGTATAGTCTTTATATTAATATATTATACTAATACATTCAACTTAATTTTTATATAATCTTTATTAAAAGTATAATATTTATACTTTATATGCAGCCATGACAAATATATTTCAGTGTTTCTGCATTTGTTCTTGTTGTTATCACTCTTTAAAATTTTTCAGAAATTACATAAACACAAAATAATCCAACAAATCTAAAAATAAAAGCACTATAATATAATGAAGTTATGAAGTTGTCTAATCCAAGAGATACAAAGCACATTAAGAACAGATTAGAGCAGTAGTTCTGCAATCGAAAAAAAAAAAAAGGAAAAAAGTGCCCTGTAGCTAAATCAAAATATCAGATTATCACAGTTTTACAGCATCTGAACCGGTGCACTGAGTAACATGTTCCATTACATGATACTTAGGGTATTATAATTTCATTTATTAAAACCAGAAAATCATATCTGTTAGGAAGCCTGAGACTTACAGTTTTCAAGTGAAAAATAAAGTTCTAGTTCATCTGTGTAGATAAAATGTTACAGTTATATAAGATAGATATTGGCAAAATGTGGTGAATATATAAAAGACTTAAGTTTTTCATGAACAACATTGCAAACTGCTTTCTTTTCATTAATAAATGGTAAGGTAGCATGTTATGTACTCTACATATTTAGACAGCCTCTCCACATTGAGTAGGAAAAAAAGTGAAACATGACTGACAACCTATCATTGTAAGATTACTCAGATTCTGAAAATAGCAAGTGTCTTCAAAAGGCTTCACTGCCATGAGAGCAATTCCCTGACAGCATACACGTTGAGCAATGAATTCAATTTGTCCAGCAGGAGTGCTATTAAGGAGGAGGAAAAATTCACATCTTCTGGAGTCCCATCAAAATAAAACAAGGTTCTGTTAAACTACAAATATAGTTATGTTTTCCCATTCTTTACACTCTTCCCACCCACCCTGCATATATACCTGTGCTATATTTTAACATGTTACTTTCAAATAACTTCATTAGATTAGGTAAAAAGGAAAAAAATAACAAGGTTCAGTGAGTTTCTTCACTGAAATTCAGTAAACACTGGATGTGTTGAAGAATCAGTCGGTTGCCTAGGTAAATGAAGAATTCTTCTAAAATAGAGGTTACTGGCACAAATCAATAAATAGAAATATGCATTCTGTCTATATGTCAGTAATACAATATTTGTAATTCAGGGAGTATTTACCTTATAGGTTGTAAACCAACAGTAAAGCCACAGAAAAAGTACAAGTTGAAGACATAAGAATGTTGAACATGGAGTTTTAAGTAGTGGGAAAGTCAGACTACTACATCTTTATCTTGAAAAGTGCTGAGGGCCCACTAATTTCAATGAAAGCCAAGCCATTTAGTCAGATATTTATTTAGTCACCTAAAGTTTAACTTGGCAAAATCTTATCATTACTGTACCAACTTATCAGGATATAAATGCTCCTCAGGTTCTTAATACTTTCTATCAGTTTTTCAAATTTGGAAGGTGAAACTGAAAATGTATGCAAAAAATAAAAATTCTGTGTAACTGAGATTTTAATTGATACTAGTGACCAGTAAACCTTTTGTAGATATCACAGTAGTGGGTACATATACAGCTGAGTCATTTCTACAAACAAATAAATTATGAGCATACACATGGTTAAAATGCATGCACACAACTGTATGTATCTTACTAACCGTGAGCAAACAAGCAAAACATGGGCTCATATTAACTTCTAAACAAAACTGAAGACTCTACTTTGAAAATAATAAAAAAAATATTTTTACACATAAAAGGTTATTAGTCAAGGTCTATGAATGTCATCAGTGCATTAGTCAACAAACTGCTTTCTCTGTCATGTGTACTTTGGTAATTTCTGAAAAATGGTTATGTGCACTAACAGTACAGCTTCACTGAACTGCTGATTTACTATGTCAAAAAGATATTAAAAATATTAAGATTTTTTAATAATAATAATAACAACAACAACAACAATAACAACAACAACCACAAAAACAGGTCCTGTAATTAGTCCTGTTTCTGAAACAAAGTATTCCCAGAGATTAAGAAAATAAGATTAAAAATTTACATGAACAAAAAAAAAAAAAATTCCACACAGTTTTAAACAGTAGTGCTACCAGGTACAGTCTGTTTGGCAGACAGTTGCATTGTCTTGTCTTTTCCATTGGCTTGACTAATATTATTTTTAAGCTAAATTTTTCTTTCTTTTTGAAATTTCTAATATTCTTCATCTTAGTGTGATCCTTGATTCTTTTTTTTTTACCTCCAAACTCAATGTGTTTTGTTGTAATATTTTCCTTTAAATTTAAAGTGTTCTTTTGTCTCCTTGAATGTTATACTGTGTCCCCAAAGAATCTAGAAAGACCAGCTATCTCTTCTTTAGACTTTCCTTTGATATGCAGGATAAACTAGACTCTACGCAGACACTAGTGTTAGAATTAAAAAGCAGCTTGTATAAAATGAAGGAACTAAACTCTCACAGATAAATCACTGATTGTGCAAAAGGAAAAAGTCAGATAACAAAAAAAAGTCTATAAAAGAAAACCAAGATAAACAAAGATATAACTGTTTCTAAGAAACTCTTGGGTATTTTTAGGAAAATATAAAGCTAAATTTGTGTTGACTGAAACAGCATTTGGTTGTAGGCCTCAAGGTTTTGGTGTTGGGGATTCAAGGAGGTAGCCTCTGTGAGAAGAGACCAATGGCTGCCCTGTACCATACACAGCTGGTTCCAGTCATTTCCAGCCAGATCCACAAAGGATGTGCTATAGAGCATAGCTGCTCCCAACAGCAACATGTGGCACCTCTGTGAAAATATACTTAAGAAAGGGGAAAAAGAACACTGGACAGAGAGAGGAGAAGGGAACAAAAAAAAGGAGTGAGAGACAACAGAGGAAACACCAAGGCCAGACGGGAGGGAGGTGTTTCTGGCAGAGCAGGTGCTCCCTTCAAGGGACTGCAGCGTGTGGAGGACTCAAGCCAATGCAGAGGAAACGACTGAGAAGGAAGGAGCAACAAAGAGAAATTGCTAAGTCCTGGCCTCAACCTCCCCTGCGCTGCCCAACTAACTGTAACCAGGTGGGGAAGAGAGGTGCTTAGAGTGAAGCTGGGCCTGTGAATGAAGATGAGCCTGAAGAGTAGGAAAAGTATTTTCACTGTGTGTGTAAATGTTTGTTTCTTTTTTGTTTGTTTTGTTTTGTTTCCCACTACCCAAATCAGTAATTAAATATTCCTTCACTGCATCCTTCTGGATAAGTTGTCCAACTGCAAGATGAGTAGATACACCGTGTGCTGCATGAAGAACTGGCTGAAGGGCAGGGCTCAAAGGGTTGTAGTGAATGGGACTACATATGCTTGACAGCCAGCCACCAGCAGTGTTCCACACGGCTCAATTCTAGGGCCAGTTCTGTTTAATATTTTTATCAATGATCTGGATGCAGGAGTTGAATGCACCATTTACAAATTTGCTGTTGATACCAAACTGGGAGGTGCTGTTGACTCTCTCGAGGGCCAAGAGGCCTTGCAGAGGGATCTAGACAGATTGGAGCATTGGGTAATCATAAATGGCATGAAATTTAACAGGAACATATGCCAGATGATGCACTTGGGATGCAGTAACGCTGGACATATAAAGTATAAATTGGAAAAGGAGTTGTTGGAACCTATAGTTCATGGTGTTTTTTTCTAGATCTGCAAATACCAGTACTCTTCAGTTTCTAGTTAGACACAGCCATTTCCATAGTGGCTAAGCAGATATACGTATATTCAGCGGCCCTGCAGAAAGGGATCTGGAGGTGCTGGTTGACAGCGTGCTCAATATGAGCCAGCAGTGTGCCCTGGCAGCCAAGAGGGCAAACCACAACCTGGGGTGCATCAAACACAGCATAACCAGCCAGCCAAATGAGGTTATTAACCTGCTGTATTTAGCATTGGTACAGCCTCACCTTGAGTGCTGGGTGCACTTCTGGACCCACAATTTAAGAAGGATGTGAAGGTCCTTGAATGCGTCCAGAGGAGGGCAGCAAAGCTGATGAAAGGGCTGGATGGCATGTCCTATGAGGAGTGGCTAAGGACACCGGGTTTGTCTAGTGTGGAGAAGAGGAGGCTGAGGGTTGACATCATTACTCTCTACAGCTTTCTGAGGAGGGGAAATGGAGATGGAGTGCTGATCTCTTCTTCTTGGTATCCGGTGACAAGACGCATAGGAATAGTTCAAAGCTGCACCAGGGGAGGTTTAGACTAGACATTAAAAAACATTTATTTACTGAGAGGGTGGACAAGTATTGGACCACGCTTCCTAGAGAGGTGGTCGATGCCCCAAGCCTGTCAGCAATTAAGTGGTATTTGTACAATGACCTTAATAATTTGCTTTAATTTTTGGTCAGCCTTGAAGTGATCAGGCAGTTGGACTAGATGATCATTGTAGGTTCCTTCCAGCTGGATCTATTGTACTTTATTCTGTCTTTATTTTAATTGGCAATGAATTAATTTTTCCAGGATGAGTCTGTTTTGCCCATGATAGTAGTTGGCAAGCAATCTCCCTGTCTTTATATTGACCCACAAGCTTTTCATTCCTGGTCTTCCTATTTCCTCTCCCGTCCTGCTGGTGGGGGTGGTAGGGGTGATTGGGCGGTTGGGTGAGAGTTTGGCTGCTAGCTGGGACCAACCAATCACATTGACATTTTGCCTTCTGAACTTGTTTTTTTCCCAGTATAACTAGTAGCTTCATACAACGCTAGTAAGAACCCACTTCTCACATGAAATCAATGTGCATTATCTGTTAAGGTTTGTGAACACCCTACAGAGGAAAATGTACACTCTTTCTTGTTTTGCTTTCTTTTGGTTTGCTTTGCTTTTTCACCAAGAAAGGAAAGAAAAGAAAGAAATGAAAATCTTTTGTATGCTCAGGAAAACAACAACAACAATGCCTTTATTCACCCAACTATATGGGTGAATAACTATATGTTATAATTTTCCTCTCCACAAGGTTTTAACTCTGCTTGATGAAAATATGAAATATTGCTCATTGTAATCGTACTAGAATATACACACTTGATGAACTGTCAGGGCCTTAGAGAAACAGGGTGGAAAAAATTGGCCTGACTTCAGCAATTAACTTTTCTCTACTTTCACATGTCTCCTTCATTTTAGAAAGCAACTTCATGTCACCAGTATAGAGCAAGAGAAAACTAAAATTTCTGCTCACAAAGGTGGCAGTAATAATAAACACCAGAAGATAAACCTCCATTTGTAATTCTACTTAAGTACTGCTGTTGGATTTGAAAACATTGTAAAGTTATGAAGTATGCAAGGAGATTTTTTTAATAAAACTTGCAATAGAGTGACCTACTAGCCTAAAGTCAAGCTGTTCAGTTGT